>JAGVSN010000039.1:600000-1200000 GCA_022651745.1 Parapsyche elsis
TGCTCCCGAGAAAAAGTTAGGGTTGTATTCTGTCCAGAATCTCCTTCTTTGGGAAACTTATTGATTTTTTATTTTCGTTCAATTTCAGCGTACGAACTTGAGCGGAAAAGTGACACGATATAAAAATCGATACGTTTATCTTTACTATCATATTTAGTTTAACATGATAAGCTTTTATTATATTTACGAATACATGTTTATATTGCGTGATTCGTGCACCTTCTTTTTTCAACATTTATGACTTTTACATTAAAGTTTCGGTAGCTTTTTCCTACCCTCTACTTTTTCTACGCCATCATTGGCATTAACAGGAATTTTCATTGAACCATTGCAGCCACCCCTTTTAAGATGAGTCAGATCTGATGGAGGGTCAGTCGGATCTAGATATATATGTAGATAGTATAGGTAGATCTGGCGGAGCTACTTTGTTGATATGAAAAAAAACACCGAAGCGTGAAAATATATCCGAAATTACAACCCTGTTTACGATTCGCGTATTCCAAAACGAGACGTACGAGCATAATAAAATATTTTTCATTTCGAACGATCATCGCACTAAAGGCGCCCGTACATCACCGACATTGAGCTTTATGTATTATGTGTGTGTGTATGTGCAAAATTGATGGGCTGATAAATTGAATGTGTATGGGTGTACAAACGTGTGCGAAATTCTCCCTCGTTCTGAACTGATACAAATCAACCTTACCCCTAAATCTTAACAGTCGACTTTCGGTGTGGAATACAAATGTTTTACGCACTGGGAAAAAAAAATCGGCGCTTCTCGAATATACAATTTTTCGACGATTCTGTGCGGTTTATTTATTTTCATGGTATGACCTATTTTTGGCGTGATATCGTTGGTAAATTACTACTAACTATGAGAAGGTAATATATGTACATAAATACTCATTTTTATGGAACGTTTTTGCAATGCATTGCTGAAATTATTGGTTAACGAATGAATCTTTGAGGGCAAAAGTCAGTTTTTTTCTTCTGTTGTTATTTCATGAGATTATCGATCGACAATTTAGCGATTTTTGGCTCACGTCGTCACATTAAAGCTCATCATCGTTTACAGCTCGCCGCTGTGAGGCAATAAAGGTTTTTCCTTGCGAGCCTTTATTTATGATCGTCGACGTTTAAATAAAATCCACCGCACCGTTTCACTGCTAAAAGTCAACGCTTTTTATTGCCGATCGGCAAATTGAAAATTTCTGAGGCCAACCGCACCTATAAATTCGTTCGAATGACGAATTTTAAATGCCGCTGGGATATTTCTGTTTTTTTGAAATTCGCGATTGTTGCGGTCGGGTGAATCATGCGCTGATTTATGTCACTATGTCATCATCGTGCATGCCTCGTGAATATTTATCGAAATTATATTTATCTATATATATCGCCGGTCTCTTGTGTTATATGTATGTTTGTATGTACGTGTGCTAGTGTAAGCTGGAACTGTGTAACGTTTAGCTTTGAGAAAAGTACATAATCACTGTTAAGGAGAACTTTTATCATTTCGTGTTGGAGAGAAGTTAACGCGGCGGTACGTGAAACTCGAGCTTTCCGAGCCAAAAGGTGAGCCAAACTTTTTCAAGTGGACTCTGGCGCACTTTTGAGTGGTAGTTGAACCACAATATGTATTAAGTCTTCTTGGATTGCCGTCAAATTATTATTATATACGTAATATCCTCACCAGATGCTCGTATTGTTGAGTCGTAAACATTCTGCGATTGCAATATTATCTTAAGTACATCTGTATATGATATTTTATTAAGGTAAAATTAAACGAAGAACTAAAACTAGGATGGAGTGCTTTTGGAAGAATGAACATATGTAGTTTTTTAATCCAACATTCCGTTATGTTTAAAAAATAAAGCATACGACCAATGCGTACTGCCAGTTATGACGTAAGGATGTTAAATTCAAGAATGCTACGTAAGATCCAGTGCACACAGAGAAGCATGGAAAGATGTATGCTTGGTATAACAAGAAGCGATCGTAAGAGGAATACGTGGGTAAGAAGTATGACCAAAGTGGCAGATATAGCAGAACGTGTGAAAAAGTTGAAGTGGACACATAGCGAAAAGTATGGATGGCAGATGGACGCGAGAAATACAGGAATGGTATCAGAGAGGATGTGAAAGAAAGCAAGGTAGTCCGAGTGGACAACGGACTGATGAATTTAGAAGCATGTGTGGAGACAATTGGATGCAGATCGCTCAAGACAGACAGGAATGGAAGAGGATTAGAGAGGCCTTCATCCAGCAGTGGATGGTGAACGGCTGAAAATGATGATGATGAGTTTCAATGGAATGTATGGAATTCAGTGTGTACTTCTTTATTTACTCGAATTATTGTGGAATTTCAACTCAAACCAAATGTAGAAGAAACACAATTTATTTAAAGTTTATCCAGAGTTCGGATTGAAAGTATAATAATATAACATGTGCTCTTTTACCCTGAAGTCACATATTTAATAAGTAGCAGTTTGAGACTAAAAACGATACAAGACTTGGCGCACATTCTGCATCGTACATACATAGTATCAAATAAATTCCACTTAAAGACTTCATAAGAGAAAACTTTTTCATTTGAATTTAAGAGAGGGCGGTTTGCTGAAAATAGTTCAGGGGTAGTTTTCGCGGATTCTGGTGTCCGTCGGCGTGATTATGACATCACGCGCCAACTGTACGTGGCTACATCGTGATTCTGGAACCTAGGTGGCTCCAGGAAAATGTAAGAGGGGTAGGAAAATGGCAAGAGGGAGGTGGGGGGTGAGGGGCATCAACTTATCTTCGTTAGTTGGGAACCCCTGGATGGGGCTCGCACGTGATTCGTGATTGCTGTTTGCACACCCGGGCCAGAACTCTGCAGATGCAGTTTCACGTATCCCACCAAAAGCCAGGTGTGGCAAATCGCGGGGTCCCGGTCCGTCTAAAATGCCATAGATTCGATTGTGTCCATAAGTTACACGTGTGTATTTCTGATCAGCCATATGCAAGCCGCGGATTGATTGCCACCCCAAAATTGTAGACATTTCGTATTATATCTACTCCGAGTGTAATACTTACAGGGCTTGTTTGATATCATCATCATTTTTAGCCGTTCATCATCCACTGCTGGATGAAGGCCTGTCCAATCCTCTTCCATTCCTGTCTGGCTTGAGCAATCTGCATCCACTTGACTCCACACATTCATCTCAATTCATCAGCCCAACGTCCACTCGGTTTACCTTGCTTTCTTTCACATCCTCTCGGATACAATTCCAGTATTTCACGCGTCCATCCATTCTTCTCGCTATGTGTCCATTTGAAATTTTTCACACGATCCGCTTTATCTGCCACTTTGGTCTTGCTTCTTACCCATGTATTCCTTTTACGATCTCTTCTTGTTGTACCAAGTATACATTTTCCATGCTTCTCTGTGTGCATTGGATCTTACGTAGCATTCTTGAATTTAACGTCCAAGTTTCACATCCATACGTCATAACTGGCAGTACGCATTGGTTGTATGCCTTCTTTCTTAAGCATAGCGGCATGTTGGATTTTAAAACGATTTGTTTGATATGCCAATTTATCAACAACAAAAAAAGAATATTTTTTCCGTACAAAGTTTTGTTTCGATGACTCCAACTAATGACAGTTGATAGATTCTAGTAGGTATTGCAGTTAAAATTAAAGTTAGTAAATTATCATTATTTTAATTTAAAAATTAACATCGAATCAAGTTTATGTTTAAGCGAGCGCATAATAAATTTCCCTGCAATTGGAAGCAAACGCACATAATATGTAAGTACATAGAACACTATTTGCCGCAATGGCTCAAAGTGTGAGCTTTCATCCCGGACTTTAAAGCATCTGCACGTGCGAATCAACACACGTGGGACTAATACGTTAAAATTACACGTTTTACCTGCTAGTCGTACGGCGGGTCCTTTATCACGTCATCAGTTGCACTGGGGAAGAGTACGTTTCCCAATTTTTTCCGTTGGATTTTCTTTCACGTCACTTTTCGTCCGCTGGGTCAAGTGATTCATATGTGAGAAAGCGGACGAGAAGCGAGTCGTGAAATTTCTTGACATTGTCGGCTCTCTCTCTAGGAGGGAAAGAGATAAGCCGGAAGAGGATAAGCCGGTAAGCCGGTGTATCAATAGCAAATTGCGAATACGAGGAGAGTTCTAGCAGCTCTGGCTGCCGCATCCCGTCGATAAACGGGCCCCGGTAATACTACTCTGGGGAGCATATGTAATACTTTGCGATTCGTGAAGTTTTTGACCATCCTGGGAATATAGCCGGGAATCCCATTCTGCTCGTTGCCAACGCTCGCTAAAGCCACAATTTTCTGAATCAAAAACTTTTCAGCGCAATTTTTCCGTTTTGTCCAAGTATAACTTCCGCCGCAGTAGTAGGTATGTAACATGTTTAAAACGAATACTTCCGATACTACAAATATGAAGCTAACAATTGATCGTTATTTATAGCAAGTTATTTATAGACAATTGGTGAATATGACTGGATGTAAAGAAGAAGAAATAAAACGAAGAATGAAACTAGGATGGAGTGCTTTTGGACGAATAAACACATTTTCTAAATCCAACATACGACCTATGCGTACTGCCAGTTATGACGTATGAATGCTAAATTCAAGAATGTTACGTAAGATCCAGTGTACACAGTGAAACATGGAAAGATGTATGCTCGGTATAATAAGAAGATATCGTAAGAGGAATATATGGGTAAGAAGCATGACCAAAGTGTCAGATTTAGTGGAACGTGTGAAAAAGTGGCAATGGGCTGGACACAGCGAGGAGAATGGATGGCAGATGGACGCAAAAAATACTGGAATGGTATTTGAGAGGATGTGAAAGAAAGCAAGGTAGACCGAATGGACGATGGGCTGATGAATTGAGAAGAATGTGTGGAGTCAATTGGATGCAAACTGCTCAAGACAGACAGGAATGGAAGAGGATTGGAGAGGCTTTCCTCGTCGATGGTGAACGGCTGAAAATGATGAAATATGAAGCTAATGGAAAGGTTGGGAATTTCTGGATAATAAATGTGAAACAAAAGGTATTGTAACGATATTACAAAATGCGATTAATTATGCAATGTATCATGCCAAGTATGTATCACACTTAGCGTCGGATATAAAACAACAATGGCATACAGGAAAAAAAAATTAACACACGAAACCGCTTTGAATACAATTTCAATGTCTCAAATGGTGTTTTGCATATAGAGATATTCCCGTCTATTTTTTATTGTCATTGAAACAACTGTTCCGTTTTTTTTTTTTTTGTTTCTATGTTTGATTGTCTAATTAATATGGAAGAACTGTAGGATAAACTCCGCTACGCTCCACTTGTATCCAGCTCGTAATTATTCTACAATGAAGTATTATTTTCCAATTGGACTATTGTGCCGGTTACGTCTTTTCTAGCTAATATTTTATGAGGTACTCTCAATACCCCGGTAACGACACTCTTCAGGGTGTTCCCATTTCGTATGAGGAAGTGCTTAAATTAAAATATTCATTATTGAATGTAACGAAATTTTGACTATACATTTCCTATATAATTTTCTCACATAATTAGAAATTTAATAGGTTGTGTTTCCCTAACATGTCTATTAAAATATTATGTGCGAAGCTCGTAAAAGGATTTGATTCCAAAACAAAACTCGCATATACGATTTTATTACTCCTTGTGGAGAAAGTATGTTTTGCAACAATATTACAAAATGTAAGGATAGATACCTATTCAAATTTTCTTTTAAAAAATTTTCAATTGAATTATGTATGCACTAACTCAGGGACCTGGAACCAAGGACTCAACCTTTTTGGGAAATGGGCCGGTTCAGAATTTTGAAATGTTTAGAGGATCGGATGAAAAAAAATCTTATTGGAATCCAATAAAACCAATTTGCATATATTTTTATATATTTACATTAATATGTACATATGTATGTAAAAAAATTTCCATATTTTTTGATTTAATATATATTTCATTTTGGAAAACATCTGTTCGCATATGTAGATATGTGCTACCAAAAATTGATACAATTTTTTTAGCAAATTCTTTTATTTTTGGATAAAACCAGACTCCTCCAATATAGCATAAACGAAAAAATGCGTCAATCGAAAACTGAATTCAAGCCATCCTGTACCCAACCAAACTTCGGAAAAGTAGACTTTTTTCACAAATATCGACGAAAAAATGGGTAAATTGAAAACTAAATTTAAGCCATGATGTACCCAACCCAACTTCGCGAAAAGTAGGCTTTTTTCACAAATATCGACGAAAAAATGTTTCAATCGAAAACTGAATTCAAGCCATCCTGTACCCAACCTAACTTCGCGAAAAGTAGGCTTTTTTCACAAATATCGACGAAAAAATGGGTCAATTGAAAACTAAATTTAAGCCATGATGTACCCAACCTAACTTCGTGAGAAGTAGGCTTTTTTTACAAATATCGACGAAAAAATGTGTCAATCGAAAACTGAAATCAAGCCACCCTATACCCAACCTAACTTCGCGAAAAGTAGGCTTTTTTCACAAATATCGACGAAAAAATGGGTCAATTGAAAACTAAATTTAAGCCATGATGTACCCAACCTAACTTCGCGAAAAGTAGGCTTTTTTCACAAATATCGACGAAAAAATGTTTCAATCGAAAACTGAATTCAAGCCATCCTGTACCCAACCTAACTTCGCGAAAAGTAGGCTTTTTTCACAAATATCGACGAAAAAATGGGTCAATTGAAAACTAAATTTAAGCCATGATGTACCCAACCTAACTTCGTGAAAAGTAGGCTTTTTTCACAAATATCGACGAAAAAATGTGTCAATCGAAAACTGAATTCAAGCCATCCTGTACCCAACCTAACTTCGCGAAAAGTAGGCTTTTTTCACAAATATCGACGAAAAAATGGGTCAATTGAAAACTAAATTTAAGCCATGATGTACCCAACCTAACTTCGTGAAAAGTAGGCTTTTTTCACAAATATCGACGAAAAAATGTGTCAATCGAAAACTGAATTCAAGCCATCCTATACCCAACCTAACTTCGCGAAAAGTAGGCTTTTTTTTTCACAAATATCGACGAAAAAAATGGGTCAATTGAAAACTGAATTCAAGCCATCCTGTACCCTAACCTAACTTCGTGAAAAGTAGGCTTTTTTTCCACAAATATCGACGAAAAATGGGTCAATCGAAAACTGAAATCAAGCCACCCTATACCCAACCTAACTTCGCGAAAAGTAGGCTTTTTTCACAAATATCGACGAAAAAATGGGTCAATTGAAAACTGAATTCATGCCATGATGTACCTAACCTAACTTCGCGAAAAGTAGGCTTTTTTCACAAATATCGACGAAAAAATGGGTCAATTGAAAACTGAAATCAGGCCATCCTATACCCAACCTAACTTCGCGAAAAGTAGGCTTTTTTCACAAATATCGACGAAAAAATGGGTCAATTGAAAACTGAATTCAAGCCATCCTATACCTAACCTAACTTCGCGAAAAGTAGGCTTTTTCCACAAATATCGACGAAAAAATGGGTCAATTGAAAACTGAAATCAAGCCACCCTATACCTAACCTAACTTCGCGAAAAGTAGGCTTTTTTTCACAAATATCGACGAAAAAATGGGTCAATTGAAAACTGAAATCAAGCCACCCTATACCCAACCTAACTTCGCGAAAAGTAGGCTTTTTTCACAAATATCGACGAAAAAATGGGTCAATCGAAAACTGAATTCAAGCCATCCTATACCCAACCTAACTTCGCGAAAGTAGGCTTTTTTTCCACAAATATCGACGAAAAAATGGGTCAATTGAAAACTGAAATCAAGCCACCCTATACCGAACCTAACTTCGCGAAAAGTAGACTTTTTTCACAAATATCGACTGAAAAATGTCAATCGAAAACTGAATTCAAGCCATCCTGTACCCAACCTAACTTCGCGAAAAGTAGGCTTTTTTCACAAATATCGACGAAAAAATGGGTCAATTGAAAACTGAATTCAAGCCATCCTGTACCTAACCAAACTTCGCGAAAAGTAGGCTTTTTTCACAAATATCGACGAAAAAATGGGTCAATTGAAAACTAAATTTAAGCCACCCTATACCTAACCTAACTTCGCGAAAAGTAGGCTTTTTTCACAAATATCGACGAAAAAATGGGTCAATCGAAAACTGAATTCAAGCCATCCTGTACCTAACCTAACTTCGCGAAAAGTACTTTTTTTTCACAAATATCGACGAAAAAATGGGTCAATTGAAAACTGAAATCAAGCCACCCTATACCGAACCTAACTTCGCGAAAAGTAGGCTTTTTTCACAAATATCGACGAAAAAATGGGTCAATTGAAAACTGAAATCAAGCCACCCTATACCTAACCTAACTTCGCGAAAAGTAGGTTTTTTTTTCACAAATATCGACGAAAAAATGGGTCAATCGAAAACTGAATTCAAGCCACCCTGTACCCAACCTAACTTCGCGAAAAGTAGGTTTTTTTTCACAAATATCGACGAAAAAATGGGTCAATTGAAAACTGAATTCAAGCCATGATGTACCCAACCTAACTTCGCGAAAAGTAGGCTTTTTCACAAATATCGACGAAAAAATGGGTCAATTGAAAACTGAATTCAAGCCATCCTATACCCAACCTAACTTCGCGAAAAGTAGGCTTTTTTTCACAAATATCGACGAAAAATGGGTCAATTGAAAACTGAAACTGAATTCGAAAAGTAGGCCAAATATCGACCTGAAAACTACCTATACCCAACCTAACTTCGCGAAAAGTAGGCTTTTTTTTCACAAATATCGACGAAAAAATGGGTCAATCGAAAACTGAATTCAAGCCATCCTGTACCCAACCTAACTTCGCGAAAAGTAGGCTTTTTTCACAAATATCGACGAAAAAATGGGTCAATTGAAAACTGAAATCAAGCCATCCTATACCCAACCTAACTTCGCGAAAAGTAGGCTTTTTCCACAAATATCGACGAAAAAATGGGTCAATTGAAAACTGAATTCAAGCCATCCTATACCTAACCTAACTTCGCGAAAAGTAGGCTTTTTCCACAAATATCGACGAAAAAATGGGTCAATCGAAAACTGAAATTCAAGCCATCCTGTACCCTAACCTAACTTCGCGAAAAGTAGGCTTTTTTTCCACAAATATCGACGAAAAAAATGGGTCAATCGAAAACTGAATTCATGCCATCCTGTACCCAACCTAACTTCGAAAAGTAGGCTTTTTTTCCACAAATATCGACTGAAAACTGAATTTAGCCATCCTGTACCTAACCTAACTTCGCGAAAAGTAGGCTTTTTTTCACAAATATCGACGAAAAAAATGGGTCAATTGAAAACTGAAAACTGAAAGTCAAGCCATCCTATACCCAACCTAACTTCGCGAAAAGTAGGCTTTTTTCCACAAATATCGAAAACGAAAAATGGAAAAGTAGATTTTTTTTTCACAAATATCGACGAAAAAACTGAATTTTTCGCGAAAAGTAGGCTTTTTCCACAAATATCGACGAAAAAAATGGGTCAATTGAAAACTGAAATTAAGCCACCCTATACCTAACCTAACAAATTCGACGAAAAATGGGTCAATCGAAAACTTTTGCCACAAATATCGACGACAAATATCGACGAAAAAAAAATGGGTCAATTGAAAACTGAAAAATGAAAACTGCCAAGCCACCCTATACCTAACCTAACTTCGCGAAAAGTAGGCTTTTTCCACAAATATCGACGAAAAAATGGGTCAATTGAAAAAAATGAAAAGTAGGCTTTTTCCACAAATATCGACGAAAAATCAATTGAAAACTGAATTCAAGCCACCCTATACCGAACCTAACTTCGAACAAATATCGACGAAAAATGGGTCAATTGAAAACTGAAATCAAGCCACCCTATACCTAACCTAACTTCGCGAAAAAGGCTTTTTCCACAAATATCGACGAAAAAAAGGTCAATTTTTAAGCCACCCACAAATAATCGCGAAAAGTAGGCTTTTTTTCACAAATATCGACGAAAAAATATGTCAATCGAAAACTGAATTCAAGCCATCCTGTACCCAATCTAACTTCGCGAAAAGTAGACTTTTTTCACAAATATCGACTAAAAAATGTCAATCGAAAACTGAATTCAAGCCATCCTGTACCCAACCTAACTTCGCGAAAAGTAGGCTTTTTCCACAAATATCGACGAAAAAATGCGTCAATCGGAAACTGAATTCAAGCCATCCTATACCTAACCAAACTTCGTATGTATAAAAAAAAATCAATAAACTATTTACTATAAAGATATGTACTTTAATAAATGTAACATCTAGTCTTCCTGCCATGATGTCATGAGTGACTATTTTTCCGAAAACTTGCATCTTCATGATATGCATGGACCTGCAAGAGATTAAATATGCCACTTTTCCAAGAATGTGATTATTTTGGTAAAATACGGGAATCTCGAACGTCGTCAAACAAATGACGAACGGTCGTCAAATAGAAGACGAACGATAAGTTCCTTTTTGCATTTCATTTGGAAATTCATTGAAACCATACCCAAATAGATATTGTGAAGGGATTTGGCCTTTTTTCCTGTATAAAAGATCTCGATCAGGTCAAAAATTTTAAATTTTAAATTAATTTTTAAAAATCAAGTCAATTTTTTCCTTGGGCCGGATGAAAATCCCTCGCGGGCCAGATCTGGCCCGCGGGTCGTAGGTCAGTGACCGCTGCGGCTAATTGACAAAATTAAAATTTGAAATAAGAGCCTCCTGAAGAAATTCAGTTCAAGCTGGTCTTTCACCATGAGCTAAGGCAGACAAGACAAGGGAATGTACCACTTTCGATTGCGATAATTTTTATAGGTTGTAATGATTGGTACAAAACTTATAAATACGAAGTTTCAGTTTGATAGGATAAACGGTATTGAGACTCTATCTTCTATCTATACAGTATACACATATTCGCCTAACACACAGACACAGATATTTTTCAAAAATCGTGAAAATGTGATCAGAGGACGATACCTGATACAAATCAGTCAAAATTTCAATGTCGAATTTTCGTTCGCCACAATATTTTTACTTTATCCTAATCGTATAAAGTATTGTGATCGTGCGAAAATTCGACCTCGAGATTTTGACTGATTTGTATCAAGTATCATCCCCTGATCACGTTTTCATGATTTCTAGAAAATATCTGTATGTCTGTGTACTTATGTGTGTGTTTCTGTATGTGTGTTTTCTCCGAAACTATCAAGTCTATCAAGCTAAAATTCCATATCTATTATTTTTACATAAGGTGTAAGAGATATATGGAATTTGGTCAATATCAGTTAACCGAAAGTAGGGTTTTTTTCTTGTAGAAAATTCTTAAATTCTGTTACCACAGAATATTTCCGAAACTGCTACTGCGATGCAGTCGAAATTTCATATCTATAGTTTACTCGTTCGCCGTAAGAGAATACTATGATTTTGGTCAACATCTGACGAGCGAAATTGGCAGTTTACTCTTGAACGATTTTTTTTTTTTTTTTTTTTTTATGTTTTTAAATATGTAGTATCGTCACAATATTGTAATGTTGTAATCCTGAGAGAAATTGCTATTTACGAAAAAATAAATCAATAAAATCAGTCAACCGAAGTAGGTTTTTTTTTTTGTCGAAAAGTTTACTACAGAATATTTCGGAAACTGCCTCATTGATCAAGTCGAAAATTTATATTTATAATTTCCATATAAAATTTAAGAGTTGCTAAGGTTTTGATCAAAGTCCGCCGACCGGAAGTGGTAGTTTTTCTTATTTGAATATATGCCGAAGATCGCATTTTACATACGCGCGCGCACTCAACACAGCAATCTCATGATATCTATGTATGTATGTATTTTGATTGGTGTGGTGGTGTGCATGCGTTTTATTTATTTACGTACTTAAAAAAATAATTTCGTTACTCTTTACATTCCTCAAATATATGGATAAAGCCATGGGTTGGCCACACCTGAATTTTTTAAATTTATTTGTGTTTTACAGAAATGATTTTTTTCAAAAGATTGATCTTTGAGATGTGCGCTTTTATTGAAAGTGAGGAGGTTTTTTTATTGGGCATATATATTTATTATTTATCATTTTATACACTTCCATTAAGATCGCCCCCCCCCCAATCTTCTAGTCTCCAAAGATGCGAAACTCGTTTTCTTCAACCTTTCAATAATGAATAGTGATCGAAGTTCAGATGGCACTTTTGTAATCCTTCTTTGGACTATAACTTCCTAAACATACAATGTCAACAAATTCTAAACATAGTTTTCAAATCCAACATTCCGCCATGCTTAAAAAATAAGGCATACGACCAATGCGTACTGCCAGTTATGACGTATGGATGTGAAACTTGGACGCTAAATTCAAGAATGCTACGAAGATCCAATGTACACAGAGAAACATGGAAAGATGTATGCTTGGTATAACAAGAAGAGATCTCAAAAGAAATACACGGGTAAGAAGTATGACCAATGTGGCAGATATACATATGTACATGGCAGTACGTGTGAAAAAGATAAAGTGGACACATAGCGAGAAATACTGGAATGGTATCCGAGAGGATGTGAAAGAAAGCAAGGTAGACCGAGTGGACGTTGGGCTGGTGAATTGAGAAGAATGTGTGGTGTCAAGTGGATGCCGATTGCTCAAGACAAACAGGAATGGAGGAGGATTGGAGAGGTGAACGGCTGAAAGGATTTATAAATTTTTGACAGCAACTGGACGCATACTAAATTTATTTACACTTATTTACTAAGGAGTTTATATGAGTAGACCATTTGAGGTATTTTGAGATAATAACACCCAGGTCCATTTGAGATGCAACTTATGGGACAAGTTTACAAACTTGTAAACTTTGTCATCTTACGTATGTATGTAAGTTGTACAAGTTCGCTACAAATGAGCCATTGCACCCTGGGTATGCCGATTGCTCGAGACAGACAGGAAGCCTTCGTCCAGTAGTCAGTAGTGAATGGTGAACTGCTGAAAATGAACCGACCGCCGATGAGTAGAAGCGAATCGCACAAACGCGCGATTTGAAAATTAGGCGCCAAAGCCTGTGCACCCGATTGGCCGTTAGTTGTGGAGGGGTAGTGTATGGCGCATGCGCAAACCACAATTAGCCACGGTGCCCGGTTGGTGGGGGCAATGGGGAGTTCGCTCTTCTATGTGCGTTTAGTGTTGCGGCGGCTGTCGCCGGCGGCGGGTGAAGTGCGGGCGCGAATTTTGCCGCCCGGCGATATGCCGTCAAACAGCAACATCGTGGTCGAGTGGCTGCGATCTCTGCAGCTCGCCCAATACGCCGAGAGCTTTATCGACAATGGCTACGACGATCTGGAGATTTGCAAACAGGTCGGCGAGCCGGATCTGGACGCGATCGGGGTCCTCAATCCGCACCATCGGCAACGTTTGCTCCACTCGGTGAGGAGTTTGCGCGAGGAAGGCGCCGCCTCCGTGTATTTTACGCTCGAAGAAGCTGCGGCGGCCGCAGCATCCGTCGTCGGAGACTTCGACCGCGTTGCCGAGTTTAATCTCAAGGAGCGCGAACGGGAGCGCGAGCACGAGGCGGCGGCCGCGGCTGCCTCGGCTGCCTCGGCCAGGTATCGCGACGAGTACGAGGAGGGCAAAGCCGAGCTGGTCAAGATACCCAGGGTGCAGCTGAGGGTACTGCTGAGGGATCAGCTGGCTCAGGACGGCATCAGGCTCAGCTTGCAGCCCTACTCTACAACGGTGAGTTCGCATTTCTTCAAAAAGTTGTACAACCTACATACATACATACATTCATATATACGTAAGATGAAAAAGTTTTAAAGTTTGTAGCTGAAGTTGATATCCATTCCTGTCTGTTTTGAGCAATTTGCATCACCATTCCATTTTTATCGCTGTGTGTCCATTTTAACTTTTTCAAACGTTCCGCTCTATCTACCAAATTGGTGACGCTTCTCACCCACGTATTCCTCTTACGATCTCTTCTCGTCATAGCGAGCATCTTTTCATGCTCCGTGTGTGCACTGGAGCTAACGTAGCATTCTCGAATTCGGTATCCACGGTACGTCATACTGGCAGTGCGCATTGGTCGTATTCCATCTTTTTTAAACATTTGGATTGTACGTCCAGTCATAATCATGTTGTTACCAATATCGTCCTAGGTAAAAATAGCTATCTACTATCTCTTCAATACGACTATCTACTGTGATTATATAATTTTGCGTGCAAAATTCTTAATTCATCAGCCCAGCGTCTCAGTCTCTTGCTTTCTTTAACATTCCATTTTTCTCGCTATGTGTCCACTTTAACTTTTTCACAAGTTTCGCTATATCTGCCACTTTGTAGGTCATGCTTATGATCCTTTCTTGTTATAATACCAAGCATATTTGCGCTGAATCAAAGTACAGCTAATGACAAAATAAATTAAAACATTCTTGATTTAATTTATTATGAACAAGATAAAATATTAGTTGTGCGTATTTGGGACGATTGCAGTATGTAAAGTCCTCCGTGGACGCGAAAGTGATCCACATAATTATTATTTTTTACACGAGTGAAAAGTGCGCAGTTTTTGTATGAGAGTTGAAAATTTTACTTGTGCAAATTCAATAACGATGAAATACCCATCTAAAAATCTAGAGTACAATATGTACAATTATTATTTTTATTTAAAGTTCCCTCGATTTATGACCAGTTCAAACTTTAAAACTGCTGCAAGCTTTTATGCTTAGATTGTGTTATTTTGTTCATCAAATTTCATGCGTGCTTTTTCTGTTGAATTTTGAGCTTTTTGTTTATGGTGGTTATATAATGCGGAATTGCTCATATCATCATATCTTTGTTGTAAAGTTAAATTTGGTTGTAATTTTCCGTCCCAAGAAAATCTCCGTTTTGCAATATCCCTTCTGGTAGTCAGCTGTTTCTTTTATTATAGTGCCGGTTATGTGTTGGATTTGAGGAATGTCTTTTTAATTTATACTCGATTTTAAGTGTATTTTTTTATTTGAGACAAAATTTAAAGGCGCAAACTTTATAGTCATTCGTTATGGCAATGTTTATCAGATAGAGGTTTCGTGATCGGTTTTGACCGTTTATGCAATGATGTCTCCGTCTGTGTGTGCGACTAAACTTCTTTTCTTATCGAATATCTACATCAAACATCACCCACCCACTGATTTAATCAATTTTAATTATGATGCATACCTTCGCAGTGAATTTTTCTTTAACTTTTGGTATTTTTCCATGTGACGTATTTTAAAGTTTCAATACGGAAAAACTTTCGAAAGTTTTCCAATAGCGCTCTTCGCAGTGTCGAAGTTTACGTTGCATCCGAGCTTTTTTTTTTTCGCTTCGATATAATAATGGCGTTTACAGGAAAAATACTCAGCGTAATTTTTAATTATATGTGAATATAATTATAGCACAATTGCTAATTCGAATATTGATGTTCCGAATAATTATCTCGAGTAAACACATTTTTTTATTATTTCCATTTAATGAGTTAATTATAAAGCGATGATAAGTTTATCGTTTCGGCACTATTGACTGTCGTAGACGGAAATTCTTCACTGTTATCTCATACAAAACGGCATCACCGAAAAGAAACTTGTCTTGTTTTTTTTATACTGTACAACATTTATGTCCGAAGTAACAGTTATGTTGTCGTGATTGTTATAACCCACATAGATTCCGCGCTTAAAAAAAACGAACTCGATAGAATCGTGATTGTTATTAAAATTAAAACATATTCGAACCACTTTTGTGTGTCTATCAACGATTGCGAAAAAAAACGTTGAAGTATTCGAACAATGCTGAAAGTAAACGTTCGAAATGTGCAATTAAGCTTATGGTTAAACTCGATGATTACCCTAGCCGTTATTATTACGGCCGATTTTCGACTTGGGGTTTTTTTCGTTCGTCTTCTAAAACATAATAGCATTTCCTTTGTCGAATCTCGTTTGGACGCTAATGGGTTTTTACATAATGGAGTTTTATTCTCAATTTTTTCGCCGTGTAATCACCGTGCAAATATCAAGGCTGTGTGCTCATCACCATAATCGTAAATTGATCGGCGGTGACTCTCGAATGGGGCTTTTTTTCAAGTCGAGACGATTTATTTACATGATAAATTTGAAACAAGAAAAAAATTTTTCGAAGAAAGAGGTTTAAAACCACTTTACAATGCACACGCGTATCAATGCAGCGATTGTTTCATGACTGCAATGCAAATACTGTTTCATTATTATCCTTTCTTTATCTATCTATCGCTTAAATGACTGAATAGTGTATAATAAGTTTTACCCATTACAATTGTTCAATATGACCATCGCAAAAAATAACCACAACGAATACACATTACAATTGTTTATACATACTTAACACTCAAGGTTATCGTTTCTGGCTTAAAAACATACATTTGAATGAACGTTTGATAAAAAAAATTTTAATTTGCGTCATCATTTGATACTTTAATCAAAACATTGCTTGAAGTGTTTGCAGTAAGATTTCACCTGTATATAATTTTATATCATCATCACCTGGATGAAGGTCTCTCCAATCCTCTTCCATTCTCGTCTGTCTTGAGCAATCTGCATCCACTTGACTCCATACATCCTTCTTTATTCACCAGCCCATCGTCCACTCGGTCTACCCCATTTTCTTTCACATCCTCTCAGATACCATTCCAGTATTTGTCGCGTCCATCAGCCATCCATTCTTCTCGCTATGTGTAGGTACACTTTAACTTTTTTACACGTTTCGCTATATCTGCCATTTTGGTCACGCTTCTTACCCATATATTCCTCTTACGATCTATTCTTGTCATACCGAGCATACATCTTTCCATGTTTCTCCATGTGCACTGGATCTTACGTAACATTCTTGAATTTAGCATCCACGTTTCACATCCATACGTTATAATTGGCAGTGCGCATGAGTCGTATGCCTTATTTTTTAAACATAGCGGGATGTTGGATTTAAAAATTATATTCATTCTTCTAAAAGCGCTCCATCCTAGTTTCATCCTTCGTTTTACCTCTATTTCTCTACATCCAGTCATGTTCAGCAATTGTCTTAGGTATAGATAATTATCAACTATCTCTACAATATGGTTATCTACAGTGACTACGTTTTGCTTAATGTTATATTCGTACGAGTATGCTACGTGCGATACAATGGAAAGGCAAAAACAAATCGTTGCCCTCCACTTTGCATCGAATTTTGCTAATTAACCCTACATCCGAGATTTGCATCGGAACGTGTCGGTCAGGGCCGCGGTTATCTCTGAATATCGAACGGTGTCGGGATTAGTCGATGGCGATGTGTTTGGATATTAGATAATTATATCGGGAACATTCGTCCGTTAGATCGGATCGCCGAGATAAAACCCCCATTGGAAATCACCCCGATTAAATTGAGCCTCGTCAGTAGAATTTCGAATATCCAACTCTTCCCAAAGTCGGTGTACATATTCTCCAAAATATGCCGATACAATTGAATTATTTTCGGTGGGTCTCTCTCGCATATAGATGACGGATTATCCCACGTCTTTTTTTTTCCACCATCTCGACGTTCGACTGGCCGGTTTTAGGTTCTGTTATTGTGCGCGCCGTTGGTCCAATTACCGGCCCATTAGCCGGTGATGCGTTACATCCTCAATACGCCGCCAGACAGGTGCGAATGAATGAAATTCCACATCTTGGCTTTGGGCAAAGAGCGTAATTAAAAACTCGAGGTGGCGATTCTCGACCCTGAAAGCCACCAGAGCTTTCCAAGCTGTGGGATAATTATATACATACATACATATGTATGTTGGTTGCCTCGAGCGGCCAGCCTGCTCTGAAGATAGCTTTATCTCCGCTTGCGATACCTGCTTTAGTTTCGACGTGTCTAAGGTTGAATTTAAAACCATTACAAAACCAATTTTATTTAGTACGTGTGCTGTTATCCTTTTGAAATGCACATTTCTTGTTCTGCTTTATGTGCAAAATTTATCTTGTTTACACGCGTGTATGTTGCGCGATAAGTAAATCAAACAAAACAGCAGATGCATTTTACATACAGAGGTACAACAATGTTGACGTTGAATTGTGTAGGACGTGACATTTCGAAGTAGTTATACCTTGTATAAACCTGAATAGATTGTTAACAATACAAAAATTTAAGCTACAAGCTATTTTAATATTAATTTTGCTACGTGTACACAGAAGTCATACGAATCAACATCAAATATTTACACACGTACGATTGTATATCAAAAATACATGAATTTCAAATAAATTGTACAGTTTTTCGTACTTGGTTGTAGCGTTGTTGGTAATGTAAAACCTTCAATAATTACAAGGCTAAGCAATTATTATTATAGAATGGCTTATGAGTACTCGTTTTACGTATGACAGATTTATTAATTTACTTAACCTTTCACGCAGCCGGTTAAATGTTTAAAATTACATATGTTTTCAATACATCGTTTAAATATACCTGTGAAAGTATCAGTATTTACTTTATTTTATTTATTTAAGATAGCTTAAGAAGCTAATTACAAACAAATATTAACTTAATGCTAAGATTACAAAATAAACTTAATTATCTATTAGCACTTATACAAAGGTGATGTTTCAAGGCTGCCAGGAATCTATCAATTTTGTCTATATTTCTGAGATCTTCTGGCAGGCCATTGTATTCAACAACACCCACCCCTGTACAAGAAATTTATCCTAGATCTACTTAATTATAAATTCTCAACTATTAACTTTTTCTATTCTTACCCCCTGTATTATGACTATGTATATTATATCCCCTTATTAAATATATTGGTAATAAATTATTATTTAATTTAAAAATATATACATACATAGGTACTAACATGCACACTTTTGAGGTTTCATTTACGTTCATCCAATTCAATTCATTCAACATGTATCTTTTACTAGCTAATTTATTGACATTTAAAACACTCCACATAGCTCTATTTTACAGTTTTTGCAATCTATATTTAATTACCCTAATTTAAATAACTTATCCTTAACCCTAACTTATTATCAAGTATTATTATACCCATTACCTACTATTACCTGTGAAAGTATCAGTACTTGGTTTATTTACCATATTGTTCGATTTTTGGTTGTATTATTCGGCCGAAGTTCATAAAAGTTCGATGCGAAATTGATATATTCCGATTTATCCGCGGTTTCCAATGCTATTACAGCGCTTATCTTATCCGAAATTGAAAGTTCAAATTTTTTTCTCGCTTCATATTGAAAGAAAGCGTTTTCTCGCGTGTCTCACCGTCATCTTCGGAATATGCGGAAGGGTCTCTCGTTTATGTCTGCTGTGCATACTTTTTTTTTTTTTTTTGGGGTGGTCGGTTGGGTGGGTGTTTTTCGCGTACACCGCGATTATCCGTTGCTTATATTTACCGGTCGGGTCGTAAAGTTCGATCTGAACCAGGGGTCGGCACATGAATCAAGCTGGTCGTAAACGGTAAACACACACACACACACACACGAGACATACTTTTCGGTGGTGGGCAAGATCTTCTTCTGGTGGTGGTTTGCTACATGGGTCGAATATGGCATGATTACAGCCTATAAATGTCCGCTGCAAGGGAGAGAGGACCGTAACGAGTTTGAACGCTTCTTACAATATACCTATACACTCGGTCCTCTGTGGTCCTCTCTCCTAGCCATCGTCTGCGCACTCGTATCGGCCTCTGGAAACCAGTTCTTGACGACTCTGAGGTCTCTTTTTATTCCCTTCCGTTCCACCTCTCGCCTTGCCTCCACCTCCTCTCTTTGGGTAGGCACTGCGCGTGCGATGCGCCACGGAATGCAATTTATTAATTGTAAACAAACTGGTGTGTGTGTGTGTGTGTGTGTATGTGTGTGTGTGCGGTGCTCGAAAATCTTATTGAAAAAGTAGCGGGCGGTTGATGGGTTAAGGTAGCTTATCTAGGCGCGATAGCCTCTGGCTAAACAGTGGTTACATCAATAGGCTATTCTTACGGTTGTTTCTTTGTACCGGAATATATGTACATATGTATGTTGATCCGATTGATTGTTCGATGTACATATGTATGTACAACAACTAGCTGGTTTGCCCGTCATATGACGGTGGATTCTGACCCCCAATCCCCATCTGTGTGCTCTGGTTTGTAAAATAACAGTACAACCCCTTAGACAGTACGTGAATATAGTACAGTGTATAGTGTACCTACGTGCCCAAAGTGGCAGATATAGCGGAACGTATGAAAAAGTTGAAAAATTGTTTATTTTTAAACTTGATGGAGATGTTTAAATTTTTTTATGTACTTGGAACTTGGGTTGAAAAGTTGTTTATAAGTGTAATGATTATACATATCGTCGGTCTGCATGCAATACCGCGAATATGGCAAATGAGTAATTTTACAGGAGACATTTTTACAGCGCAGGTATGGAGTGGGGGTATGTAACATTCGCTGTTCTGCATATATTGATATAAAATCAATTGGAACACATTTTTGGTCACATTTTCAATGTAGAATAGCGTATTTGATGATTTTATACAAATTGGTACAAAAAAAAATATTTTTGGTTAAATGACGCTTTCGCGGTATTGCATGCCGACCGACGATATGTATCAGGTCCTCTAGTTTTTAAATCCAACATCTCGCTATGCTTAAAAAATAAGGCATACGACCAATGCCGCAATGCGTACTGCAAGTTATGACGTATGCATGTGAAACGTGGATGCTGAATTAAAGAATGTCACGTAAGATCCAGTGCACACAGAAGCATGGAAAGATGCTTGGTATAACAAAAAGAGATCGTAAGAGGAAGCAAAGTGGCAGATATAGCGGAACGTCTGAAAAAGTTGGAGTGGACACATAGCGAGAAGAATGGATGCGAGAAATACTGGAATGGTATCCGAGAGGATGTGAAAGAAAGCAAGGTAGACCGAATGGACGATGAGCTGATGAAATGAGAAGAATGCGTGGAGTCAAGTGGATGCAGATTGTTCAAGACAGACAGGAATGGATGAGGATTGGAGAGGGCTTCATCCAGCAGTGAATGGTGAACAGCTGAAAATGATTGTGTACCGTTGATTAAATGGGCGTATGGTCATAAAAGCGCATTGTCGATTTGAAACAGTTGTTACCAACACACCGTTAAAATGACCCAGGTAGGGAGGCAGGCATTTTGTGTGTTTCATATATTCACAGTGATTCAAATCTTCTGTTACACCTTGAAAATAAAATCAAACAAAGAAATCGACCCACATTGAGTTATGCCCATTTGAAAATTGCATACTAGCAAGAAAAAGTTGTCTCAATTTGACAAAGGACAATTCCGTTTTTATAAAGTGGCACTTAATACGCTAATTCAATTTAAAAATGGTCATGTTTTGAATGCAATATAGAGAACTACATATAGATATTGTATGTACATGTGTACATACTTGAATACAGAATGCATAGGAAGAAGAAAAATAGAAGTATGTTTATACAACTTACCTACATATGTACCTATATCTTTCTGTATCTTGAATCTTGATACCTTTAATGAATCACTCAGTATTAGATAGGCACTTACTTGCACATACAGTGTAAAAATGCGGTTTGTTCAACTCGAGAAGTTTCACGTGAAATGTCAGTTGTTCATGTCGTGATCATTATTTTGTCTTACATTGTCGTGTCGCGTCGCTAAACGTCGTGTCTAACAAATAGATATAGCAATATCGCAATCGTGCCTTTGAGCAAAAAAAATAGTAGTCGATTCCCTCTATTAAAGACACCCATATGAGGCGGGTGTATGTTTTTTTTCTCCATGCCTGGAAATTGTGCGTAATGAACGAACGTGTGTGTGTGTGCGTTGGAAAAAAGTTGTTGATCGATCGCCTCGCGTATAAATTGAAACTTTCTATTACTGGGGTAATGGACCACGAAAGAGCTTAACATCATCATGCGTTGACGATACCGAACACTTAAAAGTATGTTTATGGCTGTGGTTATGGCGGGAAAAAAGTGATCGCGGAAAATGTGCTTCGTTTGGTTGTAAATCAAGTTTATGTTGCTTTGAAGGTGAGAAAAGGGATGGAAAGTTTTCAGACAAAGGGGTGATAAAGCATTGCGCGTACCCGTAAAATTCTTATGTACACATACTGTAACTACGAGTATAATACCGAAAATTCTTATTAATTTTTATATTACATATATTGTACATGTACATATGTACATATAACTGTACTGTACGGCGTCCAAGCAAATTTATATTGTAATATTATTGAAATATTACATATTAACTGGAAGTTAGATTTTTGTTATATGGAGACAGGGTTGCCAGTAGGGTTGCCAACTATATATATATATAATTCCAGGACATATAACGAATCAATATCAATTTTGATTTGTAGTATGTTATCAAATTCTAACTTTTCATTATTTTTCCTTCAAGGAAAAACATTTTATTTTATTAAAAATGTTGCTTGTATTGTGAAAAAAAGTATTGTGATGCATCTCTTAATAAAACAATTGGTATCGAATATAAACTTGTTCTCATCTTCCTGGGGCAATTTTCGTATAGTGGATATCACATTGCTACAAAAGAATCTATTTGCCACTCGAAATTCTAATTTGCTTTAATAATTTCCACATCTAATGATAAGTATGAAACTTCAGAAAATTTTTATCGAGCAATGATGGCGATCATATTTTGAAACAAACTGAAAGCTCCTAAAAATACTTTTAATAAAACTGTTATGATTGTATAACTTTTTGTATTCAAATCAAAATGTAATTCCTGTGTTTGTATCTAATCAATATATTATAATCACTGTGATTTCTGGGAATGATTATGTATTCTGTGACTATTTTTTTTTATATGTTATCTTCTATATATGTATATATACATATGTATTATAATTTAATTCAAATGATCTGTTTTTTTTTTTAATTCTTCATTAATTTCTTAACTTTTTTTTAATCGTTCGAAATAGTGACTGTACCGATCTGTAATTTTGGAAATCTGGCAACTCTGTATGGAGAGTAGGGTGTTGGTCTCATACTAGTTTATTTTATTGTTTGTTTGAATAAATGGGCATATATTTATTTCTCAGTTTGCATATATGTACATATAGGTACATACATACATACATACGTGCTCTCTTATGACCCGCGGTGCCTTTTGGCTGATTGCCTCTGAACAGGATCATACTTTATGACCCCCAAGTGTACATGTGTGTGCGTATTCAATCAAAAGATCGTGACGGTTATAAATTATTCATGGGAATTCGGCGAACATTAAAAACTTCAATTGAAATTTATTTTACGAGCGATTCCAGCACATAATTGCCGTTTATCGCGTCGCCATTTATCAGGGCGTCTCGACTTACGCAGTCTCCAGGGATGTATACTTTTTAGAGTAGCTGAGATTTGAAAAGCTTCCGAATTACGCTTGCCTCAAATAGCAGGTGATATTATGTAGCTACTTAGTCACACGGAATATCCAAAAGAATAGGGGAGTGTTTGGTTTATCATACGATTTATGTATAGTTGATGGCAGGATCATCCGGTTTATCTCAACAGTCGATCGGCTGGGTTGGCATCATATCGTCGCGATTTAAATTCGCATTATCGATATTTTCGGTATCGTTAGTGGTAAATTTTGTAAATTTTACGCTTGTCTGCACTGTAGCGCCTGGCGAATCGATTCCTTTCACTAGTAAGTAATCCGCGCGGCACAAATAAATTATTTACGCGTAGGGGAAATTATATGCAGTTTTATGAATCATTTGGTTTCAATGACGCGTCGGTTGGCACAGCCTGTAACTAATCGCCACCTTTTATCGCAGAGACTTTACAATGCGATTTTTTTTGTCACCCTGGGTTTGGGACTCTGGGGATCCCAAAGGCGCAAAACGGGCGCCACAATGGAAGAATGGAAGGTGCCCCATTTAGGGAATTAAAAATAACACCTTTGACTCTCTCTCGTGCAGCTGACAAATTGCAGTGCGTTCACAATGCACACAGATGCACATGCAAGCTAAAAACAGAAATAAACATCTCAGTATTGTACAGTACGTTTGAACTTTTTCATGGACGCGCATCTTCAATCATCATTAGTCTTCGTCTATTTCTTTTTTTTGTTTTGTTTTTTCGGCTCGCAATTTGCTAACATTCTTTCTGTTTTTACCTTTTTTTGTGCACCAGCGCGCATCGTTTGTTATTTGAGATTTTTTTCGTTTGTGCAGACATCACTTTTGCATTTTTGCTTTGCGAGTTTGTGACACCTGACAACACATTGTTAGCGAAATTAATTTATTGCATAAGGAACTTGGAATTTTTATACTACATACGTATGTAGAACTTATTCTATACGATGCATATAAAATGAAAAATTTGCTAGGAATTCAAGATTATGAAGATGATCGAGTAAAAAGTTAGTCATGTTTTTAGTTATGCAATTGAACAAAGAATTTCTATATATGTATATGAATATCCATATGTAGATATAAAAAAGTATATTGAATATGTTTGTTTAAGAAACTTTTACGCCGCGTATACTAAACCGAATTTCGATAGCATATGAAATATTGTCAAACAAAATCCGGAGCATCTAAACATACAAAATCCGGTCACGAACAACAACATTACGCTGATAAAATCTGCAGTCGTGGAAGAAGTAGCGAATACGTATCATAATGGAATCAGCAACGAAATGTAAATACACTCTGAAGAATTTCAAACATCCTCGAACTTACAAAGAGAGCAAAAAAAAAATATTGCGATCGAAGCTGAATCCTTTTGCCGGTATCGATTTTTCGTCGGACAAAGATCAAGGGGTTCGCTTCTTGCTACCTACTTCGGTAGCTTTTATTTATTTAGTATCGTAATACTCGACGGTGAGAAAATAAATATAAGTTGCCATTAGTGAGTTGAAGGCGTCTATTTCAGAGAGGTGATCCTTATCTTCCCCTCCGTTTTAAAGGACACCGTCAATTAAGGATGCGCAGCAAAAAAAAAAACGGTGGGTTTTGAAGGTTACAAAAAAAGCACATGCGTAATTAATCAAACGGTCAAAAAGTGAATAAGGTGCAATTTATTATTTCGATCAAAAAAATACACCCTAGGGGAGGAGTGTGATAAAGGCGGTAATGGCCCCCCTGGGGTATGACAAAAACCAACTATGAATTAATTAGTGAAACGGGCGTGACGATATTAGTGTGTGCGAGGTAATAAGGACTCAGTGAAATGCATGTTCACTTAATTGACTTGGGGGGGGGGGGGAGGGAAAGTTTGAATAATTTTAACCACGGAGTGATTGATTAGCTGCAATTTTGATGAGAAACTCTGCCGAGAGTTTTGCAAGCCAAAGAGGATTTTACCCAGCTAAATATATCAGCATAATAATATATTAGTTGAGGGGAATTATAGTCACCTAAAAGGCTATAAATTTTCAAGAGAAAAAAACGTCAACTTTGTCACCAAATGCACAAACCTATCTCACCATTCAATAGACATGCCACATCCTGTAGCATCCATATTTGCACGGCAACTCTATTCATCTATTTTCTTGTCAAAGTTTGTGAGCTTCGAATACCGTTTAACGCCATTATAAATTCCACAGCATGCAAAAAATCTTTAGTATATTATTGTACATGTTATTATATTACCGTATCGTATATGATTTAATGTACACAGTGTTACATTTTAACTTTTCGATCTTCGGGCTATTTTCGCTCTCGTATATTTGCCGTTGATTTAAATCAATTAAATTTGACGACGCGTCAAAGTCGATTATCGACTTAACACCTTTCAGCCAACACCAATTTATTACAACGTTCGCAATATAAATTAATTGCGAAATTAACCGCGTTTGCAAATTGAAGTTCAAATTTAACTCGCGTCCCCAGCGAGTTGCTCGGCAACGCTCGCTTTGTTATCCCTGACATTAGCCATAGGATTTGTCGTAATTCCCATAAGGGATTGTTGAATATGGGAACGCTCGAGGGATACAGGGCTGTCTCGCTATTTGTTGGCGTTGGTTGCAGCGACCTATCTACCCAGATAATTGAGTGGTTCAAGGGTAAACGCACGCGATCCTAAAAAGAAACACAGGTAGATATTCCACCAGGTAAACTGAGCGGTACCTTCAGTTTCTCGAGATTTAACTGACGAAAAGAAAAAAAATGTGATCGGTTTGTTTTTCTTATGCTTTTTTTTTACCTATTGCCGCTTCGGATCTATTGAAATTTCGTCTCGTATTATCTGACACGAATCTTATAAGCTTTGGCTAAAATTTCGATACAAAAAATACACAGGTATGCCGATTTGGATCAATCATATGATATTGAATCGTTTAAACGTCAATATCAAAAAAATTAACTAATTATTATTACTTTACGATATATATTTGCGCAAGCGTCTGCCTGTCTGCCTGCTTGGGTCGATGGGTGACGCTCGCATTACAAACAAATAATTTTTTTAGCGATGTGTTGGGAACAAGCCGCTATCTGTTAAAGCTGGATCGAGTCGACAATACGATTTTATGACCATACACCCACTCAATCAACGGTACACTATACAATTGTTTCACGCACTGTTAGATGGGATACGGGCTGTACTGATATTGTGCAAAACAGCGCACACGGGTTTGAATCCACCGTCATATGACGGGCAAACCGGCTAATAATATTGCTTTAATTAATATACAATGTATTTGGAATCAATATTAAACTATTGTATTGTATAAGTGGTAAACTTCAGTGGTACTTTTCTTTTTATAAAAATTTTCCTTTATGAAAACAATGAAGTGTTTATTTTGAACGATTTATTGATTCAAAAGAATTTGCACTATCGAAAATAAAACAATATTTTATGAATTTTCTTATTGAAAAACATTCAACTGAAAACGAAGGCGAAACACGAAAACGTTATTAGGGCTATTGTACTTTATACAATAAAATCTCTATAAACTCATCTCACAATGTACGTATTTTCATATAACTTTCACGACTGAAAAATTAGCCAACCGCTTTACTTTTTTTTTTAAACTACATATCAAAAATCATAATAAAAAAGTCACTCACAATGGCTCGTCTCCCTCACCCTTGGATGTTGTAAGTGTGACGCCATATGGCTACAGTTGATTTATATAAAAAGTAGCCTTTTTGCTCGGGTGTCACATTTGTCCTCTTCCCTTCAGGGTATTTTTTTTTTTTTTTTGGGTCAATTTTTTCCCCTGCCCAAAAGACACATCAGTATTGAGCGTGTCCGATCCGACCCAGTAATATCTCAATAAAAACCCTCAGCAGCGTCCAAATTGGATCGTGGTAATTTTGAACGAAGTCCTTGTTTATAACGTGCCAACAACGAGTATACCGCATACCAGAATATCAATGGAGTATCATCATTTCAATTAGGAAAGTTGACCACCCACTATGCAATCAGAATATGCACGAGCAAAACTCGACAGTTGCCTTGGAATCAGCTTACAATGAACCACACGCACTATTCAATCAAATACTTACAAACTTGATGTAGATTGATATAGATCTGGTTGATTGTATGTATACAAAAAAATAGAGGGTCGACCTTTATATCTGTGAAAATCTGTACGGTAAAGCTAGTCAGTCCGATTAACTTGGCTCGTATCTGTGTTTCTACAATTGGTATAGTTGGTCGAGTATATTATACAATGTTGAAAGTCACTAGTGTGTGAATAAAATAAAAGCAACGGACTCGGGGCGGCAAAGGTCCCAAAGGACTCGAGGAGAGCACAATGAAAGGTCGATAATTATACCCGTACACACTTGAACAAATACGAGCACACATACACATGCATAGTTGTTTATACACACGTGTGTATGTACGTACATACATATGTATGTACGTGCGTGCGTTTTAATAACCTGACCGAGTATACCCGGGTGCTGGGATACAAAGGATTCGAAGGACATTAATCAACACGGGGGAAAAAAAATCTTCCCAGCAGCCCGGCTGGTTCTATTAAAGTTGATGGCTATTTTATGATGCACTTTTTTTTTCGGTTTGTTTGTTTTCATTTTGAAAAAGTGCTGAAATGCATCGTTAATGTTTCAGTATCATCGACATGAAATGTCTCTCAGAACGTGTTAATTATTCGTTGCGGTGACGATTAATTGAAATGCATCAGCTATTTTCAAACCTAGCCTATGCTTAAAATATGATACAATAAAGGAACACCTACGTATAGGCATATGGCAAAGATAAAAAGTGTTTTATATTTTTCATTATCGCTAAAACTTGAATGGAATATTTAGATTGTATCACGCTGTATTCATAAAATACATATAATCCAAGCCGTAAGCTGAAATTTCACCTAAAATATTAGGAACCTTTGATGTTGTTTCTATTAATCTCATGTGTATCAATGATATATCACTGCAAAAGTATTTTCTATTGTTATTTAATCCCACAGTATTGAATTTCTCAATTTATAGTATGAAACTGTATATGCATTGTTATCTTTGCAGCATAAGCTATATATTCAGTATTTAAGGATATATTTGTCGCTAGGATAGATAATTTTTTGTTATAAATAGATTGTTTGTATATGTATGTAACATTCGTTTGCAATGTTTGTTATTTATACGTTGCATTTGTGCTATAGTGATACAATTCCCCTCGTATTCATATCGTAAATGAGGGGTTATCGCATAACCCAACCTTTATATTTGTATAAACACTTAATTCAAACAATTTTTAGTCTAATCTATCCAATGGCAATGGTAGTTTCCGATGTGCTCGGTTATTAATAGCATTTTTTACGTCTTGTACTGTTTCGAATCTAGCGAGCTTATCCAATTGCGACCTGTCAACATTGATCTTTGGCAGTCAACTATAAGCTGGATATAATGACATGTCTATCAAGAAACTCGGTCTTTGTGTATCATAAAATGCTCCAGCGTATCAAAACAGGTTCAACGACTGAATAATTTACATACTAAGAATAGGTACGTATAGACTAGTGAGCATCGAATAACTCTCCCACAACTTTTTGTGTTACCACTAGACGTTTATTATACGTATCGTACGTTTGCAGAAGTAACACTTGTCGATCAATTTTGCAATAATATTGCATAATTTAATATAAATAGAACTGTTTGTCGGTGGTGTGTATGGGATAAACGAACGAAACAAACCAGTCATCGGAATTATTACACCACATACACATTAATTGTAACTAGTGGGTCTGATGAAAGTGTCGAGCTCATTTCGGGAATGAGTATTTATTAGCGTGGTTTCAGGGCTTTATTGGTTTAGCTTATTGCCCGTTGATAATCAACGCCCGCTGAATTTTAATGGTTTTGATTTTTTGGATCATCATAGCTTTCGTGAGTGCAGAAAAGGTGCCGTAGGGGCAGGGAGGGTTCTGTTGGTGAGGGGCCGGCATAGCTTTTCGGGAGTGCTGAAAAGGTGCCGTAGGGGGGGGGGGGTCTGTGGGGTGGTGGGGGCCGGCATAGCTTTTCGGGAGTGCAGAAAAGGTGCCGTAGGGGGCAGGGAGGGTCTGGGGGGGGGTGCTGAGGGGCCGGCATAGCTTTCGGGAGTGCTGAAAAGGTGCCGTAGGGGTAGGGGGGGTCTGTGGGGTGGTGAGGGGCCGGCATTGCTTTTCGGGAGTCCATAAAGGGGCCGCCGGGGTAGAAGGCGGCTCTGGGGGGTGGTGATGGGCCGGCATAGCTTTCGGGAGTGCAGAAAAGGTGCCGTAGGGGCAGGGGAGGGTCTGGGGGGGGGTGCTGAGGGGCCGGCATAGCTTTTCGGGAGTGCTGAAAAGGTGCCGTAGGGGAGGGGGGGTCTGTGGGGTGGTGAGGGGCCGGCATTGCTTTTCGGGAGTCCATAAAAGGGGCCGCCGGGGTAGAAGGCGGCTCTGGGGTGGTGATGGGCCGGCATAGCTTTTCGGGAGTGCAGAAAAGGTGCCGTAGGGGTAGGGGGGGGGTCTGTGGGGTGGTGAGGGGCCGGCATAGCTTTTCGGGAGTGCAGAAAAGGTGCCGTAGGGGCAGGGGAGGGTCTGGGGGGTGGTGAGGGGCCGGCATAGCTTTTCGGGAGTGCTAAAAAAAGGTGCCGTAGGGGTAGGGGGGTCTGGGGGGGGGTGGTGAGGGGCTGGCATAGCTTTTCGGGGTAAAAAAAAAGGTGCCGTAGGGGTAGGGGGTCTGTGGGGTGGTGAGGGGCCGGCATAGCTTTTTTCGGGAGTGCAGGGGTAGGGGGGTCTGTGGGGTGGTAAGGGGCCGGAATGGCTTTAGGGGGTATCAAAAGTTGAAAAAATCAAAAAAAAAAAAATTCAAAAAAGTTCCAAAAAAAAATCCAAAAAAAAAGTTAGAAAAATCCAAACAAACCGAAAAAAAAATTCATTCAAAAATTCAAAATATATTCATAGAAAAAAGTTGAAAAATCAAAAAAAAAAAAAATTCAAAAAAAGTTCAAAAAAAAAAATCAAAAAAAAAAGTTGAAAAAATCCAAAAAAAAAAAATTCAAAAAAAGTTCCAAAAAAAAAAAAAAAAATCCAAAAAAAAAAAAAAAGTTGAAAAATCCAAAAAAAAAAAAAAAAAAAAAGTTCCAAAAAAAAAAGTTGGAAATATCCAAAAAAAACCGAAAAAAAAAAAAAAATTTTCAAAAAAAAATATATTCATAGAAAAAAACTCGAAAAATCCTATAGTGACGTCATAGCGTTACGGGACAGACACACAGACACACACACAGACACACAGACACACAGACACACACACATTAAGCTCTTTATTAATATAATAATGACATCATGTCGTTTGTGACGAGGAAATAAAAAGCATCCAATGAAAACGTGTCAAAGGTTCTTAAATGTGAGAGAAACGCTGATGACGACTTCATCTGCGCGATGACTTGTCATTTGACAAAGTCCATCGAGATTCATTTGGATAAATGACATTTTTTAAGCACAGCACGTCTCTTATTGGATACTAGCTGTAAGTATCCGACGATTCCTGGGTGCATTTTGGATCGCCAATCATTTTCCCTCATTCGTTGCTAACTTTACATTTTTAAGTTATGTACATATGTATGTAGATATGAATTTGTTACCAAAATATTTCGGTAAGTATTTAATAAGGGGGTATAATATACATACTCATAAGTTGGTCGCACTATCCCCTAGACCGGCTCGGCTGGCAGGGCCGCATGGGAAATTTTTCGTAACATTTACTAGGTATTTAAATTGTAATGTAGTCATTTGGAAAATTGAAAATTGCCGTTCACTAAATACCCATTTCAAATTGAAATCGTTCAACATCAACCGAGGTTACGGGTGAAAAATTAAAATATCGGAAATGTCTTATCGTGTTAATATTTTCATTTACCGAACACTTAATTACTTGAGATTTAAGGAGTTTTGAGATACAATTTAAATAATTATGAAATATTACGAAACATTTCCCATGCATGTCAGCCGGTTTCTCCCTCTAGTGATTGATTCTAAACGATAGTGATACCAACTTTCGCGCTCTAGTCATAATACTACGCGGGTAAGAATAAGTTAATATGTAGCTAAGAATTTAAAATTAAGTAGATCTAGAAGAAGTATCTTGTACAGGGGTATTGTTGAATACAATGGACTTCCAGATGGTCTTACACAAATAAAAGGAATTTAAAAGGAAAGGAACACATCTGTACAAGTGCTAATAGATAATTAAATTTATTTTGTAATTTTAGCTATAATTTACTTCTCGTTCGTAGTTAGCTTTTCAAGCTAGGTTATTCAAATAAATAACTGGCATAGTGCATATGTTTCTACTATACATACCCAATACTAAACATTCGAGTACCCTATTAGACCAGCAGAGTCATAAGGAGTAATTCTACAAAGCTCCGATTATTCAAACGATGTGGAAGTGTACATATGTATAATTGACAAATTAAGATAAATAGTTTTCAGTTGGTTGGTCCAATGAAAATATAAGATAACACCCATCTATTGATAGATAGTAATATGTCAACGGGCTAATCTGTGGATTACACGCTGATGTATCGGAGCGTTTCCTTCCACGAGCTAACTTGTACCTCTAAACATCGAATACTCGATCATCTCGAACGAAACGGGAAATGGCGTGATGGCACTCATAAATTTAAGTTTTAATTTTACCCGCCCCCACTCGATTCGGTTGTATTTTTATATTAAAGCCAACATGCGAGCATAAATTATATGCTCATTAGGACTCCAGCTGCGCAACGAGAGCGTGCTCCGCTCTTTTTGCGCATATTTTATGTTTCAGACGAAAAAAAGTGGCAGTAAATAAAATTCGCGAAAGTTTAAAACGTTCGACCCTATGTAGATATGTGCATTGCACCAGTACCGGATCCGTCCGTTCGTTCGTTCGTTCAGAATAATAAAGTCTCATTTATTATATGCGGCGAGCCGGGCATTGTCGTTAGTGGGGAGATGTGAGACGATGAATTTTATAACGGACCCGGGGTGTGGTAAACCCCACGGTGGAAAACTATGAGTTAGTGTACATATAGTAAGTACGCGTAGCCGGAACGTTCCCGGTTGAAAAGGTAGGCTTTCCAAAACCCGGATAAAATATTAAATTTTGCATTGTAGCGAGTGTATTCAGTCTGGGACCATCCTTCGGAATACACTCTTGGCTGGAAATTATAATACGTCGGTTTTCCGGTAGTGGAATAATTTCCATTATTCGAAGCCTACATACATTGTGTCAACGTTGCCTTTTATCTGGAGAGTAATTTTTCACTGTAAAAACTCACAGTAGACTTTTGAGATATGCAACATTTGTTTTCAATTTGAAAAACAATGCAAAAGCTGAGTTAGAAGTACGTCATTGCGATTTACGTCATTGCGATACATCAAATTTAAAATTAAGTTTAATTGTTTTTAGTTTATTGTACTTCATAGAATTGATGAATCGTAGTTTGTAATTACTCTGAATTGTTTGAATGGATCTATAATTTTGCACAAACGGAAATGCATAGCCTACTGGTTACTACTGGTAAGTTGTCAAATCGATAGTTCAATTAGGATGACCCATATTAATCAGGATGAGCTAAATTAAACGATTCAATTTTGATTGAATACGATAATATACATATGTATATGAGCCGTTATAAATGAAAGTGGTTTAAGTCTAATTTAAAAAAAAAATTAGTTAATTAGTTAAAGAATTCACAGTCAAGATAAAAAAAATGAACTTAAACCACTTTAATTTATAACGGCTCATATATTGTCCGGTCAGTAAGTACAGAAATGTTTTTGTTGAAAAATATTATGTATGTAGTTGTCATGATTAGGTTGAATGTTAAAATAAAAAGACTTGATTGTAAATCAGTTAAATTTATTTGTAATGATTGTGCGTAAAATTGTAGCACTAGCTTAAAATCATAACGGATTGAATTTTCCAAAAGTGGAATTATGTACAATTTCGATTAATCACTTAGGGATCGAGCTCGTTTCTATTGTTAAGATAATCCTATACTTATCCCGCGCTGTGTTCACACTGTGAAATCGGTACAGTTTAATTAAGAATGACAGATTTGACGTTGATTTTGACAAATCTCGCAATCGGTCCTGTGGCATAATAATATAATCGGATCACGCGTAATCCATCTTAATCAATACGTATTATATACACAGCGGGTTATGCTTCGTAGCAAGTTTGTTGTCGAAAGTACGGCGATGTTTTGCGACAATATTATAACAGTTTGAGAAACGCAGTGGTTTCTGTTAGCGAAAAAACGTAAATTTTCATTTTTTCAAACGTCGCATCTCAGAAAAATCTGATTTATTGTTCGTCCGCGAGAAAATAGTTTCGAATGAGATTTTTCCGTTTGAACGGAAACTCGCCGGGAAATATTTATTACGAATGACATTGATATACGTTTTGATGCTAAAACGGGATGAAAATATGCCAATGCTTTCGTTCTTCGCTAATCCAGATAACAATATTTGATTTAAATGTTTATCTTAAACCAATCGGAGTTGCGTGCTAGTTTATATGAAAATTAATACGTTTTTGATACATTCACGTATAAGCAATAACGGCTAAAGTTTATATTATATACATATGTAGAGAAAATTGTATGATTGCCATGTTGAATTATTAAGTGAAATATGTACATTTCGATAAATTTCGGCTTTTCAAATATTTATTTTATACTTTCACTTAGTTTATATTCCGAAGCAAGTCTTTGCCGTTCGCCGATCGTTAATTGTTTTATCCACTTCGACTATTTGCAAAAATATACCCGTAAATCTGCGCGGATCGATTAACATTTGTGTAATCGCCAATTTGTTTATATTATAATACAATAAACTGGTTATATTCAGCGGCGCGCATTTTCGCACAAAAGGTTCGATTCGATTGATTTAAACGCCAATTAGCGTAAATTGAGAGATTATTTTCATCGTTTCGGAAATGACGAAGTGAACGCTTGATCGATGTGTCATTTTTGTTTACTTTTGTGGAATTCTCTCTCGATAGTAAATCCACACAACGGAGTGGGCTCAGGTATTATCGGCAAATTCAATTAACAGTGCAAACAATTTACGTGTAAATAAATATGCGAACGTGTGAATGTAAACGGAGGCAATTTCACTCGGGTTTCGGGTATCGCATGTGTGACGTAAATATAGGCGCATCAAAAGGCAACGTCTATTGTAAGGGTTGTGCTATGAATTGATTTTGTATCTAATATTCAAAGTTTGGAAAATCGTAGCAATAGTCAATTAAGATAACGTATGCTTTATTACGTACAATTGTTTCAGTTGAATTGTAGCTTGGTCTTTTTGCGCACGACATAATGGTCAATCAATAATGAAAATTCGATTAAAGTTTAACCTTTTAACTTTCGCATCGGACATGTAATTTCCTGGGAAGCTCACAAAAGCTCAATTGAGTGGCTCATACAGTCTAAAATGTCAATGTAGGTTTAGTGAGAGAGATGTCCCATTCTAAAAACGATCGTTATGTAGAAGTTGGGTTTTAACGGCGGTCTTTCGATCGGAACAATGAAGAAACCGGCCCTCTTTGTACATATACATACATACATACATATATCTACAAATACACACATACGATGTTACGTATGTCTACGCCCCACCTATATCTAATAGCAAATAGGTGAAATAACCCTAGTTGTTATCTGCTAATGGCGGCAACGGCAACCGGTTCCAGTAATAACCCACCGCACTCCTAGTTCCCTTTTTGCGCACTTTTTACTCTATTTCTGTACGTCCTTGCGTAGAGCGTTCAGGATAAAAGTAAACCAATGTGTGACAGGATTTTTATTTTGACATCTCATACAATTTCCTTTGCTATTATAATATTTCCATGTATAAAAACAAGAAGTATTATGTGTGTGTTGCTTTTGCGGTGTGCTATCATTAGACATTAGACAAACTTATGACGTCAATATTTGCAGAGCTACTTTCTATAACCCTTGGAATAATTTAGAATCAACTTTGCAGAGGTACTTTATATAATAATGTAGGTCTTACATGGTGCTTGAAGGTATCTGCCATACAATATTTTGTTGTACTACAGCTAGTTGTATATAGTAATATGGATAAAATTTCGGAAAAACTTTTTTTGTGTAGGTCATATGTAGATATAAAATACCATAGATATGCCATTCCAAACAAATTTGCCTGGAGAAAGCGTCAGAAGCAACGGGGGTGTGCGGGGGTCTAAAGTGCGGGGAATTCTCACAAAAAAGAAGTCTCACAAAACAAAGTCAAGCAAAATGCATGCAAGGAGTGCATTTTGCATGCCCTTTTGTATGTCATTTTTCGGGCGCTAAGGCCAATCTATGTTATTCTACATACATCTATGGTGTAGGTATATGTATTCTTACTTAAAAATGAAGGTATACGGCCAATGCATACTGCCAGTTATGACGTATGTATGTGAACGTGGATGCTAAATTCAAGAATGTTACAAGAAGAAATCGTAAGAGGAATACATGGGTAAGAAGCATGAGCAAAGTGGCATATATGTATAGCGGAACGCGTGGAAAAGTTTAAGTGGACACAACGAGAAGAATGGATGGCAGATGGACGCGAGAAATACTGTAATGGTAGCCGAGAGGATGTGAAAGAAAGCAAAGTAGACCGAATGGACGATGAGCTGATGAAATGAGAAGAATGCGTGGAGACAAGTGGATGCAGATTGCTTAAGACAGACAGTAATGGATGAGGATTGGAGAGGCCTTCATTCAGTAGTGGATAGTGAACGGCTGAAAATGATGATATGTATGTATAGTTTCGACTGTTTTGAAATGACCAGTGGGTGCTAGTTTAACCCTAGCACGACTTGTCTCTTTGAAAAAAAAAAGGGGCAAGTCCTAATATTGCGCTAAACGCTCGCGTGGACTTCTTCGCCGTGCAAAGGGTCACTGATGGATTAGGTAATTTCGTTAAACGTTCCCATTTTACCGTCCCATAAAACCGATGCCCCTCGAACTTTTCGTATTTTCCCTTCTTCTCTGCCTTCCTTCTCTTTTTTTGCGATTTTTTTCCATTGGTGCTAAACAACCCTGAATTGCGAATGTGTTGAAACTGTTGATAAACCCCAATTTTTCACCGATCGCACATTTTCCATTTTATTGCGTATAATTAAGTGAGTAAATCGACACACTAACCAATTTTTGTATCTCTGAACACAATGGACTATTTTTTTTTTGCAATCTTCCTCTCAAATGGTGGGTCATTACGCCCTTATTGGAACACTGAACCTTCTATACAAACGAACGATTAACGTTTTTATATATAGATTTTTATTTTGGACACAATGGTACTAGAAGAATAGATGTCGTTCTTTTTATTTTTTCACCGGATCTCTAAATTTTGGTTGCAAACGAATAAAGCCACTTTGACAATAATGCGTTTAATATGTAAATTCAAACCCGTTACGAAGATTTATGGGAATTTTTCCATTTTATACTTTATAAAAATTGTCTTTTGCCATTTTTATCGTTCATAAATCGTCATGGTATCGATCAACAGCACGTTTCATCAAGAAAATATATGTTGATTTAATGCGTACGACCGTATCACAATTTTCATAATAAATGATAAATGAATGAATGTATTCAATGTTTCTGTAGTTTCGTGACGATAAAATAACAATACTGCATTATTTATTTCGAGCTTCTGTATATTGAATTTTTTTATATTTCGTTTTATTTAGAAAGTACCATAAATACGTTTACTCGTTTTGACATGAGTGTAGGTCATTAGGTTAATTGAGTGGTTATGAAAGAGTATGTGAAAATTTAATTTGAACATTTTTTGTGAAAATGGGTCTCAACGTTATTTATACAAGGTAAAAATAGGAAAAATAAGTGCAATGTAAACATAAATGTCTTATACAAATGAGGCGGTTAACTTAACCGTATGAATATTTAAATTTAGATGGCGTTTTAATTGGTAGTTAGTTTATTATTATAATCAGTATAATTTTGAAGAAAAAAAGCATTATAGTTCTTTCAGCTTTACGTTTAAATTGTGACTAAAAGCGTTTGGACTTCTTTGATATACCTATGTATATACAAATCTGGTTTATAGATACTCGTATATGTATGTGTGTTACACGATTTTTATTCTATAATATTCTACAATGGAAGATGCAGGGGTATCGTAAAAAGGTGATGTTCACAAAAAACTATCATCTCAGGTCTCGTCGTAAAACGATTCTGAGACGTTTATCATAATGATGGGATATTTTTTTATATTTTTATATATTCTACTACCGTCGAAGCGCATCCGTGGTGTCTTTGGTAGCTATTACAGTACGTTCTCATAATATATTCGATTCCATCACATCTAGAATCTTTACTCACACCAGAGTGGGTTATTAAACATTACATTGATGAAACTTATTATTTTTATTGGTTTTTTTAAAGTTGATTTGAAGCACTTGGATGTACTTTTTTTGATATTATACCTCTAGATAAGCTCGTATGTTAGTATGGCTTTGCTTTTGAGTATTGAACGTACTATAGTGACCCAAAGTGCAGTTATCTGCTTCCTTTCCCCCATCGTGAACTATACACGTGAAGTTAGCTACGTACATTATACATGTTATTATCTCGAGTGCCCTTCACCGATTGAAAAACGACAATCATAGCTATCGGAAACGGTCGAATTTTGTTTTTATTACACATGTTGTATTATATCTGACACGTAACCGTTCGATTCGATCATCGGATGAAAGACTCGTGCTCCTTTAGAAACTGCACTGCACAGATTCATACCTAGTAATTTGCGCGTTGTATCGGCCAATCCGTGTGTGCCTTTTCTAATGGAAATCATGTCCATGATCGAAATAGGATTTGCCATGTTCGTTTACGTAGCTATTGCAATTGTGACGATTCCCACGAGCACGTACCTATCGAATTGTATACCTGTCGATCATCTTCACCTGTAATGCTGTAATGTAATACCTGTACCTATTTATGTTCACACAGATTGGGTTATCGTATCAAGCTTCAGTTGTTACGAACATTCCTCGAGTAAATTGTTATTTTTACATTGCTAAGTTTCGGTCAACGCACTGTATATGTCTGTGCAAAAACCTATTACGCATACTAGTGTAGATACATAAGATAATTATAAAAGTCGTTCTTAAAATAATGACGGGAAATCGTAAAAAGGGTTATGCTTCCAACTATCAACTGCGTTTTTTACGACTGCTTATGAAGTATTTCCTTCTCTTCAAAGCGCTTGTTTGCTTGTCGTAAAAATTAAAGTTTTCTTGTATCATTATGTTATGGACGTTAAAAACAATGAATTAAGTCATTATGTGCTTTTGGGTGGAATATATTTTCGATCGTCGAACTCAAAATAAGCGACTTTCGCAAATGGCTTAATACTAATAAAATTTTCCACTTTCAGCAGGGGTATACCTAGGACAAAAAAGAAATGTTAACACGCTTGAAAAAAAAAAAAGAAAAAAGCAGTCCACACACTTTTTATCAGCGATAACCAATCTTTTTAACGTTTCGTTCAGCGCGTATATTAATTGTTTTGCATTTTGACTTTTCGTACGCGACGTTATGAGAAATCAACACGAAAACGAGGCTCGCGTGTCGGGAAATTTTCGCTTTTCATGTATGACCACTGTGTGATAAGCGTAAGTGAAATGAATTTTCCGTTTATGTATTTTCCTTTTGCGTACTAACCCGTAGAATGTAGCGACTTTCTCGCTTCTACTCTGTTTCTACACTAGAATTATTTTATATTAATGATATTGTTGTTTTATAATTAATTTGATCGGATGTTCGTGTTATCGTTTGAAGATCTACTTGATTTTCACATACAAGTTTATTTATAAGCAATTTTGACACCCGGCAATGAAAGGGTCAGTGAAATATGTGCATATTTATCTCTATCTGATATCTCGTTGAGAATTTAACGCCTCGCGTTGTTTCATAGCGATCCGTTTTCGACCGTGAGCGCGTTCAATTAACTTTTTGAGTGCGCGCGCGCGCGCGCTCTAGCTCCCCGTTGAAATATTACTACGTGTCTCTTTCTAAAGCAGGATGTGCACCTTTCCGTGTTTCCGTGCAACCGGCGGCAATTAAAGGGTCATAAAATATTTTATCGCACCCTCTTGCGTTTTTGTTTGCTCTACTCGGCGGGTATCATTGTGTTGAAAATGCGCGCTTTTTTTTTTTTTTGGAATTTTAATGAATTTGTGCGTTAATTTAAGGGCACGTGTGCCATATGTGATAATGTGTCGAAATTAGCGTTATCGACCGTGTCACATCTTGACAGTTCCCGTCATATTGTAATCGTAAGCGTTCGGGTGTAATAATGATGCAATATTTTATGCGTTATTTTAACATATGGGGTACGCGTTCGATACAGGTTTTACGTTTTCGATGTGTGTTTTGTGCGATAAGTGTTAAAACTCATTTGAATTATTGCATTGAATTCAAACTGGCACATTATGCAACTGTGTATATGTATATGTATGTACGTTTATATACCTAGTAAAACTGTGGGTCACGAGCCGATTTTTGGTGGGTCGTGAAAAGTTTTCGAAATGTGAATTTTTTTTAGATTATCTAAAAATAAAACATGCAACTATTTAAAAATCTGATTTTCGTGGAATGGAAACGAGGAAGATCTACGGTGGTTGTGCGTTATTAACACGAATCATCGAAAACGAAGCTTTCGCATTACACCAGCAATATTGAAAGCTGCACACAATTGGCAAGTCTTTAGTGCTCCCAGCAATATAAGACACGGTTGGAGTTATGTTTGATGATACATAAGTGCAAAAAAGAAGTTTAGAAGTCGAAACGATTTCGCTTTCAAATAACATGATTGCACGCAGAATCGATGAAATGGCCCAGTGGGAAGATGAGCTGATCCAAAGAGTTGGTGAGAGTACATTTTTCTCATTGCAACTGGACTAGTCCACGGATGTACAAGGTTTATCCCAGATGCTTGTTTTCGTCAATTGTAAATTATATAAAAATAAATAAATCTCTGGATAATTGTTAAGTATAAAAATGAAATACCCCCCCCCCCCCCGTTCATCTCCATTAAAGCTAAAAAAAATTGTCGTTCTAAAAAGTGGGTTGCGGTACTAAAAAGTTTGGGAAGCCAGACTTAGGGCATACTGTATTTGTATATTACTAGTAACTGCCTGTTGACAGTGTCATCGGGTGGTTATTATTTATGTACTATTATGTACATAGTGTATTTAGTAGTAAAAAATGTTGCAAACATGTAGTAGGTAATTGAAAAATGCGAGCTACCAGTTCCATGAATATATGTACATATGTGTAAGTGATAATGCGTATGTTCCGGGTATGCGAGCGTTCTGCGGTTAGGCTACCCAACCAGTCTGATTCCTGCCCTACTATCTATGTATATATAGTATTAAGGAATATCAATCAATATTTTAATAAGTAATGTCATATTATCCGGATACACATTCACAATGAGCATTTTATCGTATTCATTTAATTAACAACATTCATACTAAGCGAATTCAAATCGTTATTGAATAATATAATTAACGTGCAAATTTTAAAATTCAATATTTAACTCGCTAGGCAAAGCACTCGCGCACACACTCGTACACTAAGTAATTTTATTTGCTTTGATATAAATTATAATATGGCACTTTCGTAAGTAAGATTGCAACCCGAGATGTTAGATGCCTTTCAACATTAATATTTCAAGATAGAATCTAATCTAATTTCACATAAAAAACCGTTGAATCGATCAATGAACGATAGTCGTCTCGTTTTTACCTGTTAGTGAATGTTGCTGATTAACTTTTCCGGAATTTCCACCACGCATTTACCTATATATATTACACTTACTTACGCACATACATATATGTGCCATTCATCACTTCGGATAGGGGGGTGGGTTTAGGTGGGCAAAACTCGTAACACGTGAACGTGTAATTTTTTTTCCCCGTACGCTATAAATTAGGGCGCGAATTATGCGAATGGGTCGCGCCGTGCGCGAAACTATAATACATTTTATTGTTATTGAGAAATAATGACTTCCTTATAAATTATTATAGCCCTTAAAGTGTGCGTATGTTTTGACACGATATTACCGAATTTGAATGCCTGCCCCAAATATAAATATTTTCATTATGATTTATGACTTTGTTAGAGCTGAATTTTAAGCCTTGCCTTGGTAACATACATACATACGACATGTACTGCACGTATTAGTGCCATGTACTGTACGTATTAACGTTGATTGGTTCATAATCGTATACAATACGAGTATGTTGGTAGAATATTCATATCTGTATAGTTTGAGGATTATAGTCGAATTTATCTTATGATAATTTAGTAGACGTATAATTCGTTCGAGCGATAACGGCCGTTTCGGTGTGTGCATATCTTTGCTCGTTTTTTCCATGTTTATTAAAGTACACATTGGCAATTTCTTCCGAAATCATTTCTCGCTCTCGTCGTATTTTATTTTCTTTTTATCGGGGTGTGCGTAATATACTTACGACGACTTCCACCGCAAAAGCTGATTTGCTCAATATCCCGACACTATATTTCTTCGACGTTCAAGCAAATTTCTCGTGCACCGGCCGACGAAGGGCCCACGTTTTCCCGCAACCTTTTTCCGAATTATTATTCGCTTTTCCACCTTCATTTTCTTTTTCTCTCCTTTCGCACGTATGCACGCATACGCAATACCGGGTTTAGATATATCCATACTGTGTGTATTATTGTTGTTGGCGTGCGCCCTCATTCAATAAACGTCAAAAGTCAAACAGCATTTCTCTCGCGGCTTTCCTTTCACTCGGCTAACCGTTACTTTCCATTTGCGGGAAGAGGTAGATTTCCCTCCCGGACCTGAAAGTGACTCCATTTTCGAACGTGTGAGGGAATGTGGCTGGAAGTTCAACTCTAATAACGGATACATACATACACGAAAGCCTCTACATATACCGACTCAACCGCACTTGCTCTTTATTAATATGTATCTACATACTGTGACTGTGAATTTTTTCTTATATGAAAAATATATTAATTTATTTTTTTTTTTTGTTTCAGGTAAGCTGAATTGCTCATTTTTCACATGCTAATACATTTATGATACATACAACGTACAGGTACAGTCAAATAGTTTTCTATCTATAGGTCAATATTATTATTTATTTATTTGTTTTTAATAAACCTACTGAATGTTATGGTTCTCTTCTTTCAAAATTAAAAATGAAAAAATGAAGTAATAGAATCATATTTGATGTAATTTTTTTAAATATAAAATATTAAACTCTAATAGATAGTCCCATTCTTATTCATTCGACTCTTCGCTTAAAGTTCCGGTACATTATACCCGTTCCCGATTTTTGTTAGTTATGAAACTATTTCGAGTAACAATTATTATCTTCATTCTCCCATCCCTAGAATGATAAGATATGGTAATAAATACTCTGTTATCATTGATTTTTTTAATATTAATCTGTCGTCCCTAAGGCAATGATTTATTATTTATTTTATCAACTGTACATAATTTATTTATTAGTTTTTTCTGCTTTATGTTTTCTCCAATATAATACATTATGTTTTTTTTATGTAAAAGCCCTAACCGGCGTATAATAAATAAATATAAAATTGAAACATTGTACATGTGTAATTGATACCAAACGTTTCAGAGGTACTTTTGTGGATCCTGAACGTTTCAAACGTTTTTACTTGAGTACAAAACCACCATACACAGTTTTGATGACTCCAGATAATGACAGATAAAGTTTTGCTATTCGAAGCAGATTGATTCATTCCAATTCAGAAAAATCAATATATGAAAAAAGATTATATTTATCTACACGTACGATTTCGTCGTTAGTCGCATTTTTAACGTTTTTTCCCTTACAAATAGAGTTCACTCCAATTTAACACGTTTACGACAGCCGCAGATGTGTTGTTCGATCGTAAAACTTTCTTTGATTTTCTCCCACATCTCGTTAACGACCGGACACAATGGAGACTGGGGTTATTTAGTGTCGTCTCGAATTCCCCGATACGTTGGGTGGTGGGTACATATGTACTTACTTACTTACTGTTTGTCCGTGCTGCAATTTGAGGGTTATTTAGCGAGTTTCCCCTCCGACGACTGTGAATCTTCTCCTTTCGCCCTTAACACTTTGACCGCCGGCGGCAATTAATCGCGCGGCTCGCGCTGTTAATTAAATACGCGTCCCGCTTTTAAATTATTTGCGTGCCGTTTTCCGTTCCTTCGTGCGCTTGTAAATCAATAGCGAGCGCGCAATAAAATAAATCCTGAGAAAGTGTCCGGGCGTGCTTAACGGTTTTTTTTACAATTTTGTACGGGCGCGCTCACTGCTCCCCGCTCTTCGAGTGTGGGAAACGATCGCATTCTTCGTAATAAATTTTCACTTTATAGCGTATTGCGGGCAATATTTCAACCTCACCATACACAATGTATCTTAAAAGTGATGCCGCAATATACAATTAGTCATACGTTTCCATATTACATATGTATGTAGGTAGATCTTGGTGGTTTTGTGAATGCTTGCCGCATTTTGCTCCATATTTACTGTAGAATCCAATGTTACTATCTATGCTTTGAAACAAGTCATTAATGTGATGGGTTGGATTGGTATGTTTGTTTATCGACTTTGAAAAAATATCCCATTCATTTCAAAGGCCTCTAAAAATCTATCAAAAAAATAACCGTTTTTTTGTGAAAGGGCAATCTTAATAAACAAACGAACTCATGAAGAACCCAAAAAAAACCCTTCACCGACATAAATTACCGTAAGGGCGCACAGTCCTTAAGCCCGAGGGTGAGAGAGTGAGCGCTAGGAAAACGCACTTAAGAGGTATTTATAAAAGGGTTTAAAAAGTACTCAGAGCATCACTAACTGCATCTAGGCAATGAAAGATAAATCAAGCGACCGCGATGACAAATTATCCAAACATTCTTGTGTGTACCCCGCCGAGGCGATAAAAACGGTAATGACGTTCGTAGAAACTTACTTCGCGCCGTTTTATTTGTGCGTTAATAAATCACTGACGTTGCGGCGAGAGGGGAATATGAGATTAGCGAGAATGTGTTTTCTTTACAATAAGAATGCCATTGCGAGAAATGAATAAATAACAATACTACAGCCAACGAGGAGAGAACACACTCAAGCCACACAAACTAACCGAATGACAGAAACACACGGATCACTGCTTTGGGCCAATCATTTGTTCACTACTCTTTTCCAACTCTACAACATCATCATGGATATCTTACTCGAATCAATTTTTAAGCCAGATTACTCGTGTATTTATCAATAGCGCTAGCTGTAATCATATGAAGCTCGCTTGAAAAAAATGTACGAGTCACCATATTGAACAGGAACAGTGAACTATTATGCAGTTTTTTTATGTAATTAAAATAGCTTGAAAAGCTAATTACGAACAAAAAGTAACTTGTATCTAAAATTACATAATAAACTTAATTATCTATTAGCACTTATACAGAGGTGCTGTTTTAAGGCTGCCAGCAATCTATAAATTTTGTTTATATTTCTGCGATCTTCTGGCAGTCCATTGTATTCAACAACACCCCTGGACAAGATACTTCCCCTATGTAAATCTACTTAATTTTAAATTCTCAACTATTAACTCATTCTTACCCCTAGTAGTATGACTATGTATATTATATCGCCTTATTAAATATATTGGTAATAAATTATTATCTAACTTAAAAATATATACTAACATGCACACTTTTAAGGTTTCATTTACATTCATTCAATTCAATTCATTCAACATATTTACTAAATGTAAAAATGAACCACAATCTACTCTATAAAATTCAATGTTTGTTTGTTTGTTTGTCCGCTATACAAATCTACAGTTTTCAATAATTATTTAGAGCCACCAAACTTGGTATACTATCTCATGATACCCCAAGTCAGATCGTAGGTGGGTTTTGGAAAGGGTCGTAGTCCGCGGTCAAGGGGCCCCCATACAAATTTTTTAATCTGAAAAAAATTTTGTATTGGAAAATAAATGGTTTCATTTGTTTCAATTTTTCATTCAATTTTTGTTTGTATTGGAGAATAAATGTCACCCGCCCGAGCAACGCCGGGCAATTCAGCTAGTATGTATATAAAATAAGGACGAACAATTGCATTATAAACCAATATCTTTGTATTTCTAGATAGGATATATTTCTTAATCCACACAATAATCCTACTTTTCTAATCATCTTTCCGTATAATTTAAAATCTAACTTATTGTCTACTAAATATGTATTTAAAACTTTTAACTAATCTTTTATCATGTATGTATGTTTATATTTAAATTAAATGAACGGAAAATTCAAAGTGAAAGAAAATTCTACGTTCCTACATATATAGTACATAATACATAAATGTACGTACCTATATATTAAAAATGTTATGTTTTATGGTCACTATGGTCACAATTCTCACTTTAAATACAATATTGTGTTAAAAATAAATAGAATTGTATGTATATAGTAAAATTAAATAGCTTGGAGGGTTATATAATAATAGTTAGTGCTGTTATGTGGAAGGATTGATAGGATGTCAATTGGTTGGATAAATTATATAGCAGGTTTATAGGTTTTATAATGCTATAATTTAACACTTTAATAGACACAAGATATAGAAATAACGATGGTACAGAGTAGTTATGAAGTACGGATTACAAATCTTGAGTTAAGTGAAGTTAAGTGTACAACGTATGAATGTGACCAAGAATGTACGGTAGTCAACGTACAACTCCAGAGTAGTTTTCAATGAATACAGTATGCGTATATATACCCAAGAACATTAATGTTTACACAAGATAAAGACGACATTTGAAATGTGTCGTGTTTCAATTACAATGGTCTAATTATATGTCCACAGGGCATATTTACAATTAGAAATGTTTACATAAGATAATGATTAGGAAAGACGACATTTGAAATATGTCGTGTTTCAATTACAATGGTCCAACTATATGTTCACAGGGCATATTCACAATTAGATTTGATTTGTGGATCAATAAACATATTACTACACTTAAATGATAGTACAATAATATTGGTAAATGATAATGTCCTAATCGTCATGTTTATGAAAATAAACATGTTATTAATTCATTCGAAAGTTAATATTTAAGTGACCTTTGGTTTGGTGTGACGTTATGGTATAGTAGGCGTAAGTCGTTGTGGCTAGTTGCTACATAACATCCCCACCGTTAGTCAAAATATATTGCGACAATGCTATATAATTTTGCAAAAGAATAAGAATAACGTCACGAAGGTTTGGACAAAAGTTGCACATAAATCATAGTGCTTATACATAGTAATATATGGCGACATGCCATTAAAACAATTCTAGACATTAGAATATATGTAGTAAGATTATTTAATATAAGAAATAAGTTGTCATGAATATAAGAATTAAATTAGATACTTAAATTTCTTCTTTGATTATACATACATACATAGTAAAAAAAAAAAAATACAAATTTGATATAACATTTAGACAACCATAATAGGTTTTGATTTAAAAATAACTAATACTTATTTGATACATAGTTGTTAGTAAGTTTACTCAATCTTTGAGTTTTAACACTTTTCACTTTCACTTTCATATTTATTAAATGTTACTACGTTTAATGTAAGATTTTATTTAACTTTACTTTGTTTTAATCTAGAACTTCGCCTGCAGGGCGTACTTTCGTTGTCTAAATTGGTAAGTTCGATTTCACAATCATGAGTGATTTCAGTATTATCGGTTGTAGTATTTTCCGAATTTCTTATCGCTAAAATATTTCGTGATTTCCTTACCCTTTTTATTATTTTACAAATACTATAGATTATTATTATGGTTATAATAATGTAAATAGTCCAATCATAGAAAATTATTTTGTTGTGAAATTTAGGATGATAAAATAATCGATCGACATTATTGGAAAATGAATTTAATTTATGTGAAATTAAATGAAGGTCTTCTAAACCTGAAGTAGAAAAGTGAATAGATTGTAAGACAGGGTTAATAACAGTTTGATTTAATAGATGGTCATTACAACAACTGTCTTTCGCAATATCTAAATTTGGTATAATTGGATAAAAATTACTACTTAATTGACTTTCAGAAGTTATTGTAGTGTCAACTGAGTAACCTTTGCAACCAGGTTCCATGGTTAATATACCAGTTCCTGATACATATATATCGTCAATTTTTGGATTACAGTTAATTGTCAGAGTCGTTGGTTTGTTTAATACGAAAATCCAAGTATTACTATTAGAAAGTTTTTGCCAAATATTCAAGTTTTCTAATGTTTGTTGAATCATACAATTCTTTGGAATTGTCATTGAATTTAATAATTCTGTTTCACATATCGGACAGCATGAGATATGTATATTGTTTGGAATTTTCGACAAATGAATTGTCTATTTGACATTAGTCGACAATGTTCTAGAGAATCTGATACAGAGTATTTCATCTTGTTCAAGGAATAAGCTAAATATTTATTAGTAGGATGTATAGAAATATATCCTTTCGCGGTTAGGATTGGTAACGGAATGAGATGATACAACTTAAAAATGTCATGATTGACAAGTGGTACAGACAATTTGAAAATAATTTTGTCTTTTACATAATATACATGAATTTCTAGAATGTTTATAAGATCATTTAGATTTTTTATCGTTAATGGTATCGGGTATTCGTTTCCTTTTGGTAGGAATGGTTGTATTGCCAATAACTGTTGCAATAACTGACTAGGGGTAATAACGAAAGGATCGAGAACATTAAATTTTGCAAAAAGTATAGAATTTAATAAAGAATCGATATCTTTTTCGATTTCATCGATAAAGAATATTAATGAGGATAAGTGACTTGACAATAGTTGTGAAGCTTCTAATTCAGTTAATTTAGTTTGAGTTTTTCCAATGAAGCTATTCATTTTTTCTATATTTTTATTGAATTTAATTTCATCGGCTTGTAAAGCAGTAAGCGTTTGATTGAAATTGGAAATAGTTGAAGTTATAATACTTGTCTGTTCCTTCATTAAGTGAACTATTTCTGTTTCGTCAAGATTTATTCGATTTATGGCTTCATCGTAACGAGATGCGTCTTCTACGTCTAATGTACCAAATAAACTTTTAGCAATTGATCCTATTCCGTTTATTAGTCCTCGTTTAGTTCTGGAATTGACTGATTCATTGTCGTTGTAACGTCCAATGATTTCAGTTAGTGAATTTTTTAATTCATGAATTTTTTGTAATTTAACTTGAATGTATTCTAGTTTAGGTTTACATAATTTTTGATCCTCGAGATTGATTTTAAGCATACAAGAATAACTTGTCTTTTGAAATATAAATTCTATTAACGATAGTTTATTTTCTAAATACGTAATATTGTAATGTATTATAATATTCCATGATGAGTCAGTAAAACTTAAAGTACCTAAGTCATCGTAGAATAGACCTGGAGAAGGGTCGATTTTAGTTATGTTAAAATCTGGTACTGCTTGCACAGTGAAGGCAGCACCCACCAACATCCTATTAGAATAGTAAATTATCATTGATTGTTGATTAAAAGTTTAATACGATTAACATGAACAACAACATTCTTTATTTTAATTTTTAGTGTCACATTTACACGAGAGTTAACACATATGATTTGATATGGACCTGAATAATTAGGTGATAATTTTCTAGAGTTCATATCCTTAAGATACACTAAGTCATTGATTTTAAATAATGGATATGGAGAAGTTTTCTTATCATAATAAGATTTAGATTTCGTTTTTGATTGTATTAAGTTTTCGCGTGCAATCTTTTGGCTTGAATTTAATTTTAACCGTAAATTATCTACATAATCATCGTATGTATACTTGAAAATAGGATTCTGAGTAACTGCAGTTGGTAAGTCAGGTTTCTGACCAAAAAATTAATTCAAATGGGGTAAATCTAGTTGATGAATGAGGAGTACAATTATAAGAGAACATAGCGAAATTAATCCAATCATCCCAGTCAGATTGTTTATCGTTTTACGTAGTGTTTAAGATAGTCAGCTAGTGTTGCATGACTTCGTTCAAGAGCACCGTTTGTCTGAGGATGATAAGCTGTAGTTTGGATTTGTTGAATCTTAAAAGTTTAGCTATTTCTTTTAATAATTTTGACGTGAAATCTGATCCTTGATCAGTTAATATTGACATTGGAATACCGAATTTACAAATGAAATGATTTACGAAAGTATCGGCTACTGTTACTGCTTCATGATTTGAGATAGGATAAGCTTGTGAAAATTTAGTTAAATCATCTTGTATAGTGAGAATAAATCTATTTCCCTTTTTTTTTCAGTTAAAGGCAAAGGACCTACTATGTCCATAGCAATACGTTCGAATGCTTTTGATGATGTCGTAGTTATCTCCATCGGTGGAGTGTAATTTTACGATCGATTTTTAACTTTTTTTGACATGATTCGCAAATTTTTAATATAATTTTTAATATCCCTTTCCATATGTTTCCATTTATACTTTAATTTAATTCGATTTAGGGTTCTATGAAATCCTGAATGTCCTGACATTGGATTATCGTGATTTTCTTTTAAAATCTCCGGTATTTGTTCATGAGTTGGATTGATGATTTTATTATTACAAATTGTTATTTTAATATCTGTATCTTCGAATAGAAAGATTAACATTAACTTAATTTTTCCCAATTAAGTTTGTCTATTCCACAACCAAGTCGTGGTAATGATAATGATTTTATATTTTCATTGATTAATAAGTTTCTAAGATTTAATAAACTTGTAAATACGTCTTTATACGTAGGTTGTTCCCAAAAAATTTTCTTTAGTTATTAAATGAAAAATGTTATATTGTCCTTTATGAGTTATTAAAATATCCGTTACTTTATTTGATTTTGATTTTAATTCCTCGTAATTTGAGATTATTGATTTAACTTGTTCTGCAAGACCTTGGGACATTTCCAAGTCGTTGGAGATACAATGAGCTATGTGATCGTTTCGATCTAATAGAGATTCATCGATTTCGCTAAAGGAAATTGGATTTGGTCTAAAGTTTGATAGTGGAATTTTAAGAATTCGTCGTACGAATTATTTCCTGAAGTGATATGAAAAATTTGAGGGTTAAATGGTTGAATACGCGACAAAGCGTCTGCGTTAAGATTTTTTTCTTTCCAGCTTTATGAATTATTTCATATTCATATTCTTCTAACAATAAACGCCATCGGATCAATCTAGATCCGGGATCCTTGATTTTAAATAACCATTTAAGAGGTAAATGATCAGTTACTAAAGTGAATTTACGACCATATAGATAAGGTCGGAAGTGTTTAACTGCCCAAATTATAGCAAGTAATTCGCGTTCGATCGCGGAATAATTACATTCAGCTTGTTTCATTATTCTGGATGCAAAAGCGATTGGAAGATCTTTAGATATTTCTCCTTGTGATAAAATAGCACCGATCGCAAAGTTGCTTGCGTCAGTTGTAAGAACAAAAGGTCTAGTGAAATCTGGGTATTGAAGAATTGGTTTACTAATTAATTTATCACGCAATATTTCAAATGATTGTTGTTGGTCTTCTGACCACTTGAAGAGAATGTCCTTCTTTAAAAGACTTGTTAAAGGTTTGGAAATTTCACTGAATTTATTTATAAATCTACGATAATATCCTATTAATCCTAAAATGCTTTAATATCCTTCGGATTTTTTTTGGAGTAGGATAAGTTTTAATTGCTTCAATTTTAATGGGGTTAGGTTCAACACCTTTCTCTGACACAATATGACCAAGATATGCGACTTCTTTCCTAAGAAATTCGCATTTGTCAGGTTGCAATTTTAAATTATGTTGGTCGAGTCTATTAAAAAATTTCCTTGAGTTTACTATTATGATCGATCAATGAGTGAGCATAGATGACTATGTCATCGAGATAAACAAAACATTTAATTCCTTGAAGACCGCTAAGGACTGAGTTCATCATCCTTTGAAAAGTGGATGGAGCATTTTTTAAACCAAATGGCATTCTTAAAAATTCGTAGTGACCCAAGGGGTACTAAACGCGGTTTTAGGAGAATCTTCTTCAGACATGGGGATTTGATGAAATCCGAAGCAAGATCTAAAATAGTAAAATACTTTGAGTGACCTAATTGGTCCAGAATATCTGTTATATTCGGAAGTGGATACGCATCACCGACTGTGATGTCGTTCAACTTGCGGTAGTCGATAACGACTCTCCATTTTGGTTTTCGGATGTGTCTGGTTTTTCGAGACGACCCAAACTGGGGAAGACCAAGGGGAATTAGAGGGTTTGATAATATTTTGGTCTAACATTGTTTCTATTTGACTATTATTACTTCTTCTTTATGAACCTGAGGATAACGATATGTTTTACTAAAAAATTGGTGTATGGTCACCAGTAGAAATCGCGTGCGACGTTACCAAATTGTGTGGGTAAGCTCGTCGTTTTCTAAATGAAATAAATGATTATATTCGTAACATAATGACATCAGGGAATTTCTTTCCTCCTGATTCAAATGATCTGTGCGGATCGTTTTATTTAATACTTGATTTCTAGATAAATCGATTTTCTGGGTATCAAATGTAAGAATTTGATATTCATTTAACGGAATTAGTTTAACATTTATTTTGATCAATTTCAATGATCTTATCATTCGTATTAATGATTGATGTTATGGCTTTAGCATTTTCTTTAACTTTAACAATTGATTTGCACAGGAATACTCCTTCTGGCAATTTAATTTGATTAACGAGTCCTTCTTGGATTTCTGGGTTTACAATATTAACTTCTCAGAGTTTCTGATCTAGGTTCTAATTTAATTTTAACTGTTTTATAATATGGATTCGACTGATAATTAAGCATTCTTGCTTTACGTGTTTCACTATAGGACTGATGATTAAGCACTCTGGCTTTACGCGTTTTACTAACTTGATTTTACTCTGACTTTACATGGTTCACTATTGGACTGACAATTAAGCACTCTGGCTTTACGCGTTTTACTAACATTGGTAACTGACTTCGAAGCTTTGATAAAGGTTCGACTTCGTGACTAAACGGCACGGGTAACGTACGAGTAACACACGACTCATCTGTACGTTCTAAACAAGATCCTAAACCAAGATAAACGTTTGGTTTGAAGGATTTCAAACTGGACTCTTTCAGTTTGCTAGATTTTAAACCAGATACTTTTGGTTTAAAAGATTTTACCAATGTAGTAGTCAGAACTGATTCGGTTACGGGAAGTTCCGTATGCGGATCAGTGTCATCTGACTCGAAACTAAATAACGATTCATTTTTACGTTGAATTGGGTTGACATCGTTATTTATAACAGAATTCGGGATTCGACCGAATTGAATGGGATAGTCCGTATTATATACAGTGAACATTTTACTTTTTGAGACTAATCTCAGCTTCATGTTTCCTAATGAAGTCCATACCTAATATACCGTCATAATTGAGGTTAAATTTTCTATGAATTAAATGAAATTTATGGGTTAACAAATTGTTCTTTAATTTGAAAGTTAGGTCACAGTTCCCTATTGTTTTGGATGGTGTATTCTGTGTATCAATACCGAGTAAGTTTACAAATTCGTCATCGTATATTAGAGTTTCGTCTTTTAGAACATAATTCATTATTAACGATACGGTTGATCCTGTATCAAGTAATAATCTAAATTTACCGTTTTCGGCTTCTAATGCTTCTATTTCTATGTAAGTATGAGGGTTTAAGTTTAGTATTCTGCCTTCGATGATTTTGCTATCCCCGACGCGGCAGTCGTACGAGGATTTTTCCCGTTTAAATTACTGTTTCTATTATCATATGATTGTTTACGACAATCCTTAATCATATGGCCTGGCTTCTTACAATGGCAAAATTATTGTAGGGTTTCTCTGAACGTTAAGGTGATACGATTGCGACTGATGATAATTAGAAGAATTCCTATTTTGATATAATGGTCTATCATGGTTAATTGAAGAAGAATTATTACGTGGTATGAAAGAACTATTCGAATTGCGAGGAGAAAAAGAATTATTTGTATGCCTTGGAGTAAACGAGTTATTAGTACGCGGAGTGAAATAATTATTTTGATTCCGATTAGTAAAATTGTTTGGACGTGATGTGTAACTACTAGACGGATTTCTATTTGGTTCGCGATGATTGGCTACTTGTTGATAATTATTTATTTTTTCTTCTTCCATCGCATATTCTGCGGCTTCTTCATATGATTTAGGATCTCTACATTTTAAAAGCGTTCTATACTGTGGTAAGATTCCTAACATGAATGCTTGAAGTGATAAATCTTTTATCATTGATAATTTTCCTGGAATATCCGAAGCTACTGTTGTTTCGGCTTTAACGGATCTAATTAAATTACTATCGTGTTCTTCAATTTTTTGAGTAAATACAGTAATTGTTTCGCCTAATTTTTGTCTACATGATTGTAATTCTAATAACAATTGATTAAAATTTTTAGTTTCGATAAAATTTTCTTCTAGGAATTGTTTGTATACGGACCAAGTAGGTAAATTTCTTCTACTGGTTACTAAATCTGCTTTACCAGTCACTCTAGACTGTATGAATGCGAATATGATTGGCTTTTGAATTTCACTAGCTATGCTAAGTGCATAATCACAATTTCTAGTGAATGAGCGAAGCTCAGATTTCTTTCCGTCGAAAGAAGTAATGAATTTGGTTAAAATAGATAATGGTGTTTCTGCCATTTTGAATAAACGTTTTAGTTACAAATATGCAAATATTATTTACGAAAAAATAATAATAAGTTCGATGATTTAATGCTTACAGTATTTGGATGACGTGACTCATGGATTCTCGTCTGCTTCTAATATCTTGTTTTTTCTTTATCTTCCTTCCGGTTGCTGAATTTAAAGTAAAGTTCCACAGGATGTTGACGTAGCGAAGGCGCACGGACTGCTGTTCCTCCTGGGGCTAGTCTTCCTGTTGTTTTGAGAACTTTTTGAATCACTAGTGTAGATTTCGCGAAGGTGCACGGACTGCTGTTCCTCCTGGGGCTAGTCTCACTGTTGTTCAGCTGGTATCACACCAAGAAAAAGTCGAAAGACTTTTGGTAGTTGGATTCTTGCACGTTTAAAGGATTGGTATCCACCTGGATTATTACAGAAGATGCTCGAAGGCTCGTCCCTCTGTGATGTCCAGTTGTTTGCAGTAGTATCCCACCGCTGCCACCAATTTTGTTATGTGGAAGGATTGATAGGATGTCAATTGGTTGGATAAATTATATAGCAGGTTTATAGGTTTTATAATGCTATAATTTAACACTTTAATAGACACAAGATATAGAAATAACGATGGTACAGAGTAGTTATGAAGTACGGAGTACAAATCTTGAGTTAAGTGAAGTTAAGTGTACAACGTATGAATGTGACCAAGAATGTACGGTAGTCAACGTACAACCCAGAGTAGTTTTCAATGAATACAGTATGCGTATATATACCCAAGAACATTAATGTTTACACAAGATAAAGACGACATTTGAAATGTTTCAATTATATAGTACATTTCAATTCCAATTACAATGGTCTAATTATATGTCCACAGGGCATATTTACAATTAGAAATGTTTACATAAGATAATGATTAGGAAAGACGACATTTGAAATATGTCGTGTTTCAATTACAATGGTCCAACTATATGTTCACAGGGCATATTCACAATTAGATTTGATTTGTGGATCAATAAACATATTACTACACTTAAATGATAGTACAATAATATTGGTAAATGATAATGTCCTAATCGTCATGTTTATGAAAATAAACATGTTATTAATTTCATTCGAAAGTTAATATTTAAGTGACCTTTGGTTTGGTGTGACGTTATGGTATAGTAGGCGTAAGTCGTTGTGGCTAGTTGCTACATAACAGTGCTCACCTGGTGACAAATGACTGTTATTGGTCATGTCCGAAAAGGGAGGTCTCATTATGCGTAGAACGTTCACAAAACGGTCGAGAAAAAAGGTCCTTCTTGATCTGGACAGGGTATAGAATAGTTTAAAATTTCGTGTCTCCACTCTGCTTCAGTTCCATTTCAAAGCCCATATCATAATGTTTCGTACAGTGAGTTTGAACATACACACAGCATGTGATACGTTCGTAGTCCATACAGGCACTCTACATAGTAGGTACAACCCCTTTTATGTCATAAAAAGTTCATTCGCGCGAAATTTGAACAATTTTAACGGTAAAAAAATAATTGCACATATGGACATTACGATTTTATTTTTTTTTTTTTAAAAATCGTTTCCAGTAAGTATAGTAGCGTCGTTTATAAATGGCGTCTCTTTGGCCCGAGGCAGTGCCGTCCATTGTCGGGTTGGTTGGTCCGCCACCGGGCGCGACTGTAACGTTTTAATTATGGATTTCACGCTCGACATCCATAAAACATAATATTTGCATAAACGGGGCGGCTTTCGGGCCATTGCGAAATGCAACTCTTTTAATTACCGGCCGCCCTGGGGCGAGCGCCTGACGCCCGTCTCCTGCCTGCGCGAAGTTGTCTTTCACAGCACGTGAAATCAACATCATATGATACACACATTCCTGTCGTTTGGATACTTAAAAATAATTATCCCACAAAAAATAAATAAATAACCACGAGAATTTTTGTCACGGCTCGGCTGCGGAGTTTTGATTTTTACAGCGTAATAAATCCAATATAATTTATGCGTATTAAGATACGCGTTAAGTATATTTTGATAGCGTTTATGGAATAATTATAATTAATTCAAAGCATAATAAACGAGGAGCTTTACAGCCGGAAACTCTTCGATAAGGCGACCCACTATATTCGGAAAGTTACGTCGCCAAGCTTATTTTTCTTAGCACTTGGATACTCAAGGGTCGTAAATTATGCGTATAAACCTGTCAACGGATGAGTGAAACAAAGAAATTGTCGTCATAACGGAAAAGTATCGGACGCTAAAGTGGACTAATTCGTATTTAACTACGTATTGAAATTGTCAATGGTATTTCACACACAGCGGCTAACGAAGAGGATAAGGAATTTATTAATAACATCTATATACATAAATCGACTGTTTTTATTTTTTATTTTTTTTTTTTGGTCCATACACTTTAAGCAATTGACCATTAATTTTTATGCTCAATTACGGTGTTGTCTTTAGTGAGAATGTGAAACTTGATTTTTTAGCTTTTTTAAGCTCACTTTCCTTCAGTGATTTTTTCAATATACAGAGTATGTACTTTTTGAATAGTAATGCGTGTGTTTTCTTAGTACGTCTATCTTGTTTTGTTTGTACAGTCTAAGAGACGAATCTGTGTTTATCTAAATATGTTCAAAGTGGCAAAATGTATATCTGGAAATTTACAATGCTCTTCTTGCACGACGTTCAGTGATTTGAAGCGACATTTAACCGTGGGCTTTGGCCGTGCTCTCGCTCACCTTCTTATTTGTTTTCCCGTTGTTCGAGGAGTTGTTGGAGTGAATTGCAATAATAGCTTCAGAGCTGGCACAGCTCCCACAGACGACGATCTCTCGAGACCAACTGGAATATTCTCCACACAACCACCGTGACACACTCACTTATACCTGACGAGGAAGGAACGAACCCCTTGACAGCTTGGAAGCTTGACGCCATCACCTTTTTGACAAAACAAAAAAAAATTATATATAGAACGTCTTGACACAGCGACACTGCAAATTGTTCTTGAATTTGGTACATGTCCCTTGTCTGGAATATACATATTTAATTATTCTCAGTTGAAGTTACAACTTGCATCGCTTGTTTTGAACGATTCCTTTCCCTTGAATCGTAAAACGGTACTTCACATTCCCACGAAGCGACGTACTCGATGTGTCACTCATCATCGACGCCTATGATCATTACTTCACATGTTACATCCAGACGTCTCTGTGTTTTATTTTTATTTTTGTATAAGGATTTGTCGTTGTTGTGCTGGATCACCCACCTGCTTCCATCTCGTCCTACGCCGTTCGTTTTGCATTTCCGTCACGTATCCAGCGAGACTTTTCCTTTTGTGCGTCTCTCTCTCTGCACCCTCATAGTTCATAATTACGATCCGACGACGGTTTTGATACACCGATTGTCTTCGGCCACTCCTCTATCGTCTCGAAGACTCTCAGACGAATGCATTATGCATATTGACGACCCGCTCTTAACCCCTTATCCGATGCGACTCTCTCAAGCCTCCTCAATACGTACCGATGTTTTACCACTCGTGTATTTTATTTTGAGCGATGGAATCGATTTGAGGCACTGCGATCGACGTTGTATAACTCTGAATATAAAATAAAAAAAAAATGGTACAGGTGGATTGGAAGCTCGTTCGCTATAAATAGTTCAAGTGAGTCACGCAAGCTCACCCATATTTAAAGAGCTTTTTTTTTTCTAGCGAAGATTTGTCGTGTTTTGTAACCGAATCCGCACATACACACGTGCATACACGTACGTGCGTTGTAATCGATATTTATACAAAAACGTTACAAAAAGCCGATTCACAACGACCGTTCAGGAGTAATTATTGTCTATCCGTTGTCGGCCGGTGGGGGAATATTTACATTTAATAACACGGTTCGCTATAATTGTTCGTAAGAGCCGGGACCACATATTCCGGATTATCGGGGGCGGGTACGGACTGTCAAATAAAATTGGAAATTAGCATTTTTAAATTGATATAACACAGGGGCGCGCGCGCATATGAGCGAATTGATTAACGCGTTCGACGCGGTTCAAAATTGTACCGCGTAAAACAGCATTCGTATAAAATAATACATCACCATCACTTTGATATGTATTTGTTTAAGAATTACACTTACGTCCCAGTGTTTCATTTTGATCTAAAACGTACCACTCAACTTAAAAATCTATTATTATATTTTACTAATTTGTGTCAAGTGACCTGTGAAATGAAAGACGTCGTTCACATTTCGTTGAGCATATTTTCATCGCTTTTCCTTGCCAGTTTTCCGTTCTGCGATCAAAGCTCGTCCGCGATTTTACACATCAAATGCCGTACCATTCGAGACGACGAGAAGCGATTTTTTTCTTTAGCCCGATTTCAGATCGGCCGATTTATATTCATTCGTCGAAGTTACACGGTTATTTATCATTTCTAGGCCGTTCGTATGTCATATTTTTATTTATATTTATATTTTTTTTTATGTTGAGCACACGGCAATATAAATAGTGAACGTATATCCTAGCGTTCCTATTGGTATTCGAGCGGCGTTATATTTGCTGTCAAGTTTGTTTATTCCAATCCCATCAATATTATTCTCGGAGACCGCAATATTTATAACGTCAAACCTGGATGTTTATCACGCTTATATAGAGATCTACAATTAATGTTGAGTGCTGGTGTAATTATTGGTTCTTGAAAGAGTTGAACGGTGCCATCTTTTCATTCCTAATAATATTGTGCTATTATAAAATACATGTAATGGTTTATCCTTCACGGTTGGTTGTGTTTGATCCCACCACATTATTTTCTTCATACAGCCTCGTCAGCAACGATGGATCAATATTATAGTTTGATCGTTTTTATTGACGTCACGTGCTCTCTCTGTGGGTGGGTTATGGGTACGTCGATGTTTCCCCGTACGTCCGTTGGTTGCGAGTGTATCAATAAACATCTCGGATGCTGTCATATTAATTTCCTTCGGGGTTGTTGATGTGTAGTGAATACGTGATTTCGACATTCTTTTATTATTATATTATGGACGACGCGTATAAGCTCGCTAGGTAAATAATACGTAAAAGCTCACGTACGTGAAAAGCCCGCATACGTGTTTGTTCAATTCCAACTTCCTTCCTGCTACTAACTACTCCAATATGTTTTCGTTTATTTATGAGCGTAACAACATTTTTAATAATTTATGGTGATATTTGCTTATATATCGTATACATATTATTTGCATACACGTCAATGTGGATTTATTCACGAGAGCCTTTATCCGCAACTGGACTGACAGTCGAGTTCGATTTTGATGCGTTGTTCCACTCAGATATTTTCGAATACATCAATTATTTTGTCAGCTGAAAAATTCATTTTTATTTCACTTACTGTCGATTGTAGAAAAATACTCGTTGTTAAAAAATTCCTTTTAAAATTTAAAGTTTGCGAACAGTGCAGAAGTTTGACCATTGGTAGCTAAACGATCCGATTACAATAATGTAATTGATGATATCTATGCCTTGTAACATTACTCACGTTATATGCGCGTTGATGGAATTGATTTGTGGTTACTGGTGGGTGCCAACTACATAGTTAATTTAGTACCTGCGACAGACGGGCTATACGTGCACTGATTTAACAAGACGATAAGGCAGATGAAACGACGTTGCCAGTGTACCATTATCCCTTAGAAGTTTCAGCAGGTTTGTCATATTGTACTTTATACGATTTCGTATCTAATTCTAAAACATTCCATTCCATATTCAGTTGTATCGTTGTAAATATTCTAAATAACAAAGGCGATATTGTATTCGTAAAGTTGTGCTTTTCTGTCTGTACAAAAGTGAATTTTATCATGCTGAAATTGGAAAGTATAATTATGTGGGAAACGTACGTGGATGCAACCGTGTATTTTCGCGTTCGATAAGGTTGAATTGCAAATAGGCCGCTTTTCCGCAGTTTCGCCCCGTATCACGCGAGGAAATTCCACTTTTCCACGTATTTAATCGCCGTTACGACTTATGTAATTTATGGTTGTTTGATGGTCACGTGCTGTAGGGGCGTAGCTTCTGTCATATCGACGTCAAAGTCCGACAAACCCCACGATTTCACACGTAAAACGAAATAAAATCGGACCGGCGAAGTTTAGCATCGTGTTTTCCCCGGCAAAGACGTGATGAAATTTTGATTTACTGCCTTTTTCCAACCACCCACTCTCCCCCTGCTCAGAAGGTGAACAGCTTTTTTATTTCAAGGGGAAATTCGGCATCGCTGGAAGGTGTATCGCTTTTACTGCCTCCCTCTACCTCACTCTCAACCGTGAAATATTACTATGTATGCAAAATTTTAATGGAAATTTCGTCTCTTTTTATTATTAGATTGTGAAAACTTTCACGCTGTAAATGCTTAAAAGGTTAATTTAATAGGACGATAAATTATTTCGTATGATGGTTTGAAGTTTTAGCTTAATTTTGGTTTGTTTCTACAATGCTTAATAGCTATGTAAGTGTAAATATTGAATGAATAGTTCAGGCAGAAGTGTTTGATTTCGATGCAATACGAAGGAGTGGAATTAAAATGGAGAGTAGGTCGTATTTCTGCAGAGCCATTGGTGTTCTCGTTTCTCACGAAAACTACCTTATCGGCGGTTCACGATATCCACTACAAAGCCTTACTGTATTAGCAAAGTAAATTCGAGGAGACTCGAACCCGAAGCCGATATGCAAATGGAAAGGGGCGCGTATAAAGAAGAAGTCCCGACCATCCCTCGAATAGATAGCATGTATATATGTAAAAATTCACACCGTGTATTCTACTTTTATTCTATTTTATTTTTGAATTTAATGCCTTAGCATGTTATAAGGGAGTACGCGTGGCAATTTCGAGTGAACTTTGTAAACGCGTGCAGTGTTGAAGGGGTGGGTGGGTGTGCTCGCATTTGGTATTCCGGCAATGTCCTTGTCTTCTCATCTTCTTTATTACGTCTTACCGAGGCATTTCACAATGAAATGCTTTCGAGATCATCTCTACCGCCGCGAAGAAGTTGTCTGATGGTGGGGTGTGGGATAGAAGAGGGGTGGTAGGTATTAACATCCTAAAATGAAATTAACATTCTCGTCTTAATTCGGCCGTTGAGAAAATTACATCGGCGGAACAGTTAGCGGGCGATTGCTCGAATTGCAACTGCCTCCAGTCCCTCTCGAATTTATAATATCAACAACTGTGCAAACCCACAGTTGCGATGTTTCTGCGGAAGCGTCGAGTTTTGCACAAAGGACATCGATTATATTATGCGGTAATATCAAACATGAAACTCGCAGCATTTGCACGCCTCGCCGTGAACCAGCTGAGACGTTTACATTAAAACTGTAAGCGAGTAGGAAAACCATCACTATAAAAATGTCAAACTACATAGATTCGATACATCACCCGTGTTAAGTTTTAAGTGTAGGCTCTGAAGCGTTCGATTTTTAAACGCCAATAAATTAAAGGATAAAAACGTAATCTGTATGCGATAATATCGAGCGTGCGGTGGGTCCATCGCACTCTCTCGTCGTATCAAATATCAATGACGACAGATTTTATTCGTTTTTTCTGTCTGAATGCGATTGTTCAAATGTGGGACGCTTGTGACGAAACCCACAGATGGATTTAGTATCGCTCGTATTGAGATTTATAACGACAGTCGGTTTCTAGTACCGTAATTATATCAAAGTGCGAGTAACTTTGTAAGATAGAGATCGATTGACTTGTATACAAAGCGCGGCTTTGATCGTGATTTACCTTCAATACAATTATGCGATTGCATGATGTTACTCGTACAAGAGCGTAAACCTTAAAGAATATTGAATTTATTATAATTTACTGTTATGTTATAGCTCGGTAAAAGTATGAAGTATTTCAATATGTTCCATTGAACTATTTTAATTTTGAGTTTGGTGAAAGATTTTGAATATTCTCTCAGTAGAGATGACCGTGCAGACGCATGCACGATTGCCATCGTCTGCTCTGATGCAACTTGCAATTATGCAAATGTCGGTCATTGTTGCGGTTCTCATTGATTTCTTCTTTGCGTGCGCGCCCTTTAAAAAAAGCTTTCTCTCTCTCTTCTCGCAACCTTTTCGTCCATTGTCGTTATGAGCGCTTTATTGTTATCTTGTGAATGCGGTGAGCGCGTTTAATTGCGCACCATTACCATACAAATCCGTATCAGCTACATCTGCTGGTCTCTTTCTGTGTCCAACCATTGTTGTTGTTGTTGTTGTTGCTGTGCGGCCGCCCAACAAATGCTACGATAGTATTTATCAGATTGTGTAGTTTTCTATATGCACATTGGCACTCCCTTGCTCGCCAACTGTTCCGGCGAATATAAATATTCGCCGATAATGCTCTGCGGGCTATGTTTGTTTGCTCAATTGATTCGATTGTCTCGGACAAAGCGCCGCGCTGGACCATAATGGTCGGGTTCTTGAAGAACGTGACTTCGTAGAAAACGTGCCGCTAAATTTGTTCGCGAATTAACCAATTATAAAACACGCAACTGATTTGTTTATTCGAATATTGGAATTGTTAGCTATTAATAAATAATACACACAAGGCGGCACAATAGCTTGCGCAAGAGTTTTTATATTATTTATGCAAAGTGCAATAACGTTACGCTGTAAAAATTTTCCCCTCGAGTAAAATTAATTTACCGCAAATTGTAAGTTGCGGAATTGATGTGAGCAGCTGAAACTAGTGAACGAAACGTTTCATTATTTAAATTTTTCCGGCTAAACGATTTTCACAGATCGAAGAACAACCGATTTGGCAAACAATTAATTCGAAATACTACAGTCTTTGACCGCAAAATTATGCTTAAAGAGCTCGTGCGTATTCTGCAAAGTTAAACACGTCTCGCTGTTAATAGTTGTTGAACTTACTGAAACAATACAAAAATATTAACATTATTCATTTCCTATAGCTTCAGTCTGTATTATTATCCAAATACATACACTTTCGTGTATTTATATGTGTACGTTTGACTTTGTTGTGAAGTGTTAATTTTACTGAAATCTTCCATAATTGTAATGGGCGATTGTTGGCATGTTGCAAATTGTAATATTGCGCAAATTGCAAATGCTCGCAACCGGCTCCGACGCATCACGATGACTGTATTAAGCGGGAGTGCATCGCATTTTAAACGAATTACCATAGCTAGGAATGACGCTCAGTGACTCTGGATGCATTTAGATAATTCGAATCGTATGTAGGGGGCGTGTGTAATGCAATTAGCTTGATATAGTGCGCGTCATTCAAAACGCATTTACCGAGCCGCTCTTTCTCTCCCCCACTATAGAATTGTAATAACGCAATCAAATTAGGAGGCACTTTTGACTTTTTGACTGGTCGCCGATCGTCTGCTCTATCTCAAACATTAATAAAAATTGGATTATGTTGTGCACTTTTGGCCCGGCACGCGTCACCCCTGCCCACAACAGGTCTCCAGGATCGTGGTCCCGTAATATAATAGGGCGAAAAGGTAGTATGTATACCTTCAAAGGAAGGCGTGTAAACACGAGAAAGTCAGGATTAGATTTATGTCGCCTAGTGTATTCGTAGCTCACAATAGTCCTGTGATGTCTCCGCCATAACAAAGCCAAATTAAACGATACCACAGCATTGTGTGCGGCGAAGCGCGTTTAAATATGCGCGCAAAAATAGTCATTGTTTGCCTTTGAAAGCTCGTGTGCATATTTTCAGTGATTTACTGTCGACGTTTAGACGTTTTCCTTGTGTTTGTGTGTGTCGCACATTGGGTTTCGTTTTAAATTGGTCATTAGATGGTGGTTTGTGTGCGCTAGGCGCGCGTCAATCATACTTTATCTGAAATTAATTTTTGATTGAATCTTTTGTTCGGTTGGCGCGCGTTTCGGATAATTAATTTGGAATCTCGATAGCCTTTCCTACCCCCCATCGCCCGATAATAAACAGGCTCATTGAAAAGTTTCGAATTGTAATTTCGGAGTGTCTTACCTCATTAAAGATCGGATCTTTAATGAATCCGATCCGCGATGAGAGACTCTTTAAACGTTACTTTTTAATAAAAAGTCGGGGAAAAGTTTGAGTTAGTGCCCGCAGGAATTATTTATCCTTAATACACTTTTAATGGACGATGAAAAAATCTTTTTTTTCTCGTTATTTAATTTTTATGGGCTATCAAAAGGAAATCTGCTCCGTTTTACATTAATTTTTCGAATTTAATGCTCTCGAATTTGAGCTTCAATGTAATTTTGTATCTACTACTACTGTATATGTACTATGAAAATATTCCAACCCGAGCTGATAAATTACGACCAAAAGTGGAATTTAATTAATTTAATATAATGATTAAACATCGCCTATAATTAATCATATCGTTACATCACTCAAAGATATTCAAATTTGTTCGGAAAGCTTTCCTCTGCGAAGATTTTCGAACATGTTGTTCAAAGTTAATATATTATAATAAATAATATGCTAGTTTATACAATATACGGTATTGTTTTATTATATGAAAACATTATTATTGCAGATGAAACCCTTATCTAAACTATTAAGGTATTGTTTGGATTGTTTACATTGAGTCGGATAGTTTATGTAGGATCATAGTATCTCGTAACGGGGAAAAAATAACTAGGTCAAGGTTTAATTTTGACCTCTAAATAAAGCCTAGTATAAATCCGACATATCAACCGAGAAGTATTTTATACACTCGTAAGAATCGAATCGCACATTTGTCGGTGCCTTTTACTGAAATCAGAGAGTCTTATCGTGCTATTACTAAACTAATATTTGCCAGTGATGTTTTTTTCTTCTATTTATTTATACACACTTGCTCAATTCCGTTTAATCTTTTCATGCAATGCTGACCACTTAACCGCGTTTGATCCGGTCGTTAAGATAGTCCCAGTCAATTAGTATTCAAGTCGATAAAAATATGCACAGCTTTGTATGTATGGCCGTCGTCAATTTACATTTCAAGCTAATTTTTAACTTTTACTTTGAAAAGGGTCAAGTGAATGTACGTATGTAGTAGGGGTGGGCTCTGTATGCTAATATAATGATGACTGATTTCAATTTATTCGACAAAAACCTGCAACAAAATCATTTGGTGGCTTTTTTTTGGGGAACCGCTGCGCTGTAGCGTGCAAGATGCATTTGCATGTGTAAGTAAACGAGACACACCTGCGTCGTTCGCATGCACCAGTTGCACTTTTTCACGGAGGGCATTCGCGGCACCTGCAACACTATTGAAAAGTTCCGGTACACATTGAGATACACGTGTGTGCATCAGACCAAACTTCCCCCTCGAATAGAGCCAAAATTTAAACTTCATATGCTATAAATTGACCTATGAAAGTTTTAGTAGAATACTGTATCTGTCGTGTTTCGGCCAATGGGATTTGAATGGCTAGCAGTTTGGAGCACGAGGACAACAGTTTGAATGAAAATAAGATAAACAGAAAGAAAAAAAGTTGCCATATTTGATTATAACGGTGAAAAACTATGTAGATTACGTGCTGGCCGAAAAAATAGAGAACATTTGACGAACGGGTAGATAAAACTTAAAGAAGAGAAGCCTCGAGTTTTGTGACGTCACCTTAGGCTCAGGGAGACCTGGAGCTGCTGGGACACAGTTGGTTTTCTTGACATTGCTATATACATCATCATCATCATCATTTTCAGCCGTTCAACATCCACTACTGGATGAAGGCCTCTCCAAACTTCCACTCGGATACCATTCCAGTATTACTCGCGTCCACCTGCCATCCATTATTCTCCTTATGTCTCCAGTCCATTGCCACTTCAACTTTTTTACTCGTTCTGCTGTATCTGTCACTTTGGTCATACTTCTAACCCATGTATTCCTCTTACGATCTCTTCTTGTTATACCAATCATACATCTTTCCATGCTTCTCTGTGTGCACTGGATACAATATAATTTATAACTAACGAAAATAAACAGCTGGAATATACCTTGTACATCGGTGGACTTGTCAGGTTGCAATGACAAAATTTTACTTGCATCAACTCTTTGGATCAGCTCATTTTCTGCCTACTGGGACATTTCATCGATTCTGAACGCAACCTTGTTATTTGAAAGCTAAATAGTTTCGACTTCTTTCTTGCTCTTATCACCAAACGTGTATTTTATTGCTGGGGAGCACTAAAGACTTGGCAATTGGACTTGTCCAGCCCACTGCCACTTCAACTTTTTCACACGTTCCGCTATATCTGCCACTTTGGTTATGTTTCTTAACCATGTATTTCTCTTACGGTCTCTTCTTGTTATACCAAGCATACACATTTCCTTACTTCTCAGTGTGCGTTTGTCTTACGTAGCATTCTTGAATTCAGCATCTACGCTTCACATTCATACGTCATAACTGGCAGTACGCATTGGTCGCGGTCGTGTGCCTTATTTTTTAAGCACAGGTTATACAATATTAAGCAATAGATTTGCCCTTTTCTTTGATGTTTAAAAATACTTAATATTCAAAGGTCGTGGTTATGATCGTGCACATATTTTCAAACTTTCAATGAAATATTGCCGATATGAATGTATGCGATTTGTCATGAAAAACTTCGAAAGTTTCACGTGCATGAAAAGTCATCTTGTATATCATTATTTTTTTTCGGTTAGCATATTTTGAAATTATTTCTATTTTGTTGCGTGCTCGACACGCAAGCTCTCTTTTTTTTTAACTTTTTAAGTGCTTTCGTTTTCAACAATAATAAGGTTTAAAAAGGTACTCGTTTTGTTGTCCATCTGTCATTGAATATCCGACGAGGATATCTGTATCTAATACGTGGGTGGTGGTTCGGCTTAAAAACGAAAACGTTTTTTAATCATGTAATCCTAGATGGAAAATGGCCTTGTTGCGTTCGTTCGCGTGCTCGGGGCGGTTTCATTTTCACCGAAAAATATACGATTTCCTTTCGTGTTTATCACGCATTAGAGGCCGAGTAGGAAGACATTCTACCCGGAAAATGCCACTGATACTACCCCACCACCCACCCTCCATTCCATGTCCGTTTCCGTGTATCTCGTTATGGGGTGCCAGAAAAATTCATTCGACTCGTGTAAACGTGTATGCGTGCGACCATTACCGGGGACCATCAATTCTGATTTATTCACGTTCCGTTTGTACTTCATTCATTAATACATAGTTTTTTTTTCCGACGCGTGTACATCGTCGTCTTTCTGTTTGAGTTTGCTTTCGAATTTAACCGGTCGACGTGCTAAGGTTTCAAAATAGACCGTTTGACATTTAATGAATGTCGCACTTTGCGTCAGTGGGCTGCATTCAGCTCAAACGTAACACTTGCACGAGACATGTTAAAATTATTACTAAATTTTTGGTTTTTTTTTATTGTTTCAGGTAAGCACCGTGGCTGACTCAATATACACCAATCTAGAAAATGAAATGGTATTTAAACGTTTCCCCAAATTTGTCATAAAATTTTCACTGCAATGTATTTTTGAAAATAATATAATATATCGAAGTTTATGGAATCGCTGTAATATATTATTATTATGTCACTTTTATACCTTAGAAAATATTTCAAGTTAATGGAAGAAGGTACATATTTCCATCGCGTAAATCATCGTTTTCCAAACTCACAATTGTGAAGTAAAATGAGACAAATTTTCGCCCGCTTAGGATCGATGGTTAAAAGCTTTCGTCAACAGTGAAGGAATGCTATTTTTTAACACACGTTTTACAGATTTGACCAAAATGCTTAATTTTTGCACTGCTCTTCACACAAGCGTTTTTAATACCGATCATATTATTATTATGTCACTTTTATACCTTACAAAATATTTAAAGATAATGGAAGTACATATTTCCATCGTGTAAATCATCGTTTTCCAAACTCACAATTGTGAAGTAAAATGAGACAAACTTTCGCCCGCTTAGGATCGATGGTTAAAAGCTTTCGTCAACAGTGAAGGAATGCTATTTTTTTACCACACGTTTTACAGATTTGACTAAAATGCTTAATTTTTTCACTGCTGTTCACACAAGCGTTTAATACAGATACGCTTGCATATTAAAAAAAATATACATACGTATTGGGTTCCAAATAATTTAAAAACGATTCAGTATAGGTTTTTAAATAATCTGTCTATCTTAAACAATATTATCTAATCGATTTAAATGTACATACATATTCGATTGGGATTTAAACTCAAAATAATATTTTATATGAAAGCATACATTTTGGAATGAAACGAATAAGCCTAAAGTGGCCCATTCACTTATATTATATTAAGTGAATGGGGCCACTTTAAAGTCTCGGATTCGGTCTGAAATTCATCTGTTTTTTCCCATTCACTTAAGGCGGCCCTACACGCACGTGCTTGATTCGAGGTTGGCGTATTGGGCAATAGTAATCTTCTGTGCGCAAATTTAGCACAAACGTGTAGGGATGCCTTTACAGGGCTGATGAATTGGGAAGAATGTGTGGAGTCAAGTGGATGCAGATTGCTCAATAATGGAAGAGGATTGGAGAGGTCTTAATCCAGCAGTGGATGGTGAACGGCTGAAAATGAAACACTCTTTACTTGCCGTTTTAAAGGCAAGACATATTCCCTTTGAATGTTTCATTCTCGACGTGTTAGGAAATCGGTGTAATAAACGAATGTGTTCTCCTCTCTTTACTTATCGTAAACTTCCCGTCGGTGATGCGTCCACCGGTTAACCACTTTTGATGGTCTCCTCTGACAGCTTTGAAAGCTGCGTGACTTCCCGCATAAAAGTTCGAAACTTCACTCGTCCGGGAGCACAAAACTGGCAATCCTCCCCCTACCACCCACTAAGTTTGGCCCTTTTATTACCGTTTTTAGTACGCCTGCGCGTAAATAACGAGGCATCGTCGTGTGGTCGCAGTCCGGTACTGTCGTCCAAAGGGCCGTAGCAACGAGCAATTTTCTCTTATCTCGGACACCCTGTATTTTCCGCCAATGAATGAGTTACCGCAGTCACGTAGGCTATTGTCGTCCACGTTTAGATCCCGCTCTGCCGATAATTCTCGGAATTTATTCGAAGGTGTTGGGCCAGTGGCCCTTGTTTACACATTCGGCCACCTTATCTGATCCCGAGCGTTGCGCCGAAGTTCTTTCGCCCCCGAATCACGCTTTTGACAAATGCGGGGGCGCGGCGGCGTCTTATCAATTTATTATTAAGTGAATAATCGACGATGTGTGTATGGGGAACGTGTAATCGCCAATTTTGCGTTTATTTTTATTTTCGCGTGTGAGATAATCGATTTTTGTAATCGCCCGTATTTCGGCCGCACCGTGCGGTGAATGCGCGCGTGCCCTTCCGTGAAAATTGTCAGTAGTAGCCTGAAAGTATCCTGAAAATATTATTTTAATCGCGCGGTGCGAATTCTCTCACTGAAGCTTTAAAGCTCCCCTATCTCTCTCTATCTCTTTTCATGTGTCTCTGTCTATCCTTTGTGCTCGACGCAGAATGCGTATAATTAATGGCCGGGACCCCGCGTAAATCTTGCTGACGGGACGCGGCCCGTTAATTGGAAAGCGCTGGAGAATCTTCCTGGGCGAGAGAGAGAGAGTCCTTCGGCTGATTTGCTCGCTATATTAAATTATTAACACTCGTATAACGCGGCGTGTCCTTATGCGAGAGCTACTGGTTCGCTTTCGTGCTACGTAGAGCGGTAGAACTGAAATCTGAAGAAATCTTCCACAACTAACATTCTTTCGAACAATTTGTACGTAACTGCATATAGAATTGTGAATTTTATATATTCAAGAACAATCTGTAGATACGTAGATGAATGTTAGCATATGAAAATGGCTTTCGAATCAAACAGCAATAGGGATTCATACATACGTATACGCACGCTTATTTGTAAAGGCTATGCGCAAAATCAATATTTAACACTTATCAAAGAGGAAACTACGCGCGGGTTAGTGCACAATTTAGTATGGACGCCTCGATTGATTGATAGGGCAATGATTGATTATTATATTATTATTATCATTGTATGTTTCGAAACTTTGCCGCGATCATAAATCACTCGATCTATCCATGTGCCGTTCTTTGGTACCTTATGAACATCGTGTAAAATTCGAACACGTACAATATTTTATAATACACACATCGGTGTCCGTCTTATTGTTTGAATTAAAATTAACAGCCATCTTCATCGGCTGTTGACGTAAGGGTTTTCCATTGTGGCGGTTGTCATTTGCATCCTTTGTCACTATATTGCGGTTTCAACCCTTGCTTCGAGTACAACCCCTATACGCACGAAACTTTTTCCAGTAACTTAAGCCTGTCTCTTTCGCTTTATTAATTAAATAACGGACTCCCCCTCCATTTCAACCTTGGACTTTGATGTTTATAAAAGAGCAAAGCTTTGATCTCGCGCATAGTAGTTTATTCAGTTGTACAAACGACGTATTTATATTTAATTTTATGTAATAAAATGTCAATAGTGGTGATCGTGTGTAGTTACGGTTTAATTATACCGACAACTTGACGTTTACTAAGCTTTTTGACTTTAATAAGCTCTACGCGATGCGTTAAACAACGCAGTCGTAAATTTATTACAACATATGTACATACATAGTGTACATTGAACAAAAAAGTTTGTATTAATATATCGCTGGCGTATAAACAGTTCACGATCAAATACCACATCTTACACGCTGTCGTACGTCATAACATCGCGTTGGATTTGATCCTTTTTTTTTTTTTTTTTTTTAACTTTATCCATATACGCAGTATGAAATTTTTTTATTATTCATTTGGACCGTGCGAAATCCAGTGCCGCGCGTGACCGATACAACGATACTATGTGAGCTCGCAACGGTAGGAACAAATCTGCGCGCAATTAATCTCGCTGACACACGGTCTTCGTTTTTCGCGTTTCAAGCCACGACATTGGCGTGATCGTGACTCGTCGAAGTCGAGGGGGGGTCGCCAATGTTGTCGAAAAAACCCAGGAAACGTCTTCGCAATTTGTTCGTGTGACATTTCGCGACCGAGTTGTGCGTGCGCCCTAAGTGGAGATTTATGCGCGTGCGTGTTCACCCTTATACCTCGAATGGTAACGGCTCTTTGATTCTTGAACCGAATCGGTATGAATAAATTCGAATTTTAATTCAAAATGTGATATATTAGAAGTTTACGGGTCCTACGTAACTGTATACGAGTTGCCTAACCCACATTTATGTTGCTTTGTGATTATTCGAACCATCAAAGGAAGACTGTGTGAAATTACTAAACTCCGAGCCAATCACGTGTGTACCAGTGTAACTGATTGATTGTAACAAAAATAATGCTTATTTATTAAACGCCTATTAGGGCTTTTACATTTAAAATACATAATATATTAAATTAGAAAAAAAACTAATAAATGAAATAATAAGTCGTTGTCTTAAGGACGATAGATTAGTATTAAAAAAATAATAAATTCGGAGTACGTATTACCATATCTAATCATTCTGGGGATGGGAGTATGAAAATAATATTTATTATGTGAAATATTTTCACAATTCAATAAACAAGTAGGTACACAGACATACAGACATTTTCCAGAAATCATGAAAACGTGATACTTCAGTCAAAATCTCGAGGTCGAATTTTCGCACGATCACAATACTTTATCTGATTAGGATAAAGTAAAAACGAGAACGGGTAACACACACCGGTGCCTTTAAACGAAAAAAAGAAGAGGAATGAAGAAGAACAGGACTATCTATTATTGCTATAATTGAAGTTTAATATTTTATTTAAAAAATTTCATCGATTCTTCGATTACTTAATTTTGACAGAAGAGAATCATAACAAATTCAGTAGGTTTATTAAAAATAAAATGAATATTGTATTTTTTCAATAGAGTATGAATGGCAAAATGAGGTGACCAACTTATAGAATTATACTCTAGTTTGCTTCTAACTAGCGAACAGAATAATAATTTAAGAGTATTAAGATTGTGAAAACGTTTGACAGTTCTGATAATGAAACCAAGTAATCCGTTCCCATCCTCAGTTATATGATTAATATGTTCAACAAATGTAAGGCACTCAATCAAATATCACACTCAAGTCCTTTATTTTAGAAACATATAAATTTGTTCCCTCGATTGTATGAGTATAAATAATAGGATTAGAAATTATTTTGAAAGTTATAGAATAACATTATTACATACATACATTTTAGCGTAATTAGTGATTTTTTTAAAATATACATACTCAAGTTATGTACGATTGTAGTACTCATTACGTTCAAGTAATGAGTACTACCCCCCCCCCCGTACCTTTGGGCTATTAAATTTTTTAATTTCGTTCGTGGCCAAGTTCGCTTTGTTTCATTAAACGTTATTACACCCAAGAAAGGGATTTCTGCCGAGCCATTAATTTCGTTAAGGTGCGGATAAAAGCGACAATTGTCTTTGTTTCGCGTTACGACGACAACGACGACAAGTCGCCTTTGATCGCACTTATTTGAATTGTGTCGAGCTTTTGCATCCTCGCGGTAATTATGGTCGAGACATTTGCTTCATCGTGTTAAATATTACATTTTGAAAAAGGTAAATAGTCACAAAGACATATTTTTCCTACGTCCTGCATACATACATATGTATGTACATATGTACATTAGCTTTCTTTCGTAGTATAAATTGAAAATCACTGAATCGACAGTTTAAACAAGCTAACGCTGAATTTATTAACTAGGAGATTAGATAGAGCCAGCATGTTAACCAATCACATATAATTGCAAATGTTGAAATTAAATTCGAGCATTTATTTGTTTAATCGTTCATAATTTTATATAAGCTTTAGAATAAAAGTAGTTCTGCTATTGTGCAAAAGAACATGTTTCAAAAGAACGGTAACTTATAGTTGACGATAAGCAAAAGTTTGTTTGCATTTTTAATGTGATACACTAACAAGTTTTTCCGGTGTTTGTAAGTTTGTAAGATTTTACATATTTTAAGTTAGTAAAACTAATAATATTTATAATTTATGCTTGTATGGTATACTTAGATACTAGAAAATGGAAAACTTTCTCTTAGATTTAATACCTAGTACTCGAGTGTGAAAAGGTATTAATCCTTTCAAAGTACGGGCTTCGAAACGTTTCGAGATGTTGACCCATTTAAACAAACTCCAGGAGGACTCTACAAGCAAAAGCTACACTCAAACTCAGTACTCAAAATCATTAGGAAACTCGTCGCTATTCGTTTATTTTCGTTTCCGAAAAGAAACTACCCGGAAAATTGTCGGAAAATTCTCGACCTACATATGCACGTTCATTTTTTCGTTCGTTCAAACGCTAAGCGTCGTAATTGCAGCGTATTGTTATTCTAGTCGTTTGAACCCGGTTCAAGTTAACAGTTTAATGTCCGCCACTATTTATTTTTTTTTTTTTTCGTTTCGGATAGGTACCTAGAAATTAAACGTGCGCCCGTTCGAAGCAATAAATTGTTCGCTACACCTCTATTATCCGGTGCATCCGACTGCATATAAAATCTAATGGGTATTGGCTTACACAATTTCACCGGCATATTCTAATCTCGTCTCATTTTTTCATATCAATCCGTTGCTTTCGTTCGGGTGGGCGTTGCTCACGCGCCACCGCTTCGGGGATGCGTTCTTTTCACATTTAAAAGCGTTTAAAAGGTTACTTTTTCGATTGGTAGAACGCGATGAAGTGTCGCCGTTTGTCGCTCTATCGCATTCCTGTGGTTATGGTCGTTATTTACAACCGTTTCGAGACTTCACGATACACCGCGTCCAATTAACGGGGTCCGGGGGGACCCCCGGTAATTGAATATTTAACCTTATCGATGCGCCAGATCCCTTTGTTGTCGATCCAATGTGCGTCCATTCTTTTTTTTAGTCTTTATTTGTTTTTGTTTTTCGGTTTCGGTGAGATGTCCGAACGGAATGTCATCGATTGTCTCGTTGGCTTCCATGTTTTACGGTATCGTTTATTTTGTTCGATAGCTTTCGTACAAGAATGCTTTCAATGTGCATCTAAAAAATAGTCATTAAAATTCGACGTGATTGCCTCGTGTTTATCCGTGAATAAAAATAGTTTCATCTAACGCGAGTTTAAAGACTCAAGTTAGATGAAACAATTTGGTAGGTGTTGATTTTTTTGATATTTTAGTGAAAGTTCTGTTGTATGAAAAGCCATTGTAGCATTACAAGTGTTATTGAGAAAAAGCTACCTGATGAAAAACCAAAGCTTTTATATGTACATAGGTGATTGATAAGTGATTGCCCAAAGTTTAAAATTATATATGCATCGTAAATAATTCAAGGCGACTTCTCACGCGACTGAGACGTTTAACTTCATAATTATTACGAAGATAAGAAATTAGGCGATAAATAAATTTTATTACTTTTTATGTGCGTTGAAAAAAAATTCCATTCGAATAATGCGAGCCTTCAAAATTTCTAAAGGCCCAATCTATTGAATATATTAAATTCCTAGTCCGATTTTATATTGTTTTAATTAATTTTCGTGACGTTAACGTTCCAAAACAATTTTCACGCAGTTAGTTCCGTATTGTAAGCACGTACAAAATTTCGACTCACTATCGCAATAAATTAGATAATAATGTTTTTGGACTTTGAATAAAGTTTTCGCCGTTGTTTTGCCGGATCGGATTAAAGCCGCGTGCTCTCTAAAAAACGACTAATATTTAAAATCGAATTAGCGAAAGTTGGTTACGAACAAGAGCCGTAATTAAATACATTAATTATGGCAGCTCGTGCACATACACATCCCCTCGTATTTAGTATTTGCTATTATTCATTATTATAAATAGTAATACAGCTCTAGAGAAATTGTTTCGTTAATGACTCGTTCATATCACATGAATTTTCCATTAAAACTTTATTACATCTTATTTAAACTATTCAGCAGCGTGAGAAAATTACACGCAAAGCAAAGCACAAATTACACAATATAAATCGTAATAATAGGTACTAGTGATTTTCCTAGGTTCAATATTCCGGAAGCTTTCTCTGTCAAATTCTAACATTAAAAGGTGACTTACGATTCATAATTTTGATAAATTACTTGCAATCTGCAGCGGCGTCATTAAGTTTTACGAGTGCTAAAATAAAGTTAATTAGCACTTGTAAACGCTGTAAACTTTATGGCAGCTTTGTAAATTAAATTCTATTCATTTCCTGATAATTTTTCACGCGGTACTTTCGAGCATGTTCAAATATTTTGCATGGTGTGTACCTATGTACTCTAAATTAATAATTAACTTTGACATCGGGTACATTGCATCGCGGAAATTTATACTGATATATGTATGTATGTATATCGAAGGAGCTGACGTTGGTTTGGGATAAATCCCGTATAGTTTCCGAGGACAATTCAATTTCTGCACGTAGTAGTTGAGAGCTTTCGCAATTCTATCGCTGAAGAGCTTTTGCATTTGCAGAGAGAGAGAGCAGACATTGTAAATAATTTCGATTCGATGGGTATACATATAGCAGCACCCCATGTTGTTTTAACATCTCAAACTAGTCGAAGTTAAATTGATACTAACTTAATCCATCTAGGAATTGAATATGTCGGTTGTATTATTAAGTGCTGCGAAAACAAAAGCTAATTTTGATTCGATTGCAATCGCACTTTATCGCGCTGAACTTTAAATTGATATGTAGACATAGTTCAACTTGATTACAGTGAATGAACTTGTATGTTTTATCTGGCGAATTTGTCGATTTTCCAATAAACTGTATAATAGTTAATAGATAACAACGTATTGTCGCATACAATGGAAATAATCCTTAATACTAGACTATTGTTAACTTGAATGCGTACCATAGATATCCATAGTCTCTACATAATTTGTGTATACCTACATATATATTATATATAGGTATATATGTACATATGTAGTATGTATATACAATATATTCCGTATTCCGATCATAGTTTTAGTTGTCAAGCTTTGCACCTCTGCGACACATTTCCAATAACCCATTTCTGCGGGATTTCGCGTTGACACTACATATATTTATAAATTACATACATACAACGATACGTATTCTCGACAGACAAAAGAGGTGTAAAAAGCTTTTTGGATTTATTCGAAATTGAAAGCTCAAAATTTTCACCTTTTTTTTCAAACGCGTCGGAATTTGATAATCAAACACGATAACAGCGACGCGCTAATTAAAATGAAATAGTTAACCGATCGTAACGTTTCGTGTTTTGTCTGTGTACTTTTAACATTAATCTCGATTGACGCTTCCTCGAAACTGGCCGATAAATAATCTAAACCAATGTGTCATTACGTGTTCTTTTTTACGTTTATTTGTATAAACATACATGTATCTAACTTTGTATATGTACGAGTGTTGGGTATATGTGTGTGTATCAAATTCGCGTTTTTATCCATTGTCCAAACACACAATTATGTTTGAATTTATGTTCGCTGCGTGTGTCATCCATAAATTATGCAAATCAGGCATTCGGCTTCGTGTGAATCCTTTTTAACAGTCGTCCAATCAATGCGCTGTAAATACGCAAAATTTGAAGCAATAAATTTTCTCGCTGAAGTTAACGTGCAGTTCGATGTCAATTTTATCTACTCTCCTCCTCTGTGTGTAACGTTCCAAAACATACATCGATATAATGGGCCATTCAGTGAACCAAGCTCAAGAGAAACGAATTCGCCAATATTCTCCAAGAAGTTTCACCAAAAGGTATTTAAAAATGAACAAATTAGCAACGTACAGTTTATGAAAACCACATAATATTATTATTTCAATGTGTGCGGTCTATAAAAGTAATAAAAGCCCAAATTAAAACCATCGCATATATCATGTTAATTTAAACCGTTCCGTTCGTTGAGGTGAATATAAATATTATATAAATAAATAATGCCGATAAAAGCTCATTATAGGCATGCAAATAAATCAAAGTGTATCATGCGTCATTATTATTGATTTAAATGTGTGTTGTGTTTCCGATTCCCGCCTATATTCGTTCATTAGTTTATAAATTAAATTTTAAGCTCTTTTTAATTGTTCCTTAGTTATAATTGTGATGAAAAATTTCACCAGGTGAAAAAAAAATCGGCCATTGTTTAGAGTGATTTTTAAGCGGTACAGCGACGACCGAATTCTTGTGTTTGTTTCCCATAAAATTCGTTAATGCACATTGTGTCAATTCGGTATGATTTATTGCGCGGTCTTGTTTTATTTATTTTTTTGTGGTTTTTATTGTGCAAAAGACGGGTTCGCCTTTGGTCACCCGAGCGTGTCCGCTATCTCTCTTATTTCCTTCGATATGAATATGTAAACTGGTAATTACGAAGAAGTTTTAATTTTTTTATAGAGATTCTTCGGAATTTTTCCACCTATTTCGCTTTGTTCGTTTGTTAATTGTATGAATTTTTAAACGCGATAACTCTGAAGTATGTTGACGAGGAATTTTCTGCGTTTTAATCCGGTTCTTAACCCGCAACGTGACGGACGATATAACATGTAAATTGATTTAAAAAAATTATATAATTGTAGCGTATTTTCTATATCTGAATAAATTTTGTGACTAACACACGAGTCTCAGACACGCTATACAAAACTTTAATATTTATACAAGTACTTCATTTTGAGTAGAATAAAGTGAATTCTGAGATTGTCATAAGTAATCTTAGAATTCTACTAAACTAGTTCAAAATCACTCAAAAACCATTACTTACTTACATACGTATATCAATATCAGAACGACGTAATGCTAATTTATCAGCCCCTGAAGTTCCATTCCATTTGCACGAGTCGCTTATATTAATACTAGTCAATGCCCGTTGACAGTGTCATCGGGTGCTTACCATTTATATATACAGTATAGCAGTTCAAAATGTAGTAGCTAGTCGAAAAATATGAGCGTTTCGCGCTACCCGTGCCATGTGTTTGTATAAGTTCATTTATTATACGCCTGATAGGGCTTTTACATAGAAAATACATAATATGTATGTACATATGTATATTATAAAACACAAAGAAAAAAACTAATAAATAAATTATGTTCAGTTGATAAAATAAATAATGAGTCGTTGCCCTAGGGCCGACAGATTAATATTAAAAAAATCAATAAAATCAGACTATTTATTACCACATCTAATCATTCTGGGGATGGGAGAATGAAGATAATAAGTGTTACGCGAAATAGTTTCATAATCTAATAAAAATCGAAAACGGGTAAAACGTACCGGAAATTTTAAGCGAAGAGTCGTATACCGCTACCGAATTGCGTTACCCGTGCCGTCAGTGAGTGAGTATATCTGTACGTGCCGTGCCGTAGCATGCGAGCGTTCCGCGGCTACCCAGCCAACCAGCAAGGCAGACTCCTGCGCTCTATCCATATATTTATAGCAATCTAATTTTAACGAAATCGCCACTGTCATGTTTTAAAAGTCTAGAAACTAATGTATGGTAAACGAAGAAGCCAAATTCTATTTATTCATTTACTCGTGGCAGTTTATATCTCGCGGTAATTTTAGCATAGAATACGCTACGCATTCATTCGCCAATTTTTCCCCCGCGACTCCAGCGTTAAAGTAACCCCCAGAATATGGTGATAAATGGAGTGCAGAGGAGATCGCCGAAAATAAAATATAAATGTGAGAAAATTCACACCGTTTAAACAGATGCTAATTGCGCGCGAGCTAGGAACGAGCACGCACCTACGAGCATGCGGCTTGCGCATCGAACCAATTAAAAATTTCCTACGTCGCCGGTGCAATCATAATGAGCCGGCTAGACAGACGGGTGTATGAGAGTGTTTCCTCATCCCCGCTATGATCCCGTGGCCGCGGCGCCGAAAGGGTTAAATAAAAATAAAGTAAAAAGTGGTCCGATGACGGACGGCCAGATGAATATTCATGGAGGCGCGCGCGCGCTCTCGGCCCAAACGAGCCGACACAGGCCACTTTATCAGATTGTTGGTATTACTGATATGTCGTTTTCATTTTATTATTGTTTATTTTTTTGGGTTTTTTTTGTTTTGCTTTGTTACGCGGCGTGTCTCCTCTTTGCACGGATCGGTCGGTTTTTGATTGATACGATTGCGATGTCAAGGTTAACCCTTTCGTTTTTTGAATGCTGTCGCATCGGCAGTGCTTAGTTTATATCCTATCCTTCGTATAATATAACGCACTGACTAACAAAATAGGGCTATGAGAGCTATGAGATTGTCTAGAATTAGAAACATGTTAGATTATTTTTAAGCTGTCACTTCAAGTATTGTAATTGTAGGATAAGTGAGTATGGAAGTATGGAGAGATGTAAGTTGTATGCTTGGTATAAAGGCCCTCACAAACCTGAGCGGAATCGCTGCGTCAAGTTGACGTTCTCTATCGTCGTTGGGTCGACTCAGTTTGACGCAGCGACACCGCTCAGGTTTGTGAGGGCCTTAATAAAAAAAGATTGTAAGAGGAAAACGTGGGTAAGAAGCATGACCAAAGTGGCAGATATAGCGGAACGTGTGAAAAAGTTGGAGTAGACACATAGCGAGAAGAATGGATGGCAGATGGACGCGAGCAATACTGGAATGGTATCCGAGAGAAAACCATAACATAGAAAACCAAATGGGTTACACATAGTCACAATGCTAGGGGTAAGCATAAGTTAATCGTTAAGAATTTAAAATTAAGTAGATCTAGATTCTAGAAGAAGTACAAGTGCTAATACATAGATAATTAAGTTTATTTTGTAATTTTAGCTTTAAGTTACTTTTTTGTTTGTAATTAGCTTTTCAAGCTATTTTAATTAAATAAATAAATATAAGAGTAGGACCAAATTAAACATTTTGTACAGAGGCGTCCAAGAATGTAATGGGTCCATTTGTCAAAAATGAAATCAATGGCGAGATTCCTGGCGGATTTAAAAGGACACCTCTGTGCAAACAGAGTTTAATTTTTTTTATTTTTAATATGTTGATATGATATTATTTTAAACAAGTAATTGCCGGTTGACAGTATCATCGGGTGGTCACCGTGTCATTTGTATATGAGTGTATGTGCCGATCCGTGGTATGGCTTGGAATGTTTGTGTGGTTTATGTAGCGTGACCACTTCGCGCAACCCGTGTCGTGTGAGTGTGTGAGCGTATGTGTCCGCGGTATCGGCTACCCAACCGGCCAGGCAGATTCATGCGCTACTGTATGTATATAGTAATTAGCCATGCTCAGCGTATACGCACGAGTATTGTTTTTGATAAGCCTTAGATTAGATACATTTTGTTCACGCCCTAACCATCATCACTACTAACATGACCTAGTTCTGATTTATTTAAAATGTGATTGAAGTTTTTGTAAAGTGCTCATTAGCTTTATTTTTTGATTGGGGTAGTTTTTGTTAGGGGTTTATTTGATGAGGTAGTTATTGTTAGTTATTGATATACATGTATGTACATATGTAGTAACGAAATTATTTATGCATGCGTATCTATGGTGTTATGGTGACGAATTATTTTTCGGAAGGAGAAATACGGACGAAAATTCCATTTTGTAAATAACCGGAATCATCTGGGCAAAAAAATAAAAGGAGAACGACGTAACCGTTAAAAAGAAAGCTTCGTCTGAGATTTATTAACCGAGTAACGGCGGCGTTCATCGCCATTTTATCGCCAGAATCGAATTTCTGAAATGAGCGTTGCGCGTTAATGATCGGCTCCCTTTGTGTACACTTTATTGACCGATTTTTCCTTTACCACCCGACCAACCAACGTCTTTTACCCCTCTGCTTCTTCTCCTCCTCGTCCCGCTTTGCGGGAAGATTTTTTGAAGAAAATTTCAACTGTCGAAAGCGAGGTGGTAGCCGAGGGGGGGGTTTGAGTGTGGTGGAAAAACGATTTTCCTTGGCGCTTTCCCTCCCAGTCGGCTTGGTTGGAAATAATAAAGCGTTTTAAATTCCGAATCTCAATTTAACGGCGGGGGCCAATGGGTTTGTGGCGATACTCGCGTGCGCCACTCCTCCCCCGACCACAATTTCTCAGTTTTAACGACTTCTCTTTTTGAAATTCGAGCCGTAAAGTGAAGAATATCTTCCGCGGAAATAGCCGTGGCTACTAAACGCGCCAAACGCGATTTACTTTTCCGCCGTTTATTCGAGCTTTTTCAGTATTGTTTGTAGGCTTTCGCCCTTATTTTTAACCCCTCTAGTCTATCTCTGTACTTTGCGGCGAGATATCCATTTAAAAGGCTTTTCTTTTAAACCCTAAAAAATGATGAGTTGTAAATAATACGCTGCAGATAACAATTCATCCAAATATATGTATGTAGCTAGAATTTTGCACGCAAAGCGTAGTCACAGTAGATAATCATATTGTAGAGATAGTTGATAGTTACATATGTATATACATACATACATTTGGATTTGAATATGACTGGATGTAGAGAATAAGAAATACAACGAAGAATGAAACTAGGATGTAGCGCTTTTGGACGAATAAACATAGTTTTTAAATCGAACATTCCGCCATGCTTAAAAATGAAGGCACACTCGTACGACCAATGCGTACTGCCAGTTATGACGTATTGATGTGAAACGTGGATGCTAAATTCAATAATGCTACGTAAAATCCAGTGCACACAGAGAAGCATGGAAAGATGTATGCTTGGCATAACAAGAAGATATTGTAAGAGGAATACATGGGTAAGAAGTATGACCAAAGTGGCAGATATAGCAAAATGTGTGAAAAAGTTGCAGTGGACACATAGCGAGAAGAATAGATGGCAGATGCACACGAGAAATGCTGGAATGGTATCCGAGAGGATGTGAAAGAAAGCAAGATAGAGCGAGTGGACGATGGGCTGATGAATTGAGAAGAATGTGTGGAGTCAACTGAATGCAGATTGCTCAAGACAGACAGGAATGGAAGAGGATTAGAGAGGCTTTCATCCAGCAGTGGATGGTGAACGTCTGAAAATGATGATATGTACATAGCTATAAAACTATATTATATGGCTAATAACAAACAAGAGTATACTTGCAAAACTAAATACGTATACATACATGAAAGTTAAAATTATTTCACCAACAAATACATATTATGCTTATATGTGCTTCGCAAAGTGATTTTCCAAAGTACTCGCCCGTATTATAAACCATAAACTACAACGTATTATAAATTCGCTGTGTTTTATTATTATTTTAGCAATGTGCATGTTTGTACATATGTACATATGTACATACATAGGTACGTATCTGTGCTTTTGTCTTTTTATCGCATTGTCCGAAATTACAACTGAGGTTTGAAATTTTTGCGTCGCTTAGAAGAATATCCAACTTTGATTCTATTTCTACTGATGAACGTAAACTTTCCCAACAAAGCAAATTTAACTGAGACAACATTAAACGACGGTAGATTATAGCATTAGTAGCAAAATTCGTGTATACTATCTTCTCGTGGCGTGTTTTTGAATTGAAGTAAGTGCTAAAAACTTTTGAATCCTCTTAATACGTAGTACTCGCAAGTTCGTTCACACAGTTTTCTTTTTTTTTCGTTCATATTAACGTACTTACGTACGCTGTTATTTTAATGGCGACTTAATTAAAACCGTTAATGGGTTATCTTCTCCGTTTAATGAGCTTTTCAAAATAATGTACAGACTTACGTGTACGTTCTTCGCTTAATGAATTTCTAATATTCGATTAGCGTATTTGTTTATTACCGAAAATTGGTATTGCTTCAGCGTTGATTGGAAGTCGTGTTTGTGTCTATGTTTCGAACGTTGAATTTGCATAATTTGTTTTAATTGATTGCGAACGAAACGCAATTTTGTTTTTTTGCTCGGGGCGAATTTTTTCGACTCTCGACGAGAAGCATCTTCATACGCTTCTCTTCGAGCCGAATTTAAATAAGTATTGCAAACGAAATTTACATAACTGTGCCGTGATCGCTTAGAGTTAGACTTTGAACGTATCCTTGAATAGAGTGTATAAAAGGGAGCGTGGAAAAAAAAAATACATTTGTGTATGCATCCCGTTTTGTAAGTTAAGTCTGCGTTACGTTTTCAGCTTCCTTCAGATTAAGGTCATCTTATCCATCAGATATCTCGTGTATGCCTAGGGAGCGCTTTCAGGAAAGCTTTCGGCACAACGCACTATCTCGCGAACTGTCTGAAGAAATCTCTGGAAGCCAGAGAGGGTTGGTTGGTCGTCGCACCCCCAGCTACAAAAAAGAGCTAACCCTATCGTCCTTATTTTGACGAGGGTTCGATTCGTACTGGATATTTTAGTCGTAAACTCGCGAAAGTTTTCGCCTTTTCTCCGCGTCTAATGGAAATTAATAACCTCTATGTAGCTACATAGCTAGACGAGACCGCTCGTCGTGAAATATTACCTCGCCCAGTTTAAATCGAATTCTTATATTAGATATATTGTGATGAAGATTGACAAGATGGCCCTCCTCGGTCGCGTTTGCGGCTTTCACCGCTGTATCAAATTACCGAGTCTCGTCTTAAATGTTTTAGCCGTATCATGATCAGTGCGGTAAAGAGTTGTCGTGACTGTCTGTTTGTTCGTCTGTGCCTCATGAATATTTAACTCGGATCGATCTCTTCTCCACGACTCTAATTATATTCTTATTTCGGCGAGACCCTTAGTGTCCTCAGTCTGTGGAAAATGATGTATAGGATCCCGTAGTGTATTGTTAATTGTATTGTTTTCCAACTTACTTTGCATCTTGCATGGCACGAGACCTTTTGTTCTATGTATGTAGAAAAAGTTTCAACTGCACGAGTTAACGGGATTGAACTGTTGAGACTTGCGTTAACGTTTAAACCGCGGAAAGCTGTTATATCAAATAGCATTCAATATGTCAACCTTCAGTTATCCGTATTATATAAAATATCAATCTAGAACCTTAACGTGTATGAAAGTTTATTTATATTTTAATTCATAATAAATTGTGATGTGATGGACAATTGGACATGCATTAATGAATTATTCCTTTGATGTTAAACAGTGCACCTAATTTATTAATACTAAAGGAAATAGAAGGAGAAACTTTCATTCACTTCTTTGAAGTTTTAAAATCCATAAAAAAGACTCCCCAGGGTTTGCTATTATATTAAGTATTCATAAGTAATTAAGTTTCGTATATAATTTAATGAGACTTGTTTACTTGTTAAATTATTCGCTTAACCTTTGGAGATTTTCTCAACGGATAGAATAAGGAGAGAAGTAACTATTGTTAACAGGGTGGGTTTATGCATAAATTATAAGTGAAAAGAAAACAAGTCGTATTGTACATAAATATAAGATCATCCAGCGTTGGAATGATGAAGTTCATCAAAGCCATAACGGTGTTATTACAAAATATCTTGTATAATTAATTTCAGCTCGTTTAAGTTGAAAATCTTCAATGTTGTATATTACAATATATTGCATGAATTATTAATGGAATGAGTTGGAAAAGTTTGCCTCTCAAAAGTTCAAAGGTGTTTTAATATTTGAGGAAAATTGTTGAAAACCATAGCGTAATCGTATTATAAATTAAAATAATCAACAGTTTCTTCGTGCGACTACGATTCTACAGAGGTTTCGGTTTTTAATTTTAAATTTCAATTTTTTCTATTTATCATACCCGAACAGAGTCATAAATATTTAATATTTTGATACTCAAAGTATATCAACAAAGTATTTTCGCTGCTGAAAAGCTTACGAAGTACTTAGCAATGGTTATTTGAAGAATTGAAAGAATCTCGCTACCGCGACGGAGACTCGACAATGTGTCCACAATTGGTTAAGTGAAGTTCCCCTTCTGATTCACTTCAATTCACGACTGCTCAATCTCGGTCCCGTTGCTCAGATTGGGCTAACGAGCTACCACCTACTGTATTATCTGTTCCTTTAATGGATTGATAACTTAACTTGCGCCGCGGACACATTAAACGTGTAACTCGACATGCCGCTAATGGACTGAGTTAACTGTTGGATTTTTCTTTTTTCTTCGTCGGGCATTTCGGTATCACCTGGTTGTTCTCTCCAAATCAATGTGTGGTCTACAAATAGCGTTCGGATGTCAGATTTAAACTTTTCATCGAATAAAATAATCGTATGCACTTCTGGGACCGTTGGAGTTTTCACGAAACTGAAAAACAATTTCACCTGAATTGAATTATGCCGTCGATTTTCTTCCACCTTGGCGTCACCACTATAAAACCCACTTAAATCTTCTGAAAAACATTCTCGCCGAGCGTCTCAAAGAGTCTTAATAAGTTTCTTTCAGCTTTGCCGTCTCTTTTGTGCATAATATTCCGTTTTGTTGCGATTCAGCCACGCGCTCTCCGCTCGAGGCTTTTAAGTTAAATAAATTGGTTAGTCCCGACTGTAACGAATGGCCACAGTGCGGCAACATCACTATGTATGGAAGTGTTGCTTTTAAATGTCGCTACGACGACCGTTGCGACGTCTTGTGACTGAATGGTTTACGAACATGCTATTACATATATATTGTATTTATATAAATTGCAAGTCTCCGTCGCTAAAGGGTTTTCCGAGAACTGTCGCTCTTGAGGCACTCACGTCTCGGCTGCTACATTTTGATAAGTAGAGTTCTCCGCATTTTCACCGCTATAGATAGTTTCATTCTTCGCCTAAACTAAAATTAGATATCCAAGTTTGCAGACGATTTATAACCCTTTGAACTACGACAGCGCCTAATTTCAATCTATCGGCCGCTAACGGGTTCACGTTGATTAATGTGTAAATTTTATATTATCTTTGATTGGTTATGTATGCAAAGCATAATAATTTTAATGGAATAGTTTATGTATAAGATATTTTAAGTACAATTTAAACAAAATGGCAACCTTATTCGCGTAGTATTTTCCGGAAAATTTTAATGCTTTATTTCATCTTATCAATATTTAAGCCGCATGGTCACTATTTCGCAGCGCAACTCGTTAATTTTTTATTGCCTATGCCGGTGTAGATATTTTCAGAATGTCGTAAAATCGATGGTAGGTATCTGTAATTCAACAGCGTAGAAAATAATTGAAAACATTAGAAATGGCTTGGATCCGTTTTATTTTAAGGTCGACCTCGTTTTCGGCACCACCCCGTTCGATTATTTATTAATCCGCAATTACTTTGAATCCATAAATTGCGTACAGGAAGGGGGTGGGGTGGGGTGAGCTTAAACCGATCAAGGCATACGGTGTTGGGACGCGCCCTGAATTATTCACAGTTGACAGCGCAGTTTAGGGTGACCGTTCAACCCTCACGTGTCCAAACAAAAAAAAAATAAACACTTACGCATATAATACTTGACGTGCTTTTTTCCCGCCATTAAAACGGATCAGCGCTTCAGAAATCATAAACGTGGCTATTGTGGCATGTGTAACAAAATTTGGTGCATACATACATACATATGTATACCGATTCGGTCGTTGTGAAATGCATTCATTACGATGAAATTTCCTAGTTGTTCAATTTAATTATTTATTAACGCGTTTCGTTTTTGTTGCAGGTAAGCCAAGTTACAGTTCAATGTGCCTGCGCGAATGGTATTTATTATCATTTTATTATGCGAACCCGCGTTTACACGTACCCGCGTCCCTTCGAACCCGAGTTTTAAATTACAGGCCCCTTTACTCTTTCCCCCCCCCCGCAATCCTCCGCATCCCGTCTCCTGTAACGAACCCTTGCACGACCGTTTTTCACCCCTTTCGTACGTTTTCCCTATTACAAATCGAACAACACCCCCATCGGACGCTTTTCTGGTACGCCCCCCCCCCCCTATTCCCCCACTCCCCTTGGCCCTCGATGTCTTTTATATACATTTAATAGAAGGACCGCATTGTTGCGCAAAATTACTGTTATTTTCTCAATGCGAATCGAGCGACGGCGACGTGTTTTTAGGCGGGAAAATTTAAAACGTCACCGCGTTTAAACGGTGGCTTTTGGTCGTTTTTACGCGCGTCGATGAAAGGCTCTTTGTCTTGAAACAATTTAATTTTTAATTTATTCAGTAGGTACTATCGTATGCTGTTCGAATGAATGGATAGTGGTTCAGTTATTGTATTGTGATTTATATGTAGCGTGCATTGATCGATAGGACGGGAGTTGTCGGTACGCGACAGTTGGGCGACGGACAATTGGGGGGATGGTCAAATGGGCGGTAGGTAATTGGGCGACAGAAACAAAAAAAATGCACAATTAGCAGGTATACATATGATTTGGCGCCTTTTTTTTGTAAATGCATACCTACTGGTAAAAGACTTAGCGGGTATGAGTTATAAGTTATGATATTTCCACATAATCGAAAAAAACTAAAAATATGTACTCCAGTCCTAACCTACTTCATGGTTACCTGCGTGAATTTGCCTCCGATATTATAATTTTCAATGAATTAAAAAAAATTTCGAAGAATTGATCATTCGAAAAACTTTTGTTGAATCATTTCAGAAAGAGATGGTTAGAAAAATTGGTCCAAAAATGAAAATGTATAATGGCACAAACTTTTCTCAAAATTCTTTGGTCAGCTTCATCGTGACGTCTACGTTTGTGCTAATGTTGAAAACCTGCTACCGCTCTTTCATAATCGTCATCATATGTTTTTTTTTTAATTTTTCGTAGTCCATTTATAAAAATCCATAAATTTGGATGGCTTATGCTGCTTCCAAAGTTCAATTGCAATTTTCGACGACAGGCTTCCGCGAAATTATTTGTCCTAGCGCGAGAAAGCCTTTTAATAATATAAGCGTATTATTTTGTCGCCCCAATGACCGTGTCCGAGGAGTTGTTTGTTCTGTTGTATTGTATTTTCAAATGCATTCAATCAACTCGTGTGATCAGCTGTTGTGTAATTTGAATGGCTGAAAGTCTACTACATAGACGGGGGGAGTATTCTTGATTTTTAGTCTGACTGGTCGAATATTGCTCAATCGAATTGAGACAGTGTGCGCTCCAAAGTCGATTCTCATTACCGGCCGAATTCGACTTGAAAACTAATTTACTCGCCCCAGACCTCCCCCGGCCCACTGTCGTCCCTTATTCGAAACTGTGGGGATGGTCGGGGGTTCTTTGCGGGAGGGGTGAGCACGTACTGACGATTTTTCATAAAAAAGTCATTAATTTCCACCTTGCTCTCTCCTCCGCCTTTGTCTTTGTCTGTTCGGCGGCCGAACTTTTAATGCAAACTTTGTTTTACGCGGCAGTTGCCCGGGAGCTTTTACAGCTCCGCGGGCCAAGTTTAGAGCTTTTTGCATTTATACCGCGGGGACGAAAAAGTTCACAATATCCATTCCCCGACCGCGCCAACCCCCATCCCCTCATCCATCCCCTCCCACATATCTATACAAACGCATAAACATAAGTATTTTTTTTTTTGCGCTTTCCTCGCTGCGTAATTTTTCCTTTTGTCCGCGCACGCACCGATTTAAATATTTCATATCGAAGAAGCGGCCGAGGAGAACTCGTGATTTCCTCGGAGCTTTTGCTACGACGCGGTATTTAAATTAGCGACGTTTAATTAAAGACGTTTTTTCGAGTGACGCCATTTACTCGGGGGAACCGGCGAAAACGGCGGATATTGCACATTTAAATAAGCCGCTAGTGTTGGTGACTTTCAGTGGCTCGAGAGGTCAGCAAAATCGTGCTCGTTTTTCCCCCATAAACGAAATATATTATGTGACCGTAATAAAAATTCTATATTACAACCATTGACTGCTATACATCACGCGTTATACCATAAATATAAAATGTTACATAGGAATTTATTAAAGACTAGCTATGTACCTACATACATAGAGCTGTAGTACCCGAAATTGCTCGCACTTTAACCATACATACGTATATGGAAATAAGCAAGTTTGATTTCAAAATCAGATTTTAATTGGTTGTACATATATAAAAGTGTTCGGTGACTAGAAGAGTGTATTGAAATTCAGTCACGCCAGATTGCTTTTTTTCCCCATTCACCATATTGTTGTCCGTCGATAATATTTTTACGCACGAAACTGCATTACCGTTTGACCCAATCAAACGTTGAGCTTTCGCTTTTAACCCTTTTCCATCCCCCTCCGACGCGCTTGATTAGCCATAAAAAGAGGACAGGTATTGTGCCCGAGCGCGCCAGGGGTTGATCATTTTCGCCGGGGAATGAAAGGTTCATCATTTTCTGTTCGAGGGGTTTCAAAAAAAAAAAAAAAGTTTTAACGAGTCTTTTATTATCCGGGGTGTGTTTTGAAATACGTAGTACGACTAAACGACAAAACGCGAACGTGTTATACATATATAAATATATGATTTGTTTGATATATTTTGCTTTTAAATTAGGTCACGTATCAAATTGCAGAAATTGCGCCGAATAAAATAATATCGTTGTTTACACTCGCTTCAAATATGGTTACATACTTAATATTTAATTTCGTTGTCTGTATATTTATGTAAATCGATTCTGCTTTTATTGCGCATTGATTTTTTTTCCGGGGTATTTAAAATAACACCCTAAAATGGCTTATCCACACTTGGATGGTTTCTAAATTTCCGTAATCTCGAAATTTACTCTACTTTGCTTTATTACACGTAAAATGTTAATTTTTCCCTACTCGTGAATATTTTTTTGACCGTGTCGAATGTAATCCTCTTTTACGCTCGGAAAAAATTCAAAGAATTGGATAACAATAGCAACTAACGATAACGTATTTAATATGTACATACACACCGTTGAATCATTTTTACTTTATTTTTTTTTAGCTAATTCGCTGTACAACGTTAAATATTTATTTTTGTTATTCGATTTAATCTTTGTTCAGAATTGTGGAAATTAAACATGGAATATTCCAGTATTACTTAAAAACCATAGACACGTGTAAATAATATTTATATATTACTAACCGACAAGTGTGCGATATTCATGATGTGGTTTCGTTTCGGTAAATAATCACATTTGAGGAGATATTCATGTTTATTTTACACAATGAATTTCTTTGAAACATACTTTCGATCAAAAGCTCCATAAAATGAATTGATTTCCTCTTTCGTTGAATCTTTTTGGCAAAATTTACAGCTTATAAGGGAGGGTCTGAAACGAGCAAATATTGTCTTCTACTTATAAAAAGATAGATTTACACAATACCTTATTTTCCTTTATTGAAGAACATACACACAGGATGGAGGAAAAAAAGCAATCCATTTTATTCAAATGCATCCGCATTATGATTGTACGCGTTCCCTTTGACGCAGCCGATGTGTAAAAAGCCACAAGGCGAAGATTGCATCAGGTCTTCCCCTTCACTTTATACGTTATTATTTTTTTTTTTTTTCGGGTGTATGGAAACTGAGGGGTATGAAGCTACCGCTGGAAAGAAGACATTATTATTGTCGATGTACATATATCTGAAGGGAGGGCTGCCGTGAAAGTCGTACCCCAATTCTTCGAACATTTTTGTCTCTCGCCCTTCTCGAAAGCTTAATAACGAGAAATTCGCAATAAGCGAGGTGACGAGATTTGGAACAAGTTCAATTTCATCTCGGCATTTTATCCAGTTGGAAGTTCGACGTGTCCGCGGCATAGTCGTTCGAATTCTACAGCGTACCTGTTGAACAAATATTTGACTACTTTTTTGTGTGTTGTTGTTAACCTCAGGTACACACGAGTTTACAGGGCGTCGGCCATTTGAACTTCAAGTAGTTTTACGGCGTATTTGACTAATGAGTGTGCTCTTGGTAAATATACATACATATATGCATTTCGAAAGTGCATCTCGTCGATTCAAACTCTCTTGGCTACACGAAGTGTCTGTCGCCTTTTATCGGGATTTAGTTTGCGTTTTAGCTTTTTTTTTTATTGGGTAGGTCTCCCTCTGCGAATTCGCACACAAGTCTCGAAGCTTTTCAATAAAATTCGCACGTATCGCAAGGTCTGACTCACCCCTCGGATACAGCAGCCGATGAATAGACTGTGCCACCTTCTATTTTGCTAATCAAATGAGGCCTTCGTATAAGTCGATTCCACAATGCAAGTGCCTTTTATTGCGTGTAGATACTTTCCTGTGTGTAAATGTGTCCCTTCTAACCGATTTAAGACTTTAAGTTCTATTGGATAGTTGGAAAAGACTCGGAACTTTATCAAACTACCAAAACTGTCCCGTGTATTAAAAATGTGGTACTTTATTTATTTAATTAAAATAGCTATACAAAAAAGTAACTTAAAGTTAAAATTACAAAATAAGCTTAATTAACTATTAAGTACTTGTACAGAAGTGTCGTTTTACCTTGTCAGTCCATTGTATTCAACGACACCCCTGTAGAAGATACTTCTTCTACATACATAGATCTACTTAATTTTAAATTCTTAACTATTAACTTATTCTTACCCCTAGTATTATGACTAGAGCGCGAAAGTTGGTGTCGTTTCGTTTAGAACGAGTAGAGAATAGGAAATTTTAATAATTATTTAAATTGTATCTCAAAACTTCATAAATCTCAAGTAAATAAAAATATGAACACGATTAGACATTAGACCGATATTCTAACTTTTCACCCGTAACCTCGCTTGATGTTGAACGATAATTTTCCACTCTGGTCATGCTTCTTAGGCCTCTGCCACACTGCAGAGCGGGGAGGGCAGCGTGGCAGTAGTGTCACTATGAAGAGCGGAGCGACCAACGTTATATGCACGTTCGGCTAGCGTTTTAGTACACGTTTTGAACGGTTCATACTGAAAATCATAAATACACATACATAGTTTTTAAATTCAACATCCCGGTATGCTTAAAAATAAGGCATACGACAAATACCTATTGCCAGTTATGACGTATGGATGTGAAACTTGGATGTTTAATTCAAGAATGTTATGTAAGATCCAGTGCATACAGGAAAGCATGGAAAGATGTATGCTAGGTGTAAGAAGAAGAGATCGTAAGAGGAATGCATGGGTAAGAACTATGACCAAAGTGGCAGATATAGCGGAACGTGTGAAAAAGTTGGAGTGGACACATACATATGTAGCTAGAAGACAAAATTTGTTTAATTTCATTCCAAAGTTTATTAATGACTGTTCTGATTTTATGAGAAGAATGTTTAGATAACCATATTGCTGGTCTCGCCATTATTACATACATATGTCAATTCCTCCTGTGACATGTTTTTATTTCCGGTGACGTACCAACATTGTGAAACCGCCGGTCGCATGCACGACAAACACAGACTGGCTTACAAACCGCTCGAGCTCCGCTCAACGCCCCGCTCCCCTCCCCGCTCTGCAGTGTGGCAGAGGCCTTACCCATGTATTCCTCTTCCGATCTCTTCTCGTTATACCGAGCATACATCTTTACATGCTTCTATGTGTGCACTGCAGCTTACATTCATCCAATTCAATTCATTCAACATATTTCGTATACTAGTTAATTTATTTACATTTTAAATAGCTTCGCAGCTGTAGAGATGCGAATTTATTTAATATTTAAGGAAATATCAAGAAATTTATTTAATATTTTAAGGAAATATGAAGTCTTTTCCTCAAAGTATTAGATATTGCTGTATGGAATTTCAAGGAAAGTGCTCACCAGTTGACGACCGCTGTCTCAACATGTTACGGTCGATCCCTCTAGCAAGTTTGTCGCCGCAGGGCCGCAAAGGGCCTCGGGGGTCCACAGACGCTCCCACCCTACGTAATTGTCCGTCCGTCTGTTGGTTTAGGTCCTCCGGGAGGATCCGGCTGTAAAATTAACGCATATAAATTAGGCGGACGCGCGTGTGCCGAAGTAATTGCGAGCAAATATGGAAAACGGGCACGGGTATCGACGCACGACTAATCCCCCACCTCCCACCCCATTCGAGGATTTTCCCCGGGAAAATCCGGCACTTGACTCGCGCATTATCCGCACATTAATAGCATTATCGGATCCGTGCGAGATTGTTAAAATTAAATTTATTCTCGGTCCAAATTGGCGCGATTCTGCGCTAGGCGTGCGTCGTTAATGGCGCGGCGCGCGGCTGCTGGCGCGCGAACCCCAACCCTAAAACGACCGACAGCGGTCAAATATACCGCACGTATAGGCTCGTATTATTTGCAGTAAATTCGCTAGAGGACGCATGTGGCGTGAGTCATCAATGCAATTAATATTAGCGGTTACGGCGCCCCGGGGCGACCGTGCAAATCTACTCGTTTATTCTGCCCACCTACACTGCTGAATATATTCGCGTGTGTGTGTGTGTGTGTGTGTGTGTACATATGTCTGTCTGTCTTCTGAACACGAATGGACAACCGTCGAATTTGAAACTGCGTATATAATGAAGCTTTGACAGTTATGTATACCTATGTGTGTAGGACAATTGGTGAATATGACTGGATGTAAAGAAGAAGAATTAAAACTAGGATGAAGTGTTTTTAAACCCAACATTCCGCTATGTTTAAAAAATAAGGCGTACGACCAATTATGACGTATGGATGTGAAACGTAGATGTTAAATTCTAGCATGCTACGTAAAATCCAGTGCACACAAGCATGGAAAGATGTACATATGCTTGGTATAACAAGAAGAGATCGTAAGAGGAAGTATGACCAAAGTAGCAGATATGTAGCATAACGTGTGAAAAGGTTAAAGTGGACACATAGCGAAAAGAATGGATGCTAAATTCAAGAATGCTACGTAAGATCCAGTGCACACAGAGAAGCATGGAAACATGTATGCTTGGTATAACAAGAAGGGATCGTAAGAAGAAGTATGACCAAAGTAGCAGAACGTGTGAAAATGTTAAAGTGGACACATAGCGAAAATAATGGATGGCAGGTGGAAGCGAGAAATACTGGAATGGTATCCGAGAGGATGTGAAAGAAAGCAAGGTAGACCGATGGGCTGGTGAATTGAGAATATTGTGTGGAGTCAACTGGATGCAGATTGCTCAAGACAGACAGGAATAGAAGAGGATTGAAGAAGCCTTCTTTATCCAGCAGTAGATGGTGAACGGCTGAAAATGATGATATAATGAAGCTATAAAGATTCAAGAATTGAAATTGTCACTTGAAAGTGACCTCGTAATTTTTTATAACAATTCAATAAGGACAAGTATGTACATACATATGTATGTATATAGAAACGTGCTATGTAGCAGCGGTTACTCACACGAGCAGGTGTTTCGCAAGTAACACATTTTATTATTCATTGGACTTTAAAATTGATTAAAATTTTGATATTATTTCTATTATCAAGTATATTTTTAAAATTAAAACGTTCGTTTGTGCAATAATCATAATTCATTCATTTTTATTTTGGCAATTCGAGCGTCGAAATCGAATGTTTCGACCAATTTCAGATACACATTTTAAAATACGCGATATTAAGTTCAAAGAGTTATCGTCGAATGTACCACATGTAAAGTGATAATTTTTTAACTGAAAACTTCTAAAATTAACATTTTACGAGGTTCGCTCGCGGACGCCTTAACTCAAGTTCGAGCTAAGTCGCATAAAGTTAATACGATCATTCATTGCACTTTTGTTTCTGCATAATCGAGTTGAATAACCTCCAAGTGTTCATTTTGTTTTATTATAATTCAATTCTGCGGCTGAGTTCAACCTGCTTTTCGATTTATGATGTCGAATTAATGATATGGTTAGCGTACATAGTTATCGTATACGATAATTAAATCGTTTTCTCGTTTGGACATCTGCAAAGGACTTTATATTCATTGTTGGCAATATAGTTAATCCTGTTCTCATATCCATATACGTATACGAGTTTTTCCTCTATTAAAACCGTAAGTTTCCAATTAAACCTGAGTCACAATATCACTCATTATGAAGACGAGTTTATTTCAGGTATGCAAAATGATGACCTATGAGGTCATCGCAACGTTATAAATATAATTTATTTAGACTCAGTTCTCTTTTTATGAAAAATTTCACTTGCACGAATCAGAAACGAATGTAATTTGTTATATATATCTCTGAATAAAACGAAATGCGGAATCTTCTTTTGTTCCCACAAGACGATTTAGCTGTCACGCTTTATTTATTGCATTCTTTAATTTAACCCCGAGAAGATAGAGCATGTCAAAAATAAACTATATCAATATAAATCAAAATTCAACCCGAAAAAAATATGTACATATTTAAGCTTGCACGTCTAAATTATACGTTTACGGCCGAAAATATATTTGGGGGATTCGGGATATTGCAAACGATACGTCAATTTATATAATAGTCGGGCACAAATACTCACACACACATACCAAATGCCATATTATTTTCTTAAATGATTGATTGTCGAGTATCGGCAATTAGGGTTAACCTAATTCGTTGCGTTTAACCCTGTGAATCGACAGGTAAAAACCGTAGGGAAAAAATTAACCGTTTCGTGCCGTTTAACGATTAACTTTATCCGGTGCTATTACGTATGTTAAAACGCGCAGGTCTTCGAGATGATTTACGCAAAATGAGTATTTAATGGATGACGGACATTCCATTGTAATTTTTTTTCGATAACAATATTTTAACCATGAGACTTTTATTGGAATACATACATACATTGATTTTATAGCATATAAGACACACCAATGTACTAAATGTTTCAGAGTGAGACCATTGCTATGCTAAAAACAAATCAATGAAGCCTTTGTTAATATTTAACAAATTGTTACAGGATGTAAGACTTTTTCGCCATTAAGATAATTTATCGTGCGAATTAATCTTCAAGCGCCCGGTTCGTTTAAATCTACACGTGTTGCGATATAATTTATTGCTTTAAATACGCGATCCCGTAATTGGTTGATTATTTATTTTAACCCGTAAATGATCGCAACGTATATACATACATACATACATATGTACCTACACCCGATTCTCTTTTTGCAAGGGGGATACGTTCCAGGGAATACCTTGCAATGCATCGACAAAAAACTCTTGAAATCAAAAATAAATTCAATTTATTTTTTATTTATATATATATATATATATACCTTTTATACCAATATAACTTTTACATAAAACTATAAGTTATGTATGTACATACATACATTCATAATGAAGTAATAAATTTACATGGTTTTCGATTTAAATATAAATTCATTCATTGTCGCTACTTGACAATAAACGTGCCCGTTTACTGCTGTTTTTTTTTTTAATTTTTTGTAACCGTGTTAAAACGAAAAAATCAGCGTAAAAAAAATAATTGGTCCGTTTTCCTCGACCGTGTTATTTCAAAACAGTGCAAAAAGAGAATCGTGCGTATGTATGTACGTATGTATGTACATACATACGTATGTATGTATGTTATAATAAAGAAAACCAATACGAACCGTTCATCCATTGGGTCCAATCTGCGACCCTTCCGGAAGCGGTTATCTTAGAAATGCAAACACAATCAAAATTAATTGAATCGCTGAATAATTCCGTCGGCTATTTGCGGTGCCATTATCAAATCCGCAGTCGAAGTGCATAATTCAGACTGCCGAGTTCTGAAAGAGCTCAGTCTGTGCTCCAGGGCGGCGGGTAATCGCTTTGATATGAAATTTGCTCAATTGAAATCGTCTTCCTTTAGTCCCCTTTCCACCATTATCGACTTCTTGGCCTTCTTGGACTATCTTGGCCTCAGGGCCGTGACCCACTGCATCGTTAGGTGGCCAGGGATCGCCAACCTTTTCGTATCTCGACATCCCCTAGCCTCGGGGTGACTTCTAATGGCCGCGTCCACAGTCCTCCCCCATCACAATAAATATCGTTCATTGTTTGACCGTTATTAACACCCAAAGCGTTTAAAACCGAATCGATTCATTTCGTTTTTCAAACCATCGAATCTATAACTGGGAAATTGATGGTGATTGCTCACTTCCTTTCTTTGAATTAATGCTGAATCGGCGATTGGGTTTTTTAACCACAGTTTTGAATGTAGGTGGATTTAAATTCACTTTCAAATTAAACCCCCCTTTCCCCTCATACGATGAAAAGTTTCGGTTCACATTCTTTCGGATACCATTCCAGTACTTCTCGCGTCCACCTGCCATCCATTCTTCTCGCTATGTCTTCACTCCAACTTTTTCACACGTTCCGCTCTGCCACTTTGGTCGTGCTTCTTACCTATGTATTCCTCTTACGATATCTTTTTGTTATAGTATTTCGCGCGTCCTTCTTCTCGCTATGTGTCCACTTGAACTGTTTCACACATTCCGCTATATCTGCCACTTTGGTCATGCTTCTTACCCATGTGTTCCTCTTACAATCGCTTCTTGTTATACCAAGCATACATCTATATATGCTTCTCTGTGTGCACTCGATGTTACGTAACATTCTTGAATTCAGCATCCACGTTTCAAATCCATACGTCATAACTGGCAGTACGCATTGGTCGTATGCCTTATTTTTAAGCATAGCGGGATGTTGGATTTAAAAACTATGTATGTTCATTCTTCAAAAAGCGCTCCATCTTAGTTTCATTATTCTTCTTTACATCCAGTCATGTTCACCAATTATCCTAGGTATAAATAATTATCATATGGTTACCTGCTGTGACTACGTTTTGCGTGCAAAATTCGTTAAACATACTTTTAGTTTTATTAAAATTAATTCTTAAACCTACATACTTTCATACTTGCGTTGCTTAATCATTTTATAATATTAACACTAATTTATGTCAGTATACAGGATGATTACTCTTTAATTACGATTTTACATATTGAAGGGGGTGATAGAGATCGTTCATAGATATAAAAGTTAGAGGTACAAATTTATGTATGTATGTATTTCTAGGAATTGGCCGTTATTAAACATATACGCATATGAACATTTGACATTATCCGTAATATTCATATGATTTTTGTTTCTAAACGATATCAAAATGTGTACTATGAGTTGCGAATCATTCTGTAGTGTGTAATTGTAGATATTATTAAAAAAAAAAGCATTTTTAAATCTTGAAGAATAGTATGCCGTAAGCGATTGTTGCGCTAACGATACCATTACAAATAACAGTTAAGCGTAATTACAATTTAGAATCATTGAACTTCAATAACCAACAGCTTTATTACGTACAAGTGGATTTCATTGTCATATGCGATCGCTTTGAATGCTTTTAATGCGAGAATCGCATGTCGCCGAGAATCACTCGAGTTAAATTGCGGTTCGGATGACAGTTAACCTAATATGCCTGCGGATTCCAGAGCACATCTCGCGCTGTGGTTCTCGAAATTGGAATCAATTATCGCACGATGATTACAATTTTTGAAACGATTCAATTCCGGAACATTCTCCGCTAAAAGCATTCCCCGAATTTCGATCGGGTGATTCAAAATTGTGATGGAGAAATTCATCGCAATTAAAATGCTCAACGTTCGTTGTAGGTATAGTATGCACACTCGTTGCGCGATTTTCCTCATGCAAACATGCAGAAAAATCGTAAAATGTAAATCGCCAATCCTTTATTCACATACATATTAGCGTTATTTCGAGAACACACACACAGAATGGAGATTTATTCAAACATCCGGTCATATTTCATGAATCCGTTACCAAATCCGATTGACTTCAAGGTAGGTACATCATATTATACATATGTACGTATCCAATAAATTTTTTTTGAAATTAAATTATTCATACCGCTATGACTCGTCCTGAAATGCATTCTCAATTGCTATACATAATTATGTACATACATACATACATATATACTAATAACCAATAGTATAAAAAAAATCATTGTACAGGTTTCGTTTTACAAAACACGCATCGCATACTACTCGCCGTATATAGATAGTGTACTATATGTATGTACATATATGCAGTATACAGATAGTACGTATATATATGTACATATATAAATTCACACATACAGATGGTGATTGCTTTTGAAATTAATAATTTCAGTGAAACGTGTTGTATAGAATCAATTGTTAAACGGAATTGAATTAACCCGCGTACGCTGGCGTACGAATCGATTATTGACGCGTCATTAGCGATATGATCACATTATTAATTATTGTGTTCCGTCGATTTGATAATTTTATTAAATCGACAGATTGGAATCGAACACTGGTAGTAATAAATTTACTAAACGATGTTCAAGATTCGATTTCACAATACCTACATAGGTAATTTCTAATAAAAGACGAGACAGAGAAAGTGGCGTTTACTTAGAACTCGCTATATATATCAAGGTTGAAGTCGATATTTTTCATATATTTCACGAAATCGTTTTTAATAATTAAAATAATATTATTTTTTGATTCCATAAAGAGTATTCACATTTTGTTGAATAGTATCTTTGATTCGATTGGTTAAGTTTTACTTTCGTCCATTTCTTTGCCGCACTCAATATGGGTTTATTTGATTTTATTGTGTCACCGGTCGTAAATTTGATTAAAATACTCTATGACCACTTTCGAATATCCATTGGAATTTTCAATTTTCAACACGTGAAGAACGTAGCAGTTAGATTTCACGATTCGATGAACGCACCGGCAAAGCGTCAATAATATCGTGAGACCACCTATAGAGCCATTTCGCAAATTTGCAGTAAGAATCGGAATCGGTTTCAGACTTTCCGCGTCCTCCGACGACCGAAACGATGCGGTGCGTCAGACACGATCTGACGATATTCTTCAAAAGATGGTAATCGGTGTGAAATATCCACTCTGCTCGAACGAATACAACAACAACAGTGTAATGGCGATACGATGAGGCGGGGGCGGTTCGGTATGCAGCAAAATTCTACCGGCAACAGTAGATTCGCCATGGTTTTGCATGTAACGTGGAAGCCGACCGGAGAAAACCCGTTCGGGAGTATAGTAATTTGATACGACCAATATATCATTGATAATCAATTCATTAATATTTTGACTGGAGATAAGTATCTTAATTACTGGAACCGGTTCGCGTATTCAAATAATGTCAGATTCCGCCCGCGATGCGTTACCCTCGTAAAAGGGATTCTTGACTGTTAATGTTTGGATCTATCGTACTTGCACTTATTAATACAAACTTTTTGAAGCAAAACTTGTTTTCGCTCGGTAGAGTAAAAATGGTTCATCCAACGTTCCATACAAACGGAGCGAGCGATAAGTGGTCACGCATATCCCCACTCCTCCAGTTTGGAGGTAGGCTATTGCCTCTTGCTCTCTTGCTCTTTCGCGTTCGTGCGAGAGAGAGATCCGCCCCGAAAATTCGAGCGTCCCCTCTGCGCTCGACCTCAGTTTAGTAAAAACGTGTCATCGAAGCGTGGCACGACACGAAAACCAGTCACAGCTCTTCGGATAGACGTCAGGTAGCAGTTAGAACAGTGAGTCATTTGGGTGAGCGTTTAAAACCACATTTGTGTACACAATTCTTTCACATTCACATTCCTTCTTGTACATTGCACTTGCTTTAAATAATTGCAAAGAAGTTTTACTTCTATAGTGAGTAGCGGCTACACACTGCGATTTTTATTTCTCAAAAGTATCACGGAATCCTCGTTTTGCACATGTAGTAGGTTTCGTCTGTGTAATTTTTAGTATCTATGCGAAAAAGTGCGATATTTGATTTGGCGTTCGATTAATCAATCAATTGTAGGGGGCGTCGGTTTTCCATACACGTATACGCTGGCGTCGCGTTCAATTCCGCGAGTTTCCCGACGCACAAAGCGATATTCCAGACACTCAAATGAGGTTTATTGAAGACGACAAAGGTATTCCGAGGGCGTAGGGCGCCTCAGCAAGGGCCCTGCCGAACTTGATTAATATTCCAAACGGGTCCCCGACTTCTCTGCTCCTGATATCAATTGTTTTCTTTTTTTCCTTCTTATTTTTTTCCACCTATATATACAGGTATCAATGTGTGTGTGTGTTTGTTAGATAGGTAGCTTTCGTTTCTGTTCTTCTCTAGAGTCTTCTTCCCCGTCGCAAAAAAGATGCACACCGCAGAACTACTTAAGTTTTTCTGTTCGAGTCTTGATGGCCCATCCGGCTGCCGTACGTGTTGCGAAAAAAACTCGTTTACTGGCAGAATAAGTTTTATTATCTACTTGATTTATAGTCTACGTATTTTGTGCCACGTGTATCTATTAACGCATACGCACACGCGCGTACCTCGTAATAGCATCTGGGTAATTTACTCAAATTGCATTTTTCTTCGGTGCGATGATGCGTCGGCGCTGCAATGGTTCTTAATCTTCAGTGTATTATTACTGTCCACGAATACAACTCACAGTTTCATTAAATATGTTAGTTTTAATGGTGATAGGGTACTTCCTTAGAGGTACCATTATTCTTCTGGAAACATTGCTACAGATAAGTGTTAGCGGTCGGATAGCTAGAGGCTGAGGGAGTCGCTATCAAAATCGTGCGGTTTTTCCGCAGACGCACTAAAACTGTAGTCTAGCCGTAATGGGATTCTATTGAGGTGCCCTGATGGGTTTTTCACCCTTTTTCGAAGTCATTTATACCCCGCAGGCCCTCCTCCACCCCGTTACGTGTCCGGGACAGAAGAATTTAACCATCCTCTCCTTTCCTCTCATCCCCTTCGTCTACCCATACACTACTGTCTTCTTCTTGCACCCCACAAGTTCGTCTGCAGCGGCAACAATGATTGCTCAAATAAAAAGGACCGGTCATTGAGGCGTGCAACGTATTCGGAACACGTAGACGTCTTGCAACGCCTCTCATAATGGGGGATGATTCTCCCCTCACCCCTGCTGTGAGTTTCGCAGCAGGCGAATTTATCATTCGTTGTCCGAGTTGGCACCCAGTTTTCCGGTTTTGCGGATTTCGTGCAACGCGATTTCCCGCGAGGACACGGCTGCGGGTGAAACTTCGCATTTCCCGACGGTCTTGACCCTTCGTTTAATTTGAATTTCCCTTTCGCTGCTCCCTCCCCATCCGCCCCCCCCCCCGCAAACTCAAACTCTAATCCCCACTGTATTATAATGTACATATACGCAGTAGTTTAAAGATGAGATATTATACAGTGAAATCCGTCAAAGTTATTACAACATAACTTTGCAAACTCTGATGAATTTTTATACGTAATAAAACTAGGAAGGATTATTAAATCAATTGTGCCTATTATCCTATTTTATACCTTCAAGGGCATGTCAAGGATCGTTTCGTACTTACAACTGTACTATGGGTTATAAATTAACACGGTGTTGGATTGATTCGTCCCCGAGGCGAGTAGTCGCGTTTCCGCTCAAGTGGTAATACGATAGCTCGCCTACAGCCAGTTGAGCTATCTACATACTGCGTATGTATGTATGTGTTGTGTGTAGTACATAGCTGTACCCACTTGCTCCAGTCACTTGCTCCCGTCACTTACCCCTTCGTCTCCCCGCTGTTAATTACCCCGTGAAAGGGAAAGTGGTCTAGTCGTGTATGTCGCGCTGTGCGTAGTACCTACTTCCACAATGAGCTCGAACAATGGCCAAATCCACCACCCCATTGTGACTCATCCCTAGTGTAGGTACTGTACGATATAAGTATACCACCCTTTCTTTCTGAACCAACGTTGAAAATTCATGGATGTATAGTATATTACAAAATATTGAAGCTAATTTCTGTGAGGGGTATTGGGTGCTGGTTTAAATAATATTTTAGTGTATTGTGTATGCTTAGTAGCTGTAGTAACTGACGAGATTTATATCTTGAAAATTTTGTTTTGTTTTATCGACGGTTACTATTGTGAGTGTAGGTTTGTTAACTTGCATGAATGTCGAGAGTTGGGAGCGCACACCCCCTACGACTTTTATAAGCTCAATAGCTTTTGAATATTAATCATAATATGCCGAGCCCGGGAATCGGATAAGGGACTCTGCAAATATTCACGCAGGGGCTTAGCGGAAGCGGAACCGTTTGATTTTTTACCCCTTTAATCGCGCCAAAGCCCTCTTTGTGTCGGTTTTCCCTCCGGTGCCATCCCCTACCCTTCGAGTCAAATAATCCACAAAAGGATTGTTTTTGCGATGCCGCCGTTTTTCCAAAGATCTGCGATAAGCCTCTCGCATCATACGCTGATGATGATTGCGACCGTTGCGTTGGTTGATGATGATTAGCGTTGTTCCGCAACAGTGCTCGATTCGCTCGCGTCGAACGCCGCTTGTAATTATCCAACATTTGTTTAGATATTCAATTGAATCGTTGTCGATTCCCCGTTTTTTTTTATATACCTATATAGATCTAATTGTTTTATCCGGATTGTTTATGTATTCCATGGTACCATTAGAATGGCTATTGTGCCCGTGCATAATACTTCTCGCAGTATAGTTTGGAATAATGCCCAGGCAAATGAGGGTGGATTATTAGGTGTACTTTTACTGCACAATATTATCGCAGTGTCAACATGCCAAGAAAAGTGTACGTGCGTCGATTCGCGCGCTGCGAATGAGAATACCTAATCCAAATATGTACAAATCCTCTGATGCAACTAAAAGTGCACGTTTCGCCCTGCAAATTTCGACGTTATTGCAACGTTGTAGGTGTGATGGGTGGGGGGGGGGGGCGTGAAATTTTCCGCAAATGTGCAATTGTACAAATAAGGGAGCGGAACGACATTTCGCCATTGTTTCATTTCGTCGCTGACAAACTCGTTCGCCAAATAGAGGTCGGAAAATTGTACCGTTGCATTTCGCCGTTCATTGTCATTATATTGTATTTATATTATGATGTCGTCTTTGATGTTTGAAACGTTGCGTTGCGAATTGCTTTTGTTCATTACAAACTATCGTTATAAAAACTTTAGTTGATAGGTTTTGTGTTTCAATACTAACGTATGTGAACGTTTGTTTGAAAAGTGTCTGAATTTCACATATTGTAGAACGTTACATTCTTACAATGACAGTTTTCAATTTCGTCTAGTTACGTTTATATTCACGTATTGTGTCACCTTGGGTATAGTTAAATGCGGAATCGTTTTCGTTTTATTGTGTGTGGGCGTCTGTGTTTGTATCTATTTATGTGTTTATTTCGCAGACGACGATGCACCAAAATGCATTATGACATGTGTTATTGCAGCTAGGGCCATTACGTGGGCTTTGAACCACATAAACACGGCGAGCGAAAATATTTCCGAGTGCGAAAATTTTCACAACAATGAGGCAACTGTGTTTTAGCTTATATCTAAGTGAAATATAATTTAAACAATTAATTCGATGAAACATCGCAAATACGGGGTTGAGAGTGGGACTCGTCGGACAGATGGACTTGGGGGAGTCCCCGGAACAAATTCACCCCCGAGCTTTAAAAGCCGAGTGAATCAGTTGAAGATGGATTAAAGTTAAGTACGCGAGCATTAATTGGATTCTTGGTTCTTCCCCACTGTTTCGTTCTGGCACAAAGCTTCGAATAATGCAGCTTTCGTACAACAATGGAAACCGAGGATTTGTCGCCAAAAAACCAACTCCCTTTCAAGGGTTTAATCGAATTTTTTTAATTAAAATAATTTTATATGCAAAGTTGAACTTTCAACCTTCAATGCAACATGGATAATTTTAGTATGTTGTACTATATTTTTATAGTACAACATACTAAATATAATAATGTAAATTTAGTATCTGAAAGTACCCGGCTTCGCCTGCGTGCATTTTCAGTTACTTACATATGTATGTACATATGTACATAAAAATGGTGCATAGTGAATATTATTTCACAGAATTGATACTGAAAACGACTTAAAATAAAAAAAATTCAAATTAAATATAAATAATTGAATTTTTAAATGTAAATTAATATTTAAATATAAAGTTTTCACGTACCTACATAATTAGGTAGGTATTAAATGATTAATATGAATATGAAATTAAAATAGTTATTTTTGTGAAACGTGGATACTAAATTCAAGAATCCCACGTAAGATTCAGTACACACAGAAGCATCGAAAGATGCTTGGTATATAACAAGAAGGGATCGTAAGAGGAATACATGGTTAAGAAGCATAACCAAAGTGGCGGATATGTATAGCGGAACGTGCGAAAAAGTTTGAGTGAGAAGAATGCATGGCAAATGGACGCGAGAAATACTGGAATGGCAAAGAAAGCAAGGTAGACCGAGTGGACGATGGCCTGATGAATTGAGAAGAATGTGTGTAGTCAAGTGGATGCAGATTGCTCAAGACAGACAGGAATGTATGAGGATTGGAGAGACCTTCATCCAGTAGTGGATAATGAACGGCTGAAAATAATGATGATGACACTCGTTTATATGTAGTTTATAGTAATTGCAGTAGATATATTACGTGGAAAAATCGGTTTTCTGATTTTGACTGATTTTTATCGGGTATTGTTTTTCTAAAATGAATTGAAAATACATTGAAATTATAGAATGAATGTATTATTTGTAGCAATTCAGTATTTCTCGTTTTTTTTTAAATCTTAACAAGACTTTGTAACGCAATTCGACCGCAACTCTTCGTGCTCGTAACGAAGGGTGCCACTTTTCCATAGTAGTATACACCGATTTTTATACTATTTGGCGTTCGGGGATGCTTCGTCCGGGATTTGGTCCATTATTAACATGACAAACACTCTATATTTATTTTCATCGGCGGTTTCCGTATTCCCGTTCCGGGAAATCGTGTTTACATTCGAACGCTTGGGAAATATTGAATTGAGCCGCGGCGTGGAAACACTTCACGCGCTCCCATATTGAATCGACACCATAGCATCGTCCCCACGATTTATATTATACGAAGGCTTTTTTTTTTTTTTTTTTTTTTTTTGTGTGCTACCATCCCCTATGATCCGACTGAGTATAATAAAGATGCAAAGTAGCGATATTTTACCGCAAAAAACTGTATAATTTCTCGCCAAGAAAAGTTCCGGCTTTGAAAACGAAAGTGGCCATGCAAGTGAATGTACATATACAGAAGCCATATACATACATACATATGCACAGGCTATTTTTGATTTAATACTTTATCGAAATATCAACTTTATAGTTAACTTTAAGAGTGTCGAATTTAACGCCTTAATGTCCATATCAATATTAATCCATATTTTTATTTGTTTCAGGTATGTACATACAAATCACACATCAAACTTGTTTGTATAAGGTATTATTTTTTTTATAAAACTTTTTGAGAGACCCAAGTTTGCATATATATTATGCGATCTTAAAACGTATACTCTTTTCGCTTTAAACGGATTCTTCTATTAAAAATACAAACCGCAATTCCCCTGTATTACGCAGATTTCATCATTTGATGAATTTCGCCCGAGGCTTTTGAACCTTTTTTTTTCCGCTTTCGATTATATTATTAAACAATTCATCAAATATGATTCACTTTTACGCGGTGATCCCTTGGGCAGATTCAAAATTACATGGGATGCGATCATATTTTTTATTCGCGATAAAAATAGGTTGTAATATTTAATCGCAAGTGTACTCGCCGGGGTATACACTTATTACTGCGATAGACAGTGCAGGGTTAATTGTGGGTTCGAAGCACGCACATCACAGAGTATCGTCTCGCTGCACCGTTTTACAATCATTGCCCGAAGTCACGCGACTGGTTCAAACTTCTATCAAATTATTAAATTATATGTAATTAAAGCACTCTTCGCTGACACTGCAGTACTAATCCAGCAATGTCCGGTGTGCCGTTTGTGATCCACGGAACGGAAACGTTCACGTTTGCGCCGATTGTCATTACTCATTGATTGATGCGTAATACGACAGTTTAACTCCAGTTTCGTTTAATTTATCACTGACCAATATAATCTTATGTGTGTGTAGTGTGATGTGTTTATTATGAGCGTGCGTGTCAATCTAGCGACGGTTTGTGAACAGACACGTCAGGGGTGCGTTTCGTATTTTCGATTCGCGTGCTTCGAAAGATTAGAAAGCTCCGCGTCACGTACGCGAGAGCTTTTGTATCGGGAGCTTTTTGAATGAGAGACCCTCCCCTTCCCCTTCAGATTCTCACCCCTCGGTTAGGTTGGGAGTTTGTAGCTGTTTAATAAGCGGACAAAGAAAATGAAATCAGATTGTGTCAACGGCGATATCGCAACACCCTGTTTTTACATGGTTTTATCACCTGCTCCGCTTCCAGTTCGGTTTTAAGCGTTCGCTTTGTACAAATTTTAGAATGTTTCATTATTAAGGCTTTTGCCTCATTGTCCTATTTTTTTTCTGTATCTTAAGATATAGTGAAGTTTCATTCATCTAATCAATTCTAATGTGCATAATATGTAATGTCATATGCGTTCTATTTTAATCTGCCATGATCGTCGACAGTAGACAACGTTGTCGTTTGGCACACTTGGTAAAATTTAATAAACAGCTTGCTTGCTGTAAAGAGAACGAGTTTTACTGTAGGCATTCCGAGGGTCATAAAATAATTTCAAGCCAACGCGAATTTAATTATTTCGCGGAAAACTTCCCCGTCGTACAATATCGTCTCGTCTGAAAATTTTCCGTTTAGCAATGCAAATTTCCTTCAGACTCTGTTGCATTCGACATTTCGTCGCCGCGTGTTTTTTTTTATTATATATATTTATCCGCGAGATTCGCGCATTACTCCCGGTAATCCGACAGGTTTATCCGGCGGTTTCCCATTTGTCCCCCTACCCCATTTTCTTCCTCTCCCCTCGTTCCCCTGATAATGAAATAACCGAGTGTTGCAAATGGTTCTCTCCACCGGCTTTTGTCCCAGTTTCCTCCCGTGGTGCGTGATCCGCCATTCTTTCCCAAACACCGATTTTTTTTTTGCTGGCAGGAATTTCCTTTTAATAAAGCCCCGCTTTACCCACATTTTCTTCGCGCGAGTTCGTGGAAACTTTCAGTTTTTCTCCTCCTTCGATATCGAGCGCCTATCGAAAGCTTTCTCTTTGAATTTTGAACGTTTCGATCATGTTTTTTTTTTTTTTTTTCTCGTTGTTGCACCCTTCAAGTTTTGCTTCTCGTATTTTTTGCGAGTTATTTTGTCGAATTTTTGTAGGAACGATACAGGAGAAGAGTGGGGGGGGACGTGGAGGGATATTTTTTTAATTATCCCCGCCCGTTTTTATTCGAAAAGTTTCATCACGGGGAACTTTAATTAAACAGAGACGGGGGAAAAGAAAATAAGCCATTATAATTTTGTCGTAAATATCTTCAACAACGAAAATAAAAACGAGAAAAAGTCAAAACACAGAGTCATCCGCGACTTTTTCGTTTCACCTGTGAAAACTTAGTAGGCGTTTTCTGAAGAATATAAAGTTTCCTAAAGCACTGTTTCATTATTAATGTTCTTATTAAGACTTCAACATCAAACTTGTCTTCTTCACAATGGTTCTTACATTAGATTTATTACTGCAACACTCGAATCAATTAACAGTGCTATGGCTTAAATTAACATTTGGATTTATTTACTAATCAGGTCATGAAATTTCAGCCTATGAAAATAAACACATAGTATACCAACGTGTACTTTTAGCCCCCCCCCCCCCCCCTAAGTGTCGCATCGTTGTTATTTATTCAAGGAATCAATTATAGCGCCATTTTGTGTTTGCTCTGTTAACAGAGTGTGGGAGAGTGACTCGGCGGCAATTGGAAAGTACTTAAGACGCGGATTAACCGACTAAATTCAAACTAAATTGAACTGAGCCCCGCACCTTAGTCTTTCCCATTGTGCCGAAACTTCCCCACCCGACTTTCCCGATCTCTGTGTTTCTATATGTATGTATATATAGGTACATACGTATGTATGTACATACAAATGAGTATGTATGTATGTGCGTAGTCCACGTTATCTTTTGTGTAAGCCTTTTAGTACGGTAGTTTCGTACGGAAATGTTCGTTTAATTACATTAGCCGGAATGTTTCGTGTACAATTCGCTCGTATTGGCAAAGTACTGCGGATTATTCTTCAAGATTTATTCGAATCGGTACTTTTGTGTGTGCCTGTAAGAGTATAAAGCGTTTGCCACGCCAACTGCGTGCGAATAGAATAAACATGGATTTAAAAAAAAGGAGGCGTAGTATATTTGATGGGGGGGAGAGAGCAGATTGATTGACAGTTGAACACAAATCAAATTGAAGTCGAGTTCAAATTTGAGCGACTTGAATTTACATAAAAGTCTTTTCAGAGTCAACTTATTTAAAATACAAATGAACTTTGCAGGGTAATGAGCAGTAAATTCGAATCGTTTCCTTTTAGGTGTTGCTCTTATTAAAACAATGTACATAGAAACTGGAAATCAATAAGTACGAGGTTTTATCCAATTTAACGGTGAAGATCAAACGGTACGGCGAGTAACCCTTTACCGCGTGAAAATTCCTTTGTGAGATAAGATACGAAATAACGACCCGTCCGCGTTAATGGGTACAAAACACCGAAAGTGTAGTCGATTTTGTCGTTCGGACATCTTAATACAAAGATAGAGTGGGGGACAGGTTCTCAGCGAGACCTCATTGAGATGCAAATTAGTCGGCGCTCAGGTAAAGCCTCGCCTCGTCCCCCTTACGTTTAATTTAATTTAGTTATAATAATATTCAATGAGCGGGGCGCGCGGCGCTCAACGCGTTAATCTCGGACCGGCAGCGGCTCCCAAAGATAGGGTCGTGGTCTACGTAACGATCCTGGCCAGATTCCAAAGGGTTCTCTGTGTTGTGTGGGGCTCGGTCGGTTCGGTCGCTGAAGTTTGCTTCATTAAATTTAAGTTTTCAGGACATTAGTCATGCAAGTTCGCTCACTATCTCGCTATGGGCTAATGGCCTCACAATTCAGCTAATAGACTCGATATAAACAGACGAATTCAAATACTTGTACGTTGGGTGTGATGCGTGTCGCTCTAGAGAGGATTAATGTACACATCCTGCTTTACACTGCTCACTGCAATGAACCAAATAAATAAATACATCCAAAACGTAACAGTCTAGTGAGTTTTATAGATATTTTTATAGTTATTATACATGAGGATGGGAACAGATTACTTGGCTTCATTATCAGAACTGTTAAGGGTGTCCACAAACTTAATACTTTTGAATTATTATTCTGTTCGCCAGATATGTAGAAGCAAACTAAAATATCATTCTGTAGTTTAGTCACATCATTCTGTCATTCAAAAACTAATCACTAATTATACCCCGGCCGTTTTAGGAAGACTTCTGGGCAAAACGTACATGCTGTCCCTTTCGTGCATGCGATGCAACATTGTAAAGACGTAAAATAATTTCTTTGTTTTTATTTATTTATTTATTGTTAATAGATAGAATATTATTAATAGTATATTGTATCTACAACATACTTTTAATAACTTATTCCTAAGGATTGCGACACCCATTTGATATTGGGCACAACGGTCCGCCATTGTCTCTCTCCTTTTCAAAATATTCACGCAGTTTAATTATAAACTCACGACACTGTCCTTTAACAACTTGTCCATTATTAATTGAAGATATTATAAGACTCTAACTCCAAAAAAACTCTAACTAACAAAATATTAACGTTGAATTCTACCGACGCACGCACAATGTTGTATCGCTCGACTAAAATACAACATGAAACTGAAATGAATATTGCAATTGGTCATTTGCGGGTGGAGAGGGGATGAAAGGGACAGCATGTATGTTTTGCCCAGAAGTCTTCCTAAAACGGCCGGAGTATAATTAAAATCCCATAACCTACTTTATCCATAGTAAACTACTGATTACTTATACATAGTAAATAATAATAAATTTTAATAGAATAATCATATTTGATGTAATTTTTTTATATACAATATTAAACTCTTTAATAGATAGTCCCATTCTTATTCATTCGACTCTTCGCCTAAAAGTTCCGGTACGTTTTACCCGTTCTCGATTTTTATTAGATTATGAAACTATGTATTTCGCTTAACAATTATTATCTTCATTCTCCCATCCCCAGAATGATTATATACATATGTATGTACATACATACAGTTCATAAATACTCCGGTTTTATTATTATTTTTTTAATATTAATCTGTCGTCCCTAAGGCAACGATTCATTATTTATTTTATCAACTCAACATAATTTATTTATTAGTTTTTTCCTTTATGTTTTCTTTAATATATTATATTATGTACTTTCAATGTAAAAGCCCTAACAGGCGTATAATAAATAAATAAGAATATTCACTGAATTTAACGTGAGCTTTAAAAGCACGCCGATTTACTTCGTGGCTTTGTCAAACAATTAAATAGCATTTTTACTGTAGGTACCCCATAAGCGACGTGTTGCAATACAAAACAGGCGTCGACGCGTGCGGAAATCCTATTTCCACGCAGCAGCTGTCATCTGGTATTTCTTTAACACCGACGAATTCCGTTTTGATTCCCCTAATCTGCAAATTTAAAACGAACACAGAATTATCCCTTCAACGTCTCCCCATTCACGCACGAACGAACAACCGACTCAAAACACACCGAAAATCCCACCAAAGAGGAATGTCGTCTGTGCCGCAAAATTTTGACAGTTATTAGATTTGATGCATTCCTATTACTAAACATAATATATGTATGTACATAGTAGCTCAGGAATCTGCCTGGGTAGCCTAGCCGCGGAACGATCGCATACAACGGCACGGCACGCACACATACACGGGTTGGTTACCGTCGACGGGCAGTTATTAGTAATATATAATATGATATTTATACCGAAGCGTTATTAGTTTCGAGTGCTTACAGTGGAATTGATCGTGAGTCGGTTATCTACAATTAGGCCTTTCTCCTTTAATTTCCTTTCGGTCGAATATTAATGTTCGGTTGTGTTTCAAAACAGAAGATCGCGAGAGAGAGAGAGAGAGGGGGGTCCGCAATTCACCATTTGTACTTAGGCGCCTAGGCAACTGATAAATCAAAATAATTGCTCGGTCTTTGGTAGTATAAGCAAGACGTAACTGGGTAATGTTGCCTCCATTAGGTTGTTCGCCATTAATTGTCAGATTAAATACGATGCAAACAGAAGCTACTCTCTCACACCCGTATTTCGGATCGTATCGTTCGGTTATAAAACGGTTGATTTGTGATTTTACACTAAAATTAATCAATTTATGTCAGAGGCAGCGCAACGTAGTGGTGAGGGTGAGCTTTAACACGTTTACGCCCGCATCCATTGGAGGTGTAATAAGAAAATAAAATAAAAATTAAATAGAGTAGGCGACATCGCAACGGGAAACTAGTTTTTCTTTCTCTCTTTAACGATTCACAGCCATCGTCGATTTAAAGTGACGGTTCGTTCGCTGTGCATTTTAGTTCCAGTCCTTTGTTCCGAATCACAGTCGTTTGCGCGCCACGTTTAATTAAACTCTCATTTTCTTTATGCCAGTCTAAACTCGACCGGTTATTTTAAACTCGAGCCGACAAAAGGTTAACACAGTATCGCACAGCCACCGAAAGTGTCGTCGGATGTAATGTAGGTACATATTTCAGTCTCCGACTTTAAAGCACTAGTTTCTCCGCGCATCCATAATTTTGTCTAAAGTATATGGCTATGCAAATCCATACAGCTGGTCTATAAACAAAGCATAATCATCGCTTGGTTTTATCGAAATCCATGCAAGGTAGGCGACTGTGCAAGTTCAACGTATTTCGTTTGTAATGTCGATCTTTTTGCTTTATTTTCTCATTGTGTCGTAAAATTGTAAAGTCACCGTCCATAGTGCGACAATGCACCATACCGAACAGTTCATGAATAATTCATACATACTTAAGTCGAAAAGAAAAAAAATCACATCACGCATTTTATTTATCGAATTGGTTCTTTCATTATTCGACGAGATGTTTTCATTCAATTTCTTATAACTATACATATATCTATTTATTTATGTTTCGTACATGATTTCTTCAATAAAAGAGCATCAACCTACGCGCGTCGATGTTACAATTGAAAACACAATGTTATCTCGGACACGAAACGTTATTCAACGTGACCAGTGTGCACTCGGTTCTACGAGGGACACAAAATAGTACACGTCATCATAACCCCAGATCACCTATTTAGTTGTCGTTGAATTATGGCGATCGGAAGATGTCTTTTTGTGCCTTTGTTATATGGATAACGATGTTATAAAACAATTATACAGCAGTAAATTATCAATCTGCTAGCGCTATTAAGCCTTCGTCTTCACGGATCGATAGCAATGGTAAATGGTAGTAATTTTTTGTCTTTCATCCACTTGGTTTTATTCGATCGCCTATAAGGACGATACGCCCTCATTTTAGTAATGGCACTTAAACGACACTGTCGTCGCTATTGTTATGAAACGACCATAATTTCAGTGACACAATAGTCATAATATCGTTACATGTGATTTGATTCGAATCTAATCGTTGCCTTGTGTGTATCAAGTACATACAATGTATGTAGTTCACAAAGGTTGAATTAAATCTAAATCAACCAACAACGGAATATATCTATAGTACATTCATATACATACATACATCGCGCTTATTCGGTTTACGTTGTATTAAATTAGTCACACGAAAATGTTTTCCATTTTCTTCGCCAATTCAGTCGCTATCAAACTTTCCAGGCGGCTTCTCTTTCTCAGCAATGCCGTTATTCTCGCCGTATTAATAATAATCAGACGCTGAATAATTTATCTTATTTAAGTTCAAAACCCCCCCACTCTCCCCTTTATTTTGGAATTTCACCAGCGAGAACGGAATAAATAGCCGAATTTATGATTTCAACGTGTGAATAATGTTTACCATCTTAACTTTATTAGCGCACGAGTTTTAACAGTCAAATCTGAACAATGCTATGTTCATATTGTTAAATCGATTTCAATGTACGTACATAGTTGCAGTGGATAGTTAATATATTTCAACTGTAGCGATGTTTTTCTTTCTCGCGCTTGTCATCTTTAGAATAAACTTTCCGTTTCGTAAAATTTTACGTCACAAAGATACACACCGAAGGTTGTAAATTCTGAGATGTGAGCCTTTGTCTCGAAATTTATCACGGAATTGTCCTTTTTACGGATTTGTTCAAAACTCGTAAAATGCAAAAAGAGGCGCGCTCGCGCATGCTGCCGGATAAAAGCGATCCCCTTATTAGCGAGTTCCGGATAATGGTTCCTGTTGCTTTATTATAGCCCGGGGGGGGAGAGGGGTTGGGTTAGGTTGGGTTGTTTCGCAACACTTTAGAGACAAAGCTCGGCTGGCGATTAGACCCCGTTAGGGAACTTTAATATAGCTAATTGAATTTTGGCGCGCTTAGTCTCGCAGGTGAGACATGAATAATTTTCAACATCCATCGCAAAATTTATTTTGAAATTTACGAAAAATTATTTTGTTTTATTTTTTAACTACATAAACCAACAGGTCCAATAATAATATAGAGATCCATACCCAATATGTAATAGGAATAACGAAACGGAGGTTCCAATTTTTGGTGGAACCGTCTTACAACTAAGATAAATGGAAAAATTCTAACAGGAGACGTCCGATCTGGATTTAGTAATTATACAGAGTTTGCCAATGATGATAATTGAGGTCGAGGTTATCATTTTGACACGTGGAGATCGAACCCCAAACCTTCGCCCAAAAAAAAACTAACCCTCTATCCACTGAGCCATCGTCCGGCTATTTTATTTTAAAAGCTTCTTAGTATACCGTGCATGTATTTTATTCGAATTTAAATATATATATTGTTTAATTAAAAATGCATTTATGACCAATTCCCAGCTTGAACATGGGCACGAACGCTCGAATGCGAGATTGCACTGAAAAAATTTATATTCTCATCAGCAATAAACATTTAATAGGGCACGTTGGGGTAAAGATAAAGGGCAAATTGCCATCATGTTGGCGAACCGCGTAATGGCATGATGTATGGCCACGTATCCATCAAAAGGGGGTCTCGAGCCCCTTCGAGACGCACAAGTGCACAGGTGCACTTGTGCACCCACACGCGTTGTCCCGACAATTAATTAAGCGGTCCTTCGAGTAGTCCTTGGCCCCCATACAACCACAGGTATATATTATATATGAGTACAGTGGGTACCTATGTATGTATGTACATATAAAGGATCGTCGTGCACTACTCGGAGAATTCAATTTTGCCTCAGACGGCGCCGAGCCGTGTTGGTAATGCGTTAATTAAACCCGGGGTGTCTCAATTTAATTATAGCAATTAGCAGTGCTAATAAGGTAGTCGTGATTGCGACCGGCTCTGAAGTGCCTAGGATTCTTGCACTAATAAGTGCCATAGACGGACTTGGACGATATTCGATAATGAACATCTCTCGAAACTCGATCAATATGGTGTATAATAAATTAATTAATGGAATCATTTGAAAGGGTGCGCCTTAGTTTAATTTTCTTTTTTTTTCGACCATAGGACATAACATATCTTGTATATCTGCAAATTATAGCAATGCTTCGATCATGTGATGGTGAAATAGTTTTTTTGGTTACTATAAAAAATCAGGCATACGACCAATGCGTACTGCCAGTTATGACGTATGGACGTTGAAACGTGAATGCTGAATGCAAGAATGCTACGTAAGATTCAGTACACACAGAAGCATCGAAAGATGCTTGGTATTACAAGAAGGGATCGTAAGAGGAATACATGGGCATGACCAAAGTGGCAGATATGTACATACATACATATAGCGGAACGTGCAAAAAAGTTTGAGTGAGAAGAATGGATGGCAAATGGACGCGAGAAATACTGGAATGGCAAAGAAAGCAAGGTAGACCGAGTGGACGATGGGGTGATCTAGTGGATGCAGATTGCTCAAGACAGTCAGAAATGGAAGAGGATTGAGAGGCCTTCATCCAGCAGTGGATGGTGAACGGCTGAAGATGATGATGAAAGGTTAAATGTAAACATTTATTTATTTATTTTAATAATACAGTAGCTTAAGCTAATTAATTATAATCCTTAACTAAGCACCTGTACAGAGATGTTTTTTTAAGACTGCCAGGAATTTTTCAATAGCTTTGGAATTTATAATTCCATCCGGCAGTCTATTATACTCCAAAACACCTATGTATGTACAAGATGCTTTTCCTATTTCTATTTATTTTAACATTTTTTATAATTAAATTATTTTTATTCCTTAAATTATATTCACATATTTGTTATGATAACAAAGATTATTATCGGAAAATAATGATTGTTCTTTCGTATGAGGTTGTATCGACAAAACAAACTTTGTCTAGATAGAGCTTTGAAGTTTAATTTTGTATTGTTTTTGTTTTATATTATATGTACATAGTTCTGATATGTTCGTAAATCGTATATCGTTTATATATGTACCTACCTATAGTTTCGGTGTTGTAATTTATCCGCTGTGTAAAAATCGTCGGTTTTTTTGTGTTCAAATTTGTATCATTTGTACGAGGTACGAAAATTGCAATAAATTTGCGCGGAAAATCTTGAATTTTTTTGTTTGTGTGTGTGTAACAAAGCGCTCAAGTTCAAAGGGAGCAAAGGTTGAATCGCGGTCGACGGCGAATATCTGGGGAATTATTCCCTTTTGAATGTTTCATTTTTCCGTGGAAAGTGGCTCATTACGACGCCGGTGAGTCGGGTTAATGTAATAATCTTGTTGTATGCAAATTGCGCCTCTAATGACATCGTTCGCGAGTGTCTTTCGTTGGCGAAATTCTCAGCGCGCGCGCTCAATTGACACGTTCTCGCTTTTCAGCGGATTTTTTTTTTTTTATTATTATACCTACCCTTTTGTATTATTTTGTTTTACTTCGTACTAAGGAAAAGTCGATTAAATTACACGTCAATTTTTTCCACTGTATGTACATATGCCTTTTTTAATGGAATTTCGTCGGGATTAAAAATTCATCGCGTCTGAAAGGCTACGAGTGTACATGTACAGATTTTTTTTTTTAATACGAACGGCATTGAAACGATTTGTTGTGAATTTGCCGTAAAAAGTCTGCCTTCGTCAGATCTACCAGACCGTGTTAGTTTGCGAAGTGAAATACAAAAATACCAGTACGGACAACATACAAATACGGGTAGATCCGAACTAGGCACTATTCGAAACCAACGTTGCGTGGTGCCACCCTACAATTTTGGGTTCCTGTTTTACCTTTATTTTTTCCATGTTTGTGTATTATTTTTTTTCGTATTCGTATGGCGCCCGGTAAACCGAAGATTCAATCGGCCTATTCGGTCGTTAAAACGGTCGTTAACCGGCTTTAATCTCGGCTCACGTTCATGGTCGATGTGCACCGTGAAAGCTTAATGACGCTTTACCACACCGTGGTCCTTCGACAACTATGCAATGCGAATCGTCCTTTTTTCCACGTTGCCATGTGTCAATTCGACGTGGAATTTAAACGCGCTCGCTCCGACGAATCTGTAGCATTCTTCTCAAGACACATTTATTTGTGTATGTATGTAAGTGTAAAAGTGAAACCCGGACGAGTCGTCGTTGACCGAAAGCGAAGAGGAAGTGCGGGACAACTGAATCTCCGGCTGGCAAACATTCGTAATGGCCTCAGGCTTTGTTTGTTCCCAGTAGGAAGTACACATTAGGGTTTTGTGTTCGTCTTCTTGTGCCTTCTAGCCCGGTCAAACAATGTCGACGCGACGTATCGAATTTTCACAAATTAGCACTTTGTGAATTTCATTTGATCTAGCGACGCATTTTTTGTTGTTGTTGTTTGATGGTATTCATTCGATTCAATTATTTTCACGGTCTGGTGAAGATTTCATCAATGGTTGATCGGTCTAGGTTTTTTTTTGTACCTACATACATAGGTACGTTCGATCTTTTATTGATAATTAACACAATTGAGCTGTATAGTTGATTTACAATTTGAAAAAAAAAATGTCTTGTCAATTTTTTACGATGTTCATTACTTTTTTGTATAAAATGTATTTTAAGTAAATAAAATGTATGTGCAAATTAAATTACGCATGACAAAGTGTTGTGTCAATTTTACACTTTATTTTTAATATCTAAAGAAAAAAATGAAGATTGAAGTGTAACGAGTCTGACATACATACATTTTCTAGATCATAAAATTTTATGTGACAGCTTTCAATGTTCTATTTTTAGATATCAAATTGAAATAAGTTGAGCGTAATGAAATATTATATTCAATATTGGAAAATATTTTTGAATGAAAAAGACAGGAAAATTCTTGTAAATGAACACAGCAGTTGTCACTATTCAATTGACCGAGCCATTTTTCCTTCTCAAATTAATGTTTTATTGCGTGAAATGAAATTCCATGAAGTGTACAGATATTATGATATTTACAGTGACATCAATTTAAATATGTACATACATACATATGAACATAGTTCTGAGGAATTCCATAACTTTATATGAATGGACCACATTAACGCGGACGTTCTACACTTGAATGCTGCGAACGATTGAGGATGAATGCCGAGTGTATAAAAACCTTTCTATTCATAATATGTCGGCACAAGTACAAATATAGCCTAATTCCACCAGGTCTATCCATTTATGGTTTTATTCGCAAATGAACGGTCTCTCTTCTGGCCACATCAGGGGGGCATTGGCACGTTCGTGAAATCGATTCGATTCCTAGAAACCCCGGAGCGTGAAACCCGCTTTGTCTGTCCGTCCGTCCCGAGTTTCTTCTGCGGTTCAATTTGCGATTTGACGCGGTCTTCGACCAGCCGCACCTTTCGGTTTACCGTTTCGTATGACCAAAAATGTGCCGCCCATTTTGTACCCACAGGGTGTGTGTAGGTATATGTGCGAATAAATAAATAAACAAATCGATGGAGGACGTCTCGATTGTGACCGAACAGATGAGGTATTCCATCTTCCAATTAGGCGCGACACCTGTCTCGGAGTCACCAAAGGCCGCAGTAGTCCGGAACCCTGTCTTGGGATTTAACCTCACCTGTCCATTAGCTACCGGTAGCCGCAGACCTGTTCTATACTTAAACCGGAGCCATTACTGCAACCTCATTGTGCCACACAGCTCGAGTGTTTTTGCCTTTTGTGTTCGAATGGAGCGAAAAATGTTTCACGAGACCCAATATTCAACGAAAATGTACATTTTCTATAAATGGTTTTGGAAAAAGATGCTGACTTTTTCGTTCTAAATCTATGTTCTTATCCACCCTTCCTACCGAACACTACAAGTGAGGGCTAAAGCTTCAGACAATAATTGTGACGTTGATCGGTCATTATGTTTGACAAAGACAGAGTGTGGTGGTCGAGCCATTGACGTGTCGATCCAAATGTCAAGATAGCATTTTAATGTGTGTTTGCCCTTTCGGCACTGAAGCTTTCGGGTCAATTTAGATTTAAAAAAAAAAACGTGGAAATTCGACGAATGCTGACGCCGAAGGCGAATAATTTCCATCGATTCGTCGGAGGGCTTTATTTAATTTGGTCTGCGCTTTTAGCGCTTAATGGACATCCAACAATGGAAGCTCTGTTTACACAATGGGTGACGATGCATTATCTGTCTTTCCGATGTGTGTTTTCATTCGAGAAAAATCAATATAAAAGAAGGCTTTTCATTGATATGTCTATCTGCCATTCAACAGACAAACAAAGCTTTCTATTTCTTTTGTTTACATAAGTATAATTTTCGTTATGTGAATTCAATCTGATGTGGAAATATTCCATTTGAAGTGTGTTATTTAATTAATTAAAAGCTCGTTCAAATTCTTAAATCATTCAATTGTAAATGATATTTCAATAAAACAAATGAAGGTGTTAGGGGTAATGTAACTATGGATTTTCATATATTATAAATGCGCACTCGTATTAAAGCAAGTATAGGTCAAATTTACAATGTGTGTATGAGTGAATATTAATTATTTTTCTGAACGAAAAATTTTCAATGGGAAACGGAAGCGTGAAAAACGGGTTGAAAAAATAGTCGGTGTTAGTTGTATCGTTCTATGAATTTTTTATTTGTGTACATAAACTGCAAACGAGAGGAAATGCCACCATGCGATACGTAGTGTGTTGACATTTTCCCGGTATAATTATTATTTTCCCTAGCTCTGTACTGTGGGGTTGGACAAAGGTGTGTTATAGGAAACGCAAACTCCACTAGGGCCACATAATCCCACGGCTTAATGTCAACGAATGAATTCTGTATTTTTGTTACCGGTTTTGGTTTTTTTTTTTCTATCCTCATCACCATAAATCCTATTATGACAAAGGCGGCACTCCTCAAACATCTATCAAATTTATAATATATTTCGTACGGTGCGTGCAGATTTTGACGCGGAAAGCTTTCGTGTTTTACGCGATGATTATCTTTAGAGCTCCATATAAAATGGAAAAGTATGACAAAGCGGGCGACGAGTTTTCCCATGAGGAGAACGGTCCATAAAATTCCTTACAGTCGATCTTTCAGCGAGATAAGTCAATTGGATAGGATATCGAAATTCCTACGTTTTACTTTTTTGTTGTTGTTGTACGCGTTAAACGATATTTTATGAGCGATTCAAAACAGATTTAGTGACACGTATTTTTTTCTGGTCGTTCGTCAACCGCTTGATGGATTTAGGGTTGTCCGTGATTTTATTGGACCCTATTCGCCTGCGGGGATTAACTCGAATTAGATATTTTATAATTAAGCTAAGCGTTATTTAATTAAACGTTGTGTTGTTAGGATTAAATAAACTTAAAAGAATTGAGCTTTTCTACAACTCATATCTATGTACACCTAAAGAGTATTCTGTTTCATACATTTATAATTTAAATGTTCATAAGATACCCAATGCATTGATTTTATGATAAATATACCTTTCTTACGAACGTGAATGGAAAATTTGTTTGCCTGATTTACGTATCACTTTACGAGACTCGCTTTTGCGTCTTACGCGATCGTGTGTATTTTGCATGTCATACATTTTCCATACGCATGTTCTTTCGTTATACAGTTATTAAAATTTCTTTTTATTTTTGTGTGTTTCAGGTGAGTTTATGTCCTCGCTTCTAAAGTCGCCCGCGTAGGCGAAATGTGTCCACATTTAGAAACGAAAAAGGTTAATTTTTCAAAAGCGTTGTAAAAGTAAGTGTGAACTTTTGTATCGTGTTACTGTGTCCTCATTACAATGTTTCGTTTTGACACGACTCATTAATTTGGAAATGTTTCAGCGCCCGACTCGTTTCACCGTTGTCGGTATTATCTCACGAATCTGAAATAGCGTAATTTTACGATATTTTCCGTATATTGTTCCTGTTTTTGTTTACCGGCAAATGAGTCCATTATCCCTTCGCTAGTTGAAGTGCACGTCTAGTGAATGCATTCTGTCGGCGGTAACGCTCAGCTTCCGCTTCAATCTCAAAATTGTTTGAAGACATACTTCCTATGGGATTAGAACTTTGATCCTCAGGATGTGTGCGACGGGAAGTTCGCCTGGTTTATTGAAGAAATCCATTTCGTCTCCTATCTCCACTATAAGTCAAACTGCTTAAATCTCCTAATACGTACGAAATACGTGTGCATTAATTATATAAATTTAAAAGATATATTTATTTATCGGTTTCAATTATATGTATGTGCATATTTCGCTTACATTGCAAATGTTTATGTAAACATCGGTATGACCGCTCCTTTCAGTGGAAAATTTATTCGAAATTGATACAAAGGAAACATATTCCCATTTAAATATGTTTCGTTATCCAAATTCCACCTACTTCTAAATGCGCAATAAATCTTACGGTTTGGAGACGCATTGATAAAATCTTTATGTGGGTATTTCTCGGAAATTCTCGATAAAGGCTTGTCCTACAGGAACATTATCAGTAATTTACAATTCCGTCTCGTCTTTATATATAGATTTAACTTTTAAATACTAACCGGCGACTACTATTCCACAACTTTTTACCCTCGTCTCTCTGTGTTCACTCGTTATTGCACGACAACGTTAGGCTGCTTTTGACAAGTACAAGAAAGCAGCAACGTTTATTTTAGCATTCAATCTACGTTCAGCAACTGACCAATACGTCTGGTTATGTTGTATTTAAAATTGATCGGATAAAGCACACCAAAACTAACTACAAGATTCATATTAAGTGACGTACGACGTAGAGACTGCCGATTTGCATTTACATTTTAACGTCTGAATTTTGCCAACAACAATTAGCAACAGTCAAAAAGCTGAAAGAAAATCCTTCGACCACATTCACGAGTCTAAAGGTGTCTGTAAACGATCAGCATTTGTCAGCAATATTGCTCGTCAACCATCCAGCAACATTTTCGGCATCACATGCGCAATATGTGTCACAGTAATTAATGTGTGCCACAATGATTGCCGGCAAGTATGTAGTTGCTGTTATATTATTGCCCAGATTCGTCGAAGGTCAACACGTGTCGTGTCGTGTCGTGTCCGCACCTCAGCGACAGAGACCCGCGTATGTGAGAGAGCAGGAAAGAAACATATATTGTCGCGTATTTTCGTATACCGAGCGATATCATCGCCAACAATACTCGTCAACACACTGCCATACCAGCAATAGTGGAACAATAGTGTCGGGTAACACGACTATATTTCCAGCCCACATCACCATATTGCAGTAATATTACCGGCAATACATTCCCGTGAATATGTTGATCGTTTATAGGCACCTTACCACTCAACTGACTAGATACAAATGCTATCGCCATACAATATATTCTGCCATTTAAATGGAAATTTGACATTCACAATCAAACCAGAAATTGCTCCCTATTTTCTATTCCCCTTTTCTGCGATAACCTCGTATCACACCCCCATGTACCTACTCATGTCCGTAAAAGAAGACTGAAAAACGTGTGGCAAGTGTTGGACGTGTCATGTCTGCCGTATGCATTATGTATCTCGTACACGGCAGCCGATGTAGTCCATGACAGCTTATCAAACCACCCCCAAATCCACCCACATCCACCCCCATGGTGTTGCCTGTCACGTTTACGATTCCACCCCATACACCCTCCCGTTCCATTCGCTCTGACACCCGTTTCCGGTTAACGGGAACGCTAATTTCGGCTCTCGGTGAGCCGCACTCTGCGGGTTAACGGCGTGCCGATCGTTCGTCGCACCTAATGTGACTGCCGTGCGATTAACCCTTTGACGGCGCGCGTCACCAATTTGGTGAAGTCTGCCATCGTCAGTATTAGGACCGAGCGCATAACTAAACCGAGAAGTCGTTCATTATATTCTATGTAAAGCGCGTCTGCTTTAGATAAACGCATGGGTCGGTTCGTAGGTGAGAATGATGTTTAGGATGCATCGTTTAGATTTAGTTTGTACTTTGATTCCTAAGATGGACAGTATAGATACGTGCTAATTGGATTTTTTCGAAATAATTCGATCATTGCATTTCTATAGCGGCTGTTAGTGTAATCAGATTGGAGACAGCCGATCTGATAGTAACCACCAAATCGCCTATAAAATGTAGATAAGCGTATAAAATTATATTATTCTCCATCCAAAATGTAGTGAGAAGCTACTGAAGTATCTTATGATACTTTAAAAGTGTTTTTCAAATTGAAGAGGCGACGCAAATCCAGTACCTCACTTTAAGAAGCATTCATTATATATCATGTAAAATATTTAAATTAATAACGCATTGTAACAACAATATTGTGCAATTTTGCTGAATGATGATAATCCAAGCTAACATTCCTTTAATTTATATATCTTTGAATTATCTGTACTTTGCCAAGAAGAATACATAAAAGCAGCCGCGTTGAAAAACCGCAGATTTAATTCCAGATAGCACAACATATACATACGCTTTAAACGCTTTTCCTTTTGTCTCGCTATCTCCAAAAGAAAGCGTTCTTGATAGGAACTTGAAAATTTTTCATTTTAATCTTTCTTCACTACGGTGAAATCTCACCAAGAAAAAAGAAACCCGAAACGAAAATGCAATATCGTGAGCTTGTAAGCTTTTATGAAATGATATGATTTGTTCTGACACGTTTGCACACAATAAGCGAGCTTCGATCACTTTTGCTCTCGTAAAGGGCGAAAAAAAATAGTCCCGACACCAAAAGGGGTAACTTTACCCCTCCGAGACTTGCCTGAGATGACGAAAGGGGGGTGGTGGCTGACATCCGAGCCGAACAAACATGCTATGATTAATTTGTAATAAGTGTTGACTTGAGGAGCTGATACATCATATTTATTGCTGGAGAATCGGCGAAAACTTTGCTCCACAACCCCCTTCCTCTTTCGCCTCGTATTACCCGAGTTTCCTTTTCCGCCTTTTTTTTCCATCTCGCTCTAGCGTGTATACCGATCCAATAAATCTAAACTTGAACAACCTTCCATAAATATTGATTAATTTTTGTTGATGAAACTCGGGTGAATCTCTTCAGAGGATATTTTAATTACACATCCACCCCTATTTTGCAACTGGCGCCGGTTTTCGCGCACTTTTTCACCTTTCTCCCTTTCGTGCGTCTTCTCGAAAGTAAAATATCAATATTTTAATTAGGGGTGCTCTGTCATGCCCCGAAGAAGGTTTTGGGCGGGTCGTCTGTTCCATAAGACAACTTCATTACGCATTCGGGGGACGCTTTCGTCTGAGATAGCTCGCCGCGTTCAATGTAACATGATGACTGGGAAACATTCATAATTATGACAGTGATGAATGACAATGAAAAGCGGACGTATTCCAAACTTATACATCCATTTTCGAATGAGTTTTTTAAGTGTTGTTTGCGCTGCACTGTGAAAGTTTCGGCACGCGAAAGTTTTGACCAAGATTAATTTTGCGAAAAAGCAGTCATCAATTTTGTTAAAGTTGGGTCTTATGTTGAAATGCTTGTTTTTCATTACATTATTACCAGTTTATATCGATCGATGGTATGTGGTGGGGGTTGTAGCACAATGTGCTACACATAACCGCTCGCGAATAATAATCCGCTCTGGTTTGTGAGGCCCTTTATGCGTCTCGTTCGTCCTTTGCCGACTGTACGTAAAAGTTTGGTTTGTCGTCGGTTCTTTCGGTATCTGGTGTATCAGGCGTTAACCCTTTAATGCGGCGCGTGAAGATTAGAGGGTCCTCAGTCTCAAGTTTGACAAGTCATTCGTAATCATTAGTGCGAGCCCGCGGCCGTTTTCCTATGACAAATTGTGAGCTTTTTTGTCACATTTATGATTTACTCTTCCGTTTAGTTTTACGCTTGTAAAACATCGCCGAAGCTTTCTTTTCAGCTTTATTTATTGCACCTAGAAGTTTTTTTTATGTATATTTGAATTTTCGGGCGGGGATCTTTCTCGACAATTAAAAAATTGATATTTTTCTTGCGCATCAATTCAATACGAAAATGTAATATTTTAACCGAAGAAAAACACCCAACACCAACCGGTTAAATGGATATTTTTAATGACGGTAATAATTTTAACGAATTACCGTCATTGCATGTCATCCAAAATTATAAGACGCTCAGATGTATTACATTTCAATGACATTTATCGTTATTTTACTATAAATTATTTTATTTTCGTACAGTTAGACCTCATGAAATTTGATTTCTCGCTACTGCAATATATATTCGGTTATAATGCCACATTTTTACGATTATCGTTGGAAGAAAACGATCATTTATTCGGTATTAAATATCGTTTAATAGTAACGTGTTATATAGTAGCTATTTTAAAAGTGCATTTCACTAGTGAATATGCTTAAATTCATCTTATACTTTGCAGTTTAGAAGCTTAACGAGCTGAATGCCGGTGGATGTATGCAATGGCGGTAGGCGCTTATTGCTCGGTCTTACACCACTGGAAATAAATCACATTAGCCGTGTATGCACTCTGGTGCATTCGTTACAATTTGGATATACTATATGCAACCGAGAAAATTTTATTTTCAGCCCGTATGTTTACCTTGGCTCCGGTAGAACATTCCGAGACGCGCTCCGAGGCGCCTTTTTGTGCCGTCTCTTCCTATTTTTCTTCATGTCGCACAGACGCACCTTCGAGACGAGCTCCAGAATAACCCCAAGATTTACCCAAATTTCTCAATGGCCAACGTCTAATTTAGCACGCGATACGATACGATAGTACACAGTAGTTAAAACCCGGCGCTATAAATTAACCGCATTGTCATTTCGAATTAGAACAGGCGAGTTCTCTCGTTCTACCCCCGCTCGGCGAGTTTAGCGCGCTCATTCATATTCATTTGCTTCGTACGTTTAAATTGGACAAATGTAAAACTAACGCTTAATCCAATTATATTTTATTAACGAAGATTATACACACACACCTATCTTTGATCTGAACAAACTCCTTCATTTAAAATCGTTTAATTTGTAGACGTTAGCTGTTGTTGTATGTGGCTAGTATGACGTGCGAGTGCCTCGATGACGCACGAATGTAAACACTTGACGTATGGGGTGAAAATTTTGGTTGGATTGCATCCTGACACTTTAAATAGAGTTGATTTTAATTTATTAGTAGTATTTTTGGAGAGTTGATTTGAAATGTATCAACCAAAAGGTTAAAAATTAAAATATACCCCACGCGTGTAAGTATTTCGTTTTACGGAATGTAACTTGTAATTTTTGAAAATACACACACACACACACAGTGTCTTTGACAATCTTGTTTATAGGGGTGTTAAGTATTGAAATTCTCGTTAATATGTGTTTTTTTTGTACATGGTGCGTTTTCAGTGTGGCATCGTTTCTGATGATCTGTCTGTCGTCGACTTGCTTCTTCCATGCGCAATAAATTCGCACCCCCTAAGTTCCTTTTCGGTTAACATGTTCCTTTTTTATATTTTTAAGGTTTTTCTTCTTTTTTTTTGGAAAGGGGACCGCTCCAGTAGCATTAACTGCTGGCGTATTTTCGCGTTTAAAACTTCTCGGTGGGTTGGTGCGAGTGGTTTATGACCGTCGGATGGTTTTCGGTTTCTACCCTAATTTATGTATTTTTTCTAAGTAATATTTTCTCGCGAGAAACAGTGCGGATTTGCCGAGCAATATTTTAAAACAAAGATACGACTGTAGGGGACCGCGGACCGCCTATTCGAAACACCTTTTGCAGCGGCGTAGTTTGAATTATGCGCGCGCGACGTAAATCCTCGACGATACATATATCATAAACTTTTTTTTCCTTTTTGCGAATGTTTATTGTATTTAATGCATCGCCGTTAAACGTGCCCTCCCCTTAAAATGAATGTGTGTTGAATTGTTTTTACTTTTAAATTTGCATAATACACAAACCTACATATACATACATATGTACACACATAGTGAACATAACTGGATGTAAAGAAGAAGAGATAAAACGAACTAGGATGGAGCGCTTTTGAAAGAAAGAACATACTTTTTAAATCCAACATCCCGCTATGCTTAAAAAAGAAGACATATGACCAATGCGTACTGCCAGTTATGACGTATGGATGTGTAACGTGGATGCTGAATTCAAGAATGTTACGTAAGATCCAGTGCACACACAGAAGCATATATAGATGTATGCTTGGTATAACAAGAAGCGATTGTAAGAGGAACACATGGGTAAGAAGCATGACCAAAGTGGCAGATATAGCGGAATGTGTGAAACAGTTCAAGTGGACACATAGCGAGAAGAAGGACGCGCGAAATACTGGAATGGTATCCGAGAGGATGTGAAAGAAAGCAAGGTAGATCGAGTGGACTGATGAATTGAGAAGAATGTGTGGAGTCAAGTGGATGCAGATTGTTCAAGACAGACAGGAATTGAAGAGGATTGGAGAGGCCTTCATTCGGCAGGCCTTTAACCAGCATACACATATTCAGTGCTTAATGCCCGTATTGAAAACAAATTGTACATCTACTGAGCTTATAACGATTAGAATAGTTAGCAGTTTGAATATTTTCAATTGGGGTAAACTATCCGTTACGTATCACGCATAACAAACAATAAATGGATCGGGTAAAATTTCCGATTTCGTTGTCAAAACACGTGAAAGCACTAGCCGTTTGGAAGTTTTAACCCCCTGAGCGCCGTCGTCCTAATCGGTCATGTCAAACGGGTACTTCGGATACATCGACCCACCCCCTACCTTTTTCACCCCCCTCACAACTAAATCCGGGTTTTCGAAGGGCCCCAGCCGTCGCGGATTTGTCGCCACATAAATTTTATTTTGTGCCAAAAGTTCAAGGATTCCCGATAATACTCGCCAGTCGCATGCGTAAAGTTATTGTCAAATACCGCGTCGTTTATCAGGATGTACATATACATATAACTCCGAAAATGAATAAGAATAAATGTTTTGCCGTCGCTGTCGCCTTACAACGTCGGGAACTTGTTGCTTTCAATTTATCATCATTTTACAGTGCGTTTTTTTGAATATTTATAGTCGTCGCTTTGAATTATCGTCGCCGAATACAATATAATATATTGCATCGTTTGAACAAAGTAAGCACGACCAATTTCATTCAATCATTGAAGTTTCAGTACACTGTGTATATTGTATGTAGTAGGATAACGGCTAGTATATTATCAATTGGCTCCAGTTCTGGTTTTAACTTAAACGCTGGACCGAAACAGCGGTTCCGAATCGAGATAAATATATCACAGTGGTTAATTTGCAGCATCCATATATTGCATATAAGCGGCCATTGTTGCCGATAAAGTTACCATTGTCTCCACAAACGTTCGCTTAATTAGAACTGTTACTACACACTGTCCTTCCCATTTCCCCCAAACTAAACTATACACAAGTACGCCGAGGCGTAATGATATTTTGACGTTTAATTTTGCGGCTGGAAGATTGATGAGGGCGGCCGAGTGGCGCACGTTATTTTTTCTTCCCCTCTGTATATATCTAGTATATAGTAGTATGTAGTTATGCACGTGCCGCTTGTTGTCCGTCTGTCACACTATCGTCTTGTCCTTTTTATCGACCGTAATGTATTGAGCAATTAGTGCCATTTGTAGTGTATTACATACACCACATGTCTTCAAGTATCCCACAAAATTGTTGTATCTTTGAATTATGAAGGTGTATTTATAATTATGCGTACACAACGCGATTCAAATTTAGTTAGAAGAAAAAAAGTCGTATGAACTTACATATGTACCTACTTGTAAGATCGGAAATTGACTGTCATCAAGATATATGTATGTATGTATGTGTATGTGTGTTACAGTTGAAGTGTTAAATCTCGTAAATGTATACATTAACTAAAAGTTCTAGCTAAAGCTCACAACATTACATTCCACATTTACTTTAACTAGACAATTAACTAGTAAGTGTATAAACTCACAGACAATCGGTAAAACGTCATTCATGAAATGTTTTTGAATAAATATTTTGACAAAAATATGTGTGATTCAATCATTTATAGCTGAGGTTATCAGCGGTCAATCTCGCCCGGGGTATTGTTCGTAAGATTAAACAATGAAATAAATATGCATGAAATTTATACACGTAGTTTATTTAGTGAATCTTTATTTTAAATAAAATTCACGACCATTGTCAGATTGTAAAACTGTTGGTGCACCAAATAACAAAAAAAATGTCAAGAATTATGATGTGCAACCTCTTCAGCTTTTTGACTTTTCAAAGATCTTCATATAACGAATTTCGTTAATGAAGACAAAATTAGAAGATTTAACTACATACGTCTGTGTGGTTAATGAATGCATTGACTAGCAAATACATATGTCTATTCATTCTTCCGTGTATACTGTAACTGGCTAAGCTATACAATGTATATACATATGTATGTAGGTAAATATGTACATAAGCTAAGTTTAACTGTAATATATATGTACATACACTTTGACAATTTGCCTAATTTACCTGTAAATTTGTGCAACGAGTTTTAGTTTGAATTTACTATCGTTGAAAAATAAACAAACTGTTAAATCATTCGAAAAGTTTGAATGAATTCTAATATACGATAAGGGTATAATCATCCCTTATTAAGAGTCTCCGTTGTTGGGTATAATTTGAGTAACTGCACGTGCAAGTTTTTGCCAACAATGTGCGTTGCGCCTCTTGACATACGCGACAGGAAGCCAATCCATTCCCTTTTTGTGCTGAAGGTCCCGTTTCCGGAAACTTGTTTGTGTCGTTTCCTCGAAAAGAAGATGTTGCCAGAAATCTTCTTTTATGTTTTATTATTTTTGGATGTGTGTGTCGTGTCCCGCCGGCGGGTTTAAGTTACCTGTACGTTCTATTGTGTTTGTTTGCTTCTTTTTTTTTTTTACTTTATTTTTTTTGTGTCGCTCATCTGTTGCGGCTCCTCATTTGTAAACAAAGGCCTCGCCTTTTGGACACCTGTCCTGCGTGGCATCGTTTGCTTCCGCTAAAACCGCGTCTACTCAACTCTTCCACCAATTTGCATGAAAATGTATCACAATGCTGGAGCGAAAATAATACGCCTCGTCCAATTACAGCTAACCTACATTACGACCGTTGTAATTTTCATCAACTTTCAAACTCGTTAGAATAATTTTTCATTCCTCGCGCGCGTGGAATTGGGTGCTAAGAATTACTTTCCATTAGTGCTAATACGCCGTTTTCATGCGGAATATTAGCAGTTATACGGTTTAAACGCACCCGCGGGGAAAAGAATTACGTGTACCCAACCCCTTAATGAGATTATTATTTTTTTTTTTTATTATAATTTCGCCCCGCGCGTTTATTTAGATCGCAGTGAATAAATTTCGAATTTAGGTCTGAATATTTTAACCCTGCCATCAACCCACCAGGTCGGATATTGCAAGCGGACTTATCGAACTTGTACAGGATGGAATCCAGCCGATTGACACATTAGAAAATGCTCTCCCGTTTCAGATTATGGGATTTGATTCTAGGCCAATTGAGGGAAGATTAGATGCCGTATTGTAATATTTGAACAGTTTAAAAATTTATTTGCTAATGTAAGCATCCGCATAAAACCAAACGAGATTCTCGAGGATAACCTTTGACCCGACACGTTGGTTTGCGGCTGCCGTCTCGGTCCACCAAGCCATCCGATGACCACGAAGTCTTCTGCTTACGATGGTCGTTGACTACCTGACGATGCTGGGCAACAACACATCGTGATTAATATTCCTGGATGATGCTTGACAGTTATAAATGACCGGCGGCAGGTCCTACATGCATCTGTTCTGCGCACTATAACGTGCACGTACCCGAACGAGAGAGCGTGGTTCGTTATTATGTTTTTTTTTTCCACGTCCACCACCCATCTTTTCCCATGACAGAAGATCGACTTCCTCAATTTAGTGTCCCTTTGTTTTTGTTCTGACCACAATAATGGTTTTGCGGTCGCGTACGTGGCCCGTGGGTCAAGTGGTCTTCGGTGGCTTCACATTTTTTCACGTTTCTCTTCGGCTATCGACACCGCCTTTTAAGCGATAGGTCTATTCTCGCCTTTATTTCGCTCGGCCTTTGTGCCTTTGGTGTTTTGGGGTTTTTCATTAGGCGGAAATGCGCCAAGTCGTCTCGTAATTATTGTTTGCACAAAAGGGGGCCGAGGGTGGGATTTTCTAAACTGCTTGAGCGTTACTAGCAAAACTATCATTTGTCGAACAGACATTTGGCACGATGAGAATATTTTTTTTTTCGTATTTTGGCAAAGTTCCTCTGGAAATTACGAAACCAGCAGTCTCGCAAAGGCTTCTGCGGTTTTGCTTACATATTTCGTATTTCGATGGCGAGAGGCTTCGGATTTGGCAAGTGAAATCGTATCATTCGGAAATTGCCTAGCACCACAAAATACGAATAAACTTTTAAATTATATCCTTTTGTAACTTTTTTTTATTTGTATCGCCTGCCAGACGAAGAACTATTGAATCTTGGGCGGTCTCCTATTTTTTTACATTTTTTTTACACACTTCACAGTTTCGTTATTAGTTTATTATTTCGATCTATATTATACAGGATGCAGCAACGATAATGTGTGCGGTTGAATGAATATAATCGAGATTAGCCTAATTTTAATATTTCCGTGCTACTATCAATATCTTAATGCTTAGAGATAATCGAATATTAAATCAATCCTTTTAGCGCTACTCGTTAATTATGTGCTTCAAAGCTACATACATACATACTTACTCATTCGCGCACGAAGTAATTTCTTTATAAAAAACACTCTAGTTTATGATACTGTTCGCTTGATCTCTTGCGATTTGTTCGCGCATTGTTCGCTCATAATGGATTTCGCTCATCCATATGAATGAATATGCGATGGATGATAATAATAATACGGCGAACTTATGTTTGTTTTGCATTAAACGTTACACGAATGTATTATGCTCGCACGTGCTGTTACATTTCATCAATGCAATGATCAATATTGCAATTTATGCATTGACAAGAACGAATTTATCACGTACGAGCTCGCGCTAGGTACATCGTTGAGATTAATTAGTGCGTTTTGATTTCGGATTCCGTGTATATGGGTAATATTTCATTTTGGAAACTTCGTGGAGATTATCAATTTGTATTATAAATTATTTTCGTGTTTCTCACGTGCCGGTCAGTGGAAAAAAAAAAAAAAATCAGAATCGTTTTTAGCTAGTTTGGCGCGAACGAATCTCACAGTTGAATAAGATGCGTGCATATATTAGGTTTTTTTTTTTGATCAATGGGTTTAGAAGTGGGTTCAAATTACTCGATCGTTGAATGTCTCAAGTATTACGGGAGTTAAATAAATTCCGCGAAAGAAAAGTGAGTACTAAATTTCATCAAAGTTAAATTTAATTTTAAAAACCGGTCCATAATTAATTATGTGTTTGTTTTTTTTATTATTACTATTCGACAAAAAATAAATAGGAGATACACCCACTCGGCTACTTTGTGTTCGTTGAAAAACCACCATTACCTAACAATAAATAACACTTTTGATAATTTACCGTGTATAAATGCTAATTAGTTTCTGTATATATAGGTATTCCGCACCGTAGTTGAATGTTGATTTTTCAATAAATATAATACATGAAAAGATTTGTTTATTTTGTTATTTGCATTCGATTCCAAAACCAATTATATTATTATGCGCATTTGAATAATTTCGATTAACGATATTTGCTTATGCATTTATGCAAGAATTTTTTTTTACGATGGATATGAATAACTTTTATGTGTGAAATGTGCTATATTACATTGAAATATTGTATTTAATGAAATATAAATGAGACATTTAAATTTTTAGAATTCCACTTCAATGGATGATTTCGATATATTTATTTATTTATTTATTATACGCCTGTTAGGCCATGGGATGATATGTAGATTAATATTAAAACAATCAATAAAATCAGAGTATTTATTACCAAATCTAATCATTCTGGGGATGGCAGAATTAAGATAATAAATATAACGCGAAATTGTTTCATAATCTAATAAAAATTGAGAACGGGTAAAACGTACCGGAACTTTTAAGCGAAGAGTCGAATGAATAAGAATTGGGACAATCTACTAAAGAATTTAAAGTACATCAAATATGATTCTTATACCTACGTGTATATTGTAGAAAATCAATTATGCATACTAAATTCTAAATACATATGTAGATATGTACATATGTTGTATGTACCATCTAAGATACAATAGTGTTCATGTCGTTTTAATATTTGAACCATTTCAACACACAAGCATACATACGTACATATAATTATATGTACATATAGGAATATGTAGTAGATTATTGCAAAAAAAAATAGAAGTTGGCTCCAGCTGCCTCTAAATCCCATTGAAGTCGATCCGTGCGATACAATTCACGGCACGTCCGTTGCACCGAGTGCAGCGTGCAATGCAACAAATGCACCCGCGCCATACGGGCCTGGTCACAATGCGCATGAAATATCTCACCAGTCATTGTTATAATTTTCAGAGTACACGCTCCGGCGACTAATGGTTGTCCATTTACGATTTGTGACACATATGGGCGCTGTTAAGCTTCATTATATCGAACAGGGCCGACCCCATGGATCGCACCTCATAATAACCATTGAATGTTCGTACAAATTTAACTGGTCAGATTTAATCCCTAGATTATATGTAGCTCCAAATTCCACATTACGTATGATTCTTATCCGACTAGTGCTCCTCAATAAATTGAATCACTATTTCAAAATTAACTTAAATGTGAAATTATCAATGGTGATTGTGCGACCCTGTACAATGAACCGATCGTGCACCGCAAGTGCACCATGTCAAATCTTATTTAGTCCCTTTTCGAACAACAACAATAACGCATCCGTTACATTCGAACGCGATTGTGACACATCATTGTAACCGTTTAGTTGAACCGTTTACGATTATGCTACTTAAACGCCTGTCACGTTTTTGTAATGGAATCGGTGATTGAAATCTGTGCGCGCGTGTGCACTTTCAAAACGGTATTTATTAAAATCTTACTACGTACGTTACTTTTTCATTAACTGTAGTAATCCATTCGAAGCGTTGGTCTAGGTGGGGCCACATCGGCTATAAAGCAGAATTTCAGCGGGGATTATCCCCGAAATCCGCCGTAGAAAGGTGGACGTTAAGGTATGGAGGGGTATGAGGATGGTATGCCGAAGTATCGTGGCCTGGAAACACCTGTTAGTGAAATCCGAATTAATGTCCGTCTGGCCAAAGCAGCTCAGGGGCTTTAAAGCTCGCAAGCCTGAAAGCTCCAGACTACTTTTTCAACACTCCGATTGCATTCAGCCTCCATATCCGACCACGCCTTTGCTTTCATATTTCAGATATTTTTTATTGTAATAAATGCGTTTTTTTCTAAGAAAAAATTCCATATTGAAAGTATTAGAGGTACGTCCACCAGTAGTTATTATCCCCGTTTGAAATGGCGCATATTCGATATTGATTCCGCATTCTGCACCTTGGGAATCCCTGCTCCCGATGTTAACATAATTTAATATCAATTCGTATGCAGATGATGCAATATCCAACTTTCAATATCGTGCCGTAATTGATTGCATCCATTTTGTGACTTCGAGCCCTCTCTAATACGCTGGAAGATTTTCATTTTATTTTTGTACAGATTAGTCGGTTGGATTTTTGATTAAAATTCAAACATTTGAACTTGTGAACTGTACAAGAAGAAACTTGATTTTGTTACATCTTGTACAATACAATAAATACCTGAGAAAGCTCATATATAATACAATAAGCTAATAGCTGTTTAAATTGAAATTATACATAAATTAGGCTTCGTTTGTTATCGTTTCATACGTTTTTTTAAATTTCTTCTTGTGTTTAACGATTTAGTTTTATGTATTTGTATATATGTATATTTATGTATATACTGATAATTTTAGCTGTGTGTGTTGCAAGTTTCGAAATTGGTATGATTTTCAATTATTTTATCTATAGATAGGTTCGATTGGTTACACCTGATCCTTTTATGTGCACCAATTCGATGCTAACACTACTGGGAAATAAAGGCGAGATTTATCCGACGAATAGTTTGTTTTGGCGCTCGCCCGAGCCGCTAATTCCGTTTTATGGGGTGTTATTAGTCCAGCGGGGATTAACCTATTTTTGTGTGTAACCTGTGCTGTTTTTACTTCGTATTTTATTACTATATAAAAACCCGTTGAGTGATCGGCTCAAATAGTAAAAAGCGGGAGAATGCAATCGTGTAGTCTCCCTGTAATATAAACGTTCTATTGAACTCTACAATTTTTCCTACGTTGTTCCTGATTAAATATTTATACTCGATACGTGTTCGACGAAGGGTTTTATTGATTTGTTTAGCAAAACGTTCTAGAATTCGGCGTATATATTTATGTTTCTCTTTGTAAGAAATGTGTATAATTCGTGAGCTGTCTTGTTAAATGTCAAAGACGTGAATCCATCCGCATCTTGCGCGAACACTAAAGGTTAATCGTTGGTGTAAAAACTTTTTCATTCGTGACAAATTTTCACCGTACGAATGTTTAATAAAAGCAAATTGATCAAAATCAGCCGGTCGTCATGTTTGTATCGATCGTATTGTTGTATGGAGCTTTTGTGCGAAAGTTTCCAGTATGAAATTTTGAATCGATATCGGGTAGTACCGTCTGGTGAAACTTTTGTCGGGCACATTTTTCAATATTTCAAAACCCATATTGTTTCAAAAAAACATGTACAATCTGTGCCGTGGAAACGCTAGCTGATAAATCGAATTTAGCATGTGGCAAGCGAGAAAGGCTTCGTTCGAGGAACAATACCAATTTTTCACGAAAGAAACAGCTGAATCACGCGTAGGTGTACACACGGCCATTCAACAGAATCGATACGCGAAAAAACTTTTCTTTTGTCAATAAAAAAATATTTGTTTTCTCCATTTTCATATTGAATTGTTACTTTACGATTCTTTTTGTGTTTGTTTCAGGTGAGTCCTATGTTTATAATATCCATCGGCTGTTAAAGGGTAAGGATTTAATCTATTAACTAGCTGTGTATTTGCGATGAATTATTTAGTGTAGCTTAGAGTGAAGAGGTTTCACTCTAGTTATAGCACGTAGCGAACGAGACCTCCCTTGCTTTATGAATCAGTAATAAAATCAATATGTTATATCAATTTCTATATGCTATGCACTTGCAATTTATGCAACGGGAAGTGCACGAATAATAGATATGTACATGTACATACATACATATGTTATGTATGTAGATTCTCCAGGGGTTTTATATATTTTCCGTTGAAACGTAGAGCACCAACTAACCCCCAATAGAATAGAAAAGTATAGGATTATACCACTGCAGTCAAAAAAAAAATAAATATCTATTATCTACATATATATGTATGTACATAGTAGTATACAATAATATTCTTTTTACAATTTTTGAATATATAAGTACGTTCTTATCATGGTGTGAATTGTTCTTTTATTTATGTACATACTACTATGACTGTGGATTTTAGCCCCGAACCCCACCCATACGGTTTGTACAATAACGGTATAGCCCCATAGCCCGTTTGATAGTACGTGAAACAATTGTATAATTTATCATTGATTGAATGGGTACATGTATGGCCATGAAATTGCATTGTCCACTCGTACCAGCTTTGACAGATAGCGGCTTGTTGTCGTTGGTTGGCAATGCTTGTGTGACCGCAACGACACAGTCAGGCAGACGATTACGCTATTATAATAATAATAATAATTGTAATGTTGGTGACAAATGAAAAATTCGATTAGAGGCGTTGTTGTGCAGCAACATTGTAAAAAAAATAATAATTGATGTGTATCGCCTTTGTGTGAATTCGTTTTTCGTTTTATCGAAATGGACTCTGCTTGTTTTATCCGCTTACCTTTTCACCCCTCCTATACAACATTTTCATTTCCTTAATTACTTTCCTCGGCGGCACATTCATCGTCAACTTAAATACCTTCGACTGTGTATAATTTACATCGCGGGCGTTAAATTAATTAATGTACGATTTTCATTAATGCATAATCTACACGCGAACTCCACTCGGGAGAGTATCAAGCGATTTTAATATTATCGAACGACCGAACGTTGAAAATCAGCAACGCGCATGAATATGTATGGGTTTTGGCGTGTATTATTGGCTGGTAATTGTGGCCTTTTCCGCGTGTGGCCCTGTGTGACCCTGCACTCCACGTAATGGACCCCATCTTTATGATTTATTGACGAAGATTTTAATTTACACTCGCTGGTTAAATATTCATGGGTCGATTTAACAACCCTCTCGGCAATGAACGGACGCCTCCTCTGCCTTTTTCCCAATGCTAATAATTCACGCGCCATTATGGGCCAGACTTTCGGGCCGGATTAAATATTCAAAAATGTGTTAGGGCCGTGTTTTGCGTCCAGCGGACGACCCCTTTTTAAAAGCTCTTGTTTCTTTTAACGACGACGCGACTTCGACAATAATTGATAACCTTTCGCGACATTCAACATTCATACGCCCAGGCTTTAAAATTGCACTTTTATACAATTTTTTATTAAATATCTGCGTATTTTAAACTCAAATTTGTAGTTTCATTCATACTGAACAAGTGTATTCGTTCAGTATAATTACTATGTATGGTAATCAGTAGTTTACTATTTATTTATTTATTATACGCCTGTTAGGGCTTTTACATAAAAATACACATCATATACATATGTAGTTGACTGTTGACTTAAAAAGTAAACGCGGAAAACTCAGATCCTTCTCATAAAAGTGTCACACTTGATTTTTTTGTGATAAAATTCTCTAAGATAATAATTTCGCTAGAAACCTTATATTTATTTATTTTTCGTACGCCTGTTATGGCTCTTACATACAAAATACATAATATATTATATTAGAGAAAACATAAAGAAAATAAACGACAAATAAATTAGGTTGATAAAAGAAATAATGAGTCGTTGCCTTAAGGACGATAGATTAATATTTTAAAAAAATCAATAAAATCAGAATATTTAATCATTCTGGGGATGGGAGAATGAAGATAATAACTATCGTGCGAAATAATTTTATAATCTAATAAAAATCGAGACTGGGTAAAGCGTACCGGAGCTTTCAAGCGAAGAGTCGAATGAATAAGATTTGGACTATCTAATAAAGAGTTTAATATTTTATATAAAAAAATTACATCAAATATAATTTAATATTAATATTCTATTAAAATTTATTATTATGTACTATGAATAGTAATCAGTAGTTTACTATGGATATAGTAGGCTATGGGATTTTAATTATTTAGTGATAAGTTTTTATTGAAACGAGTCAATTATCATTGAATTGTCGTTCTTATTCACATCGTTCATCCCCCCTTTCATAGGATTTTCTTTAATCGTTCTTCGGATTTTCTCGTGCATTTAATTAAGAAGTCAGTATTTGAAAAGCTTTCCGCTTTAAAAAGTTTCATCGAGAATTTTGATTCGCTCAAAAGTGAGGGGTACGAAAGAAAAAGATAGATTGGAGCCGTTTCCGTTCTTGAGACCTCCAAATTCCGATCACGCTTTGGGTCTTTTTCGTGTTTATTATTTTTGAATCGAGCCAACTCCTCGGAGTTTCCCAAGGAACCGGGAAAGCGCGATCACGTCGCCGCTAAGTAGATAATTTTAATTCCCGCTACGGAGAGCGGGACCCAAGATAACAGCTAATGAGGCTTAAGGAGTTTCCCTTTCGCTTATCCTCCCGAGGGGTGGGCGCCTAGCTAACCCCCTAGTACGACCCTGACCAACACTGGCCAGCATATTAATGCCCTCACCCTCACATCCCCACTCAGGCTAAACTCTCGTCATACTAATCCAGCGTTGAACCCCGATAATACCCCAATCATACATATTGCACTACGCAAAAATGGTACATATACAACATACATATTTACACCATCGCTGAATAAAATTCGAATTTTTTTTTTCATTTCAATGTATTTTTTATTTATTTATTTAATATAATATTAGCTAATTAGCTAATTTAACTTGCATCTATTACATATTTATAACAACTACATAAATCTGTCATAGTTGTAGTTGCATGTAACTCAGTAGATTTACAAAATAGATTAACAGAATTAAGCAACGAAAGTATAAAAGCAATTTTAATAAAACTAAAATTATGTTTAATGAAATTTGCACGCAAAGCGCAGTCACAGTAGATATATTGTAGAGATAGTTGATAGTTATCTATACCTAGGGCAGTTGATGAATATGACTGGATGTAAAGAAGAAGAAATAAAACGAAGAATGAAACTAGGATGGAGTGCTTTTGGAAGAATGAACATAGTTTTTAAATCCAACATCCCGCTATGCTTAAAAAAGAAGGCATACGACCAATGCATACTGTCAGTTATGACGTATGGATGTGAAACTTGGACGCTAAATTCAAGAATGCTACGAAAGATCCAGTGCACACAGAAGCATGGAAAGATGTATGCTTGGCATAACAAGAAGAGATCGTAAAATAAATAAATGGGTAAGAAGTATGACTTAAGTGGCAGATATATCAGTACGGGAAAAAAAGTTGAAGTGGCAATGGGCTGGACACATAGCGAGAAGAATGGATGGCAGATGGACTGAAGTACTGGAATGGTATCCAAGAGGATGTGAATGAAAGCAAGGTAGACCGAGTGGAAAATGGGCTGATGATTTGAGAAGAATGTCTGGAGTCAAGTGCATGCAGATTGCTCAAGTCAGACAGGAATGGAAGAGGATTGGAGAGGCCTTCATCCAGCAGTGGATGGTGAACGACTGAAAATGATGATTATGACATAAATCTATGTAGTAGTACACATTATACACTCCTTATACATATCTACTATCCTTCACAGTTTTCAAGAATGCAACTATGGTCTTAGAAGACCTGACGCACTCAGGGAGGGCATTATATGTACATTAAACACACCCCTATGAAAAACACCACCAGCTGTCTTCGTTTTCCTTACTCTACCTACAACCAAATGGTTCTTATTTCTAGTACAATAATTGTGGATATCACTATTTCTAATGATATAATTCTTAAAATAATTTGGCAATAACTTATGATCTAACTTATAAACAAAAGACAATGTGCTTTAAACTTTAAACAATTTCTAATACTCACCCATCCCAATTCATCTAACATACTTCTAATACTTTTTAGCCTACCAACATTCAAAATACCTCTCATAGCTTTATTCATAGCTCATAGATTATGTATGTTGCATAATCTTTCGGTTGCATTTAGTTTGGAGTTGTAACTTACAAAGCTCTTGTAGTTCTTGGGTTTCTTTCTCGCGTGTTTGCAGTGTAATGTATTCCACGTAGGCTCACCTCGTATCTCCGATTCAAATGTACGAATTAATGGCGATAACTGCCCAGAGATTCGAAGCGATGATTGAAACTGCCTAGGCGCCTCTCTACGTGTGTATTTACACGGTCAGAACCAGCCCCGATTGCGATCTTGAGTTATTGAGTCCTGTCTGCGTAAGGTAGTCGAAGAAATTATATTATTTTCCGAATAATTAAATCATTATATATGTATGTAGGTAGTGAATGTTCCACAGTTCATATTATCAGGGATCCTTTGGATATAAAAAGGGTATTCATAAAGGCAAGCTAATTCGACCAACGCAACGGTATCAATAAAACAGTATTTTTTATGATTTCTTTGATAGTACAATGTAAGTTTTAATTAAAGAAACACTTATGTACATTGAGCAGGTCGTGCAATTAAAATTATCTCGAATACATTTCTTCGCAACTCGCTCCGCTCCGCACAGACAGTGTGCTCGTTAATGTAAAACCGTTGTATTTCTATCGTTATCTCGCCGCGATACTCTCACTCTACCCACAATCTTCTTATTTCACTTTTTAACCCTTCACGTGTGTGTACTTGAGCTTGTGCACAAAGTAAATATTTATCCAAAGCATATCAACCGTTGATCGGTCGAGCATCGTTCATCACATATCATCGCCTGAGTAAAATATGCACTTGCTTTATACTTGGCAGCTGAGACGTGAGCCGTTTGCAAATGATACAGATGCCCGAGGGCTCAACGAAGAGATGCTCAACGTCAGATTGACGTTGTTATGACTTACGTTCAACGTTCAAAGTCCTGCAAATTATTACCTTCGCATTCGTTTTGCTCCTTACATACTTGCACGGGTTTACGATCGTCTCCTACGCGGTAATTTCTATCAAATACGATCCCGATTAAAATTCTCCCCTTCGAATTACATATGTAGGTGTATACATAGGTACATTGTATGTGGAGTTTGTGAAATTTTAAGTGTAATAATAAAGTTTCAGCGACCGAACAAGCCGCACCTGAACTTTCTCGCGCTCTCGCTTCGAACTTTTGAGGTTTTCGACGTGATGTTTTCCTTTTGTGTGTGTGTGCGTTTTAACGCTTAAATTGTAGTGCCTCGTCTTACCATTCATTCGGCTGTTCATCTTGATAGCACTTGATCTCGTAGGTTTGAAAACCTCTTTCGGAGCCGAAGCGATCGTTTGCGGTCAACGCCGGATATTGCTTCTGTAACCGCATAACGTTTTAATTTCACGTGATACCGAAAAAGATATCGCATTAAATTCAACCATGGGAATATTCCCATGTTCCAATATTGAAGAAACCCAACACTTTGTAATTTTATTCAAAAATTGAATATGTTGAATATTTTAAATCAAAAGCGCATACCTGAATAATTCAAACTGTAGTAATTTGACACAAAATGTATAGTTTTTGGTAACTTTGTGTTGTGCTTCTTCGTAAATGCACGTTCGACACGTAACGTAATTTAATCCCCTATTATGTTTCGGAAACGTTGGGTCATCGCTAAAACTGATCTCTTCGAATTCCGACACCTCTGCTATTATGTGAGGCACGTTTGGATATTTGCAGCGATTGATTTTGAAGAATAGCCTTTGTGTACCTATGTATTCTACGATGCAACAATGGTGTCGAATTTTACAAATTCCCCCTACCTCCATAACAATTGTTGGTTCCGTTCGATTTTATCTAGGACTGTGCTCTTCTATACGTTCTCTGGCTAGTTTAAATGAAATTTTTATATAGTATAATGGTTATTGTGGCAGGTTTATTATCCTTTACACTTCGTATGAGTTAAAGCTCGCGTGATGCTCGTGAAAGTTGGTTCAAAACTAATTTTCGCAGCGGCATCCTCGGTTGCAGCACACGAGGCAATCTCATTTCTGTCTGCATAATTTATACAAAGAGTCTTATGGCGCTCGCCGGTGGGAAATTAGTTTTTCACGGGTCATCGGTGTCTCTCAGGGTACACCTGAACCCTATGTACACCTTTACCAGGGACGCGATGGCTAATTATGAGGTTGACTTTTAAATACACGTTGATGCAAAACCATATTTACTTATCCGTTTGCGGATATTACGTACACTTGGCGTTTCGACGGGGTGTCGGGTTTCGGCCTTTCGACTTTCGCGCACAAAGGATTCGGGATTTTTTTTGTTATCCCTCAGTGCCAAAAGGGAAGGCTAATAAAGAGGCAGGATTGGGCACAGACGCCGCAGGAAGTCGGTGGGCAAAGGACAATAATTCACAGCCAAATAAAATTACGCGGGTGAGCGTGCCCACTTGGCCCATTTGCTCCCGTTGCCCCGAATTACACGGCCGGGACGTTTTTCATTTTATCCCCATTCCACTATGACCCAGTCGAGAAGTGAAGTCGTCTACGGTTAAAAAACGTTCGTAGCTAAAGGGTTATGGCGAAAATACCCTTACGAGAAAACGTCGCCGATCGATAAGCTTTCTCTCGTCCTTGGACGGCAACCTAATTCCCCGGTTATTATTATTCGTACTTCAAGCTTAAGAACAGAAAATAAACCCAAGCTTATAATTTACTAAAATTAACTTTCATCATTACGTTAATTATCTTGTTTAAAATTTGAAATATTGATTGAATCGTTAAGCTCGCACAAGGTACAGTCACTTTAAATACTTATTCGGGATCTTTTTGTACTCCCCACCTTTTTTTTCACGATTGTCTTTGAATTTTCGTTCATTTTAATGCCCAATGAATCTGTTTCGCTTGTAAGTGTACGTGTGTCGCAGACAGGTACGTCAAAAACCGTGGATAATGAATTGAAATCTGCACAAAGCTCACATCCTGTCGTCGTCCTTTGCCGGGATTTAAGTGTCACGCGAACATAAAGCCGCCTCGCTCTGTATAATGATACGAAAAAATAAATAAATTGCTTTTGGGGAAAACAGTGCACGGGCGAAGGGACTTGATTAAAGTGAAAAAAAGCGAGAGTAACGACGGTTCTTCTTGCTTAACACGCGCTTTCCCGACCGGGAGAGGAAAATGTCAATTAGTGAAGAGCGCTACTGAAAACAACGCGAACATGAAAAGAACGAAATATTTTCTATTTATTTTGCACGTCTGCTTTTTATTACGATTTGTTAATTTATTTCATTTCGTATTTTCTTTAGACTGCGATCGATTTCGAAATTTCGTAACAAGCTCTCGTATATATTCGCTTACAATGGGGTACAATAATAATCTGTGATGTTATGAGCCCACTATTTTTCTAGTGATGGCCGCCACACCTGTGAGTATCATTCATCGTGTTTTTTATGACAAAGTCATGTAGACATGAACACGTTGGCGTCGTATAGATTTAATAATTTCCACGTGTCACGTACCGTATGTATGTATATACACCACTGCACGTTTCATAAATATTCAATATGTAGTTTAATGATATCGATTCCGCCCGTCCGTCTGTCCTTTATTGTTTTGTGCATATGTGCTCGAAACCGGGGAATGCAGTTTTGCATGGTGTGTTCTGGAATAATGTCACGAGTCGGAAGTGCATACGCTGCAACTGTGACACCCATAAACTTCCAGGCTTAGATCTGATTACTCCTATTTATACATATGTATACACAAACGCAATATACTGTAAGTCCTCGTCTATTGAAATTTTCCGCTTCGCTCTCTCCATATTTATGTATCGCATTCAATGTACGTTTTTAGTGATGGGTGAAATTGTTGGACAACCGTGAAATCTCAACACCACAATGTCATTTTGAAATGTGACGCGGTAAGTCCATTCGGAATTCTAGTAGGAGAGATCACGCATTTATTTATCTCAGCCTACGCATTTTTCTCGGCTCACTGTGTAATTTTTCAATGTAGCCCCATCATCGTTCGTACAATATCGTATTTTTCTCCTGTTGTTTGTTGTGAACAACGTTGATATTTTTCTAATTTAATATTTACGAGTACTTCCTCGCCCACTAGTTTGTCACGAAAATATCGCATTCCCAGCGTGAGTAGTCGGAAATGACTGGAATTCCACTCGGATCATTTTATTTATTTATTTTTCTGGATAAAATAATAAAGTTGACACGTTACGATCGTACAGATATAGAAAGAAATCGCATTCGATCGGACTTCAACGATTATCTGTGTATTATACGAATCCACACTTTTCGTGCATCGCTGTCAATTTTATTTTGATTACATACTATGCAGTATGTAGGTAGGTTATGTATGTTATTATGATTCGTTGAATATTATATACACTTATATGTATTTGTCCACTCTTGAAGAGAAGTAACGCTCGAATGAGTTACCGTTACATAGAATGCGGCAGAGATATAATATACGAACGATTATAAAGCTACGATAAACTATAAAGTAAAATTTTCAAAGATTTATATGCAAGTAATGGCACGGGTATTCTTATTTACGGATAGTATAGAAGTGTAATAATTTAGTATATCTATCATTGAAATCATTCTTTGAGTGAGTGTTTGGGGGATAATGTTCAATCGATATTTAATTTTAGTTGTTGCTTATTCAATTCATAGATAGGTTAAATGTAAAAAGTTTCGATTGTGACTCTAAATCTTAAATTTTTTTTCTCTATTATATTTTTTGGTTTTAACACCTCTTTGTGAGGAATAAATCTCCCCACTGTCCGATTTCCCGTTTTCCATTCAACACCATTCGCCTACGCATTCGTAACACCAGTACGGACTATAATGTTTTATGACAATCGCATACAAATAATAGCCGAAATGAAAAACGGGTTTATTTGACGACGTTTCTCGGTGATTTATCACTACAACTATCTCTACGGGTCTACGACCTACGTGGAATAAAAAAAAAGTAATAATTTCAGCGATTTGTTTTCATTAGAATACAAATAATTGCTATCTAAGATCATATTACTCACATTACTCACATTTGGTTGAGTTTTTTCTCTTAAATTTTTGTTGTTGTGTTTACTTTTATAACTATTTTTCAATGAGTGATTTATTCTAACGTATACATAATGCGAATGAATTTTCCGGCACTGATGTATGCAACGATTTATACATCCGCTTTTTTTTTTCATTCCAAACGTTCAAGTATAACAATTTTTTTTATAAATACTTAAATAAATCTATGCTCCAATGATGACCGTCAATTTAAAGAACGTATAATGTCAAATTGAAATACGTTTTCGTAACGGCTATCTAACTGCTTTTATATGCCCCGTAGTTAAATTGAAACGTTATTGATACCACTTAAGATAACTTCTTCAATTTAATAGGTGATTAAAAAATTAAATAGAAATTGTTGCCTAGATTGATTTTTTTTGATTAAATTGAATGTTAAGTTGTGTGTTTTTTTAAAATCTAATTTGTATCTACAGTATTTTCATTTTAAATCTCTTAGTATTTCAGCGTTGCTCAAATAGCAAACGTGAAACTGTTTGAAATGTTAAATTTTTCATCAAAGATGACAGTTTGTTACCGTTCGAGCATACCGTGAAGCTCTTTGCGTACATTGTACGAGCCATAACAGTCATAAATCAGTAAACGTTGAATCGCATAAGAGAGGAGAACTCTTCATGTTGGCGCCGCTTTGTCAAAGGTATCAAAATATACTGTATTTTGTATGCACGTATATATTATACGTATGCAAGTCTCGAGTCCCTAACAAATTCTATTGCGATCTCTCTGCGGACTCGTCGAATGACGTTTGCATACATTGCTGACGGCGTGAAATGCAGACGTCTCCGTTGAAATGCAAATAAATAAACGGCAACAATTCAAATGCACCTACCTAGATATCCACCGTCGCACGGTAAATGCACATCGTATATAACGCAGTGTTAAACTCTCTGCGAAAGCTGAAATATGCGATCCGAGACGCCGTTGCTCACACGCCCCACATTTTCCGAAGGGAGACTGGGTACTACCGTAAGCAGTAGGGAACCACAGCGCAGAATTATAAATTCGCCTAGACGTTGTGTGTTTATTCTGCGGTGTGCGAATTTGCGGCCTGCAAATTTACAAGGCGGCTCTGCAAAATCGCTCTTGCGCTAGTATATGGCTTGCTCACCCCACCGTTACAGGTTGATTATAATTTAAACACTCGTGCTGGTTTGCGTTTGTTGGATCGAGTTGCGGTTGAATCGGTTCGAGAGTAGGCATTCAACATTCATATGTTGATTTTTTAAATTAGTGTTAAATTAAATTAGTAAAAGCTCGCCGTATCAACAACGTACGCGTGGACTTTTATCAGTTTGGCATAGGTACGGGAACCGAGGAATGTATTTACATATGTAGACATACTTTTAAAACTCGCCATTTTCTTGTCAGTATTCTTTATACAGCAGTAAGTATTTGCATGAAAATACGAACAATATAAACTTGGGAGGCTCTATTTTCGCATTGTCGAAACAATTGAATTTGACGGACAATGAAGCTTAAAGCAAATTACAGCTCTGTAAACTAAGTCTAATCAAATGTAAAGTCGGCGGTGACTTTGGATTGACACCAAAATGACCTTGAGTTAACTATTCAAGGTCATTCGCTGTTAATTACTTAAGATAATACGATTTTCATTGTGTATACGCTCGATTTTTGCCCGTGTCTGCAATTTAGCTTTGACACTTGCGATTTCGGACGAATATATTGAAATATCCACTCGGACGACTCAAATTTGAAATGACGCCAAGTATTAAAAAGTTTTGTGTGAAATCCTTTTTTTAATTTAGTTAACAGGTCAATTAAAGATAATAAGGGGTCGTAATACTCGAGTTGAAAATAATTGTGGATCTAGATGAAGTATCTTATACAGGACTGTGTTGTTGATTTCCGGCAGCCTTAAAACAACACCCGTGTAATAGAAAATTAAATTTATTTTGTAATTTTAGCTTTAAGTTACTTTTATGTTTGTAATTACATAGCTTTTCAAGCCATTTTAATTAAATAAATAAAACTGGCCAATTCAATATTCCCGTAATTTTTGTTATCGTAATCGCTAAAAATAAATTAGTACAGCCAAATAAAGGGTAACGTTACCCCGAACGACTACAGATCGAATATGTACAAATATCGCATCCAATTCGGTTCGAACTATCGATATCAACTAACCGCTCGATCCGATCACAAAGTTGACGTTATATTTTTTACGACTCGCAATATCGACGAGGCATACCCAGTGGATGCTGCGGTACTTTGCCGCGCACCGGAGAGAGAAAACACAGTAAAAATAATAAAAATGGAACTCCCCCCCCCCAGGCTATAACCGGAAGTGGGGAAAATGGATAGACGAACGCGGATAGACACGCGGACCCGGTGAAATTCCAATATTATTTAATGCTCCGACGGTCGGATCATATTTCACGACCGCTTGACGTATTGTCTTACCGGCGGGCCACCATTACTTCGCTCGCCAATAAAAAAAAAAAATAATAAAAAAAAAAATAGGAAAAAAATTGGCACGCTGAAATAACCCTTAGAGGGAGAGGGATAGCGGACTCGTTAATTCGAAATTTGAACCGCTCGTGATTTATGCGAAACGGTCGAATTTAAAATCGACCGTGGCTGCGATGGCGCTATGATTGAACGAAAGAATAACGTAGAGGAAGAGGATGCTGAAACGCGATACTGAAATTTATCTCGTCTGGGCTAAATAACGAAATCTAGCCATTAAGATTGTGCCGAGTGGTTTGGAGTGCTCGAGTATTTTTCATTCACCGTATATATATATGTATGTATGTATGTATGTACTTTTAAATCAAGCTTTTCACAATGAAGCGTACGTGTGCTGGGGAATTTCATTAGATGGAGACCGGGCGTCTGTGCAACGTGTTTGGACCACTAATGACTGTGAACATCAGAGTTTGCTTAACATTTTTTTTATATACATACCTATATACATAATTATATGTATGTACATGTGTACGTACATGTTTGCGTAATGAGTTTCTTCATTTTTCGCTTCTTCATACACAATGTGTAATGTTAAACTTTAGAAACTACACATTGCGAAGGTAAAAGTTTATCCAAAACGATTTTAATAATGAAGATAATAAAGTGTACTCAAGTTGCTCTGAAGCAAATCAGGAATTGCTAGTTTTGTTTTATATTGCTTATTGAATTTAACTTCCAGTACAGTAGTACATAAACAAGGGTTTTCGTAATGCATAAACATTTTTTTCATATTGACATGGGAAACGGAAGTGGGCCGACGTCGACCTGAAAAAAAGGGAAGAATAAGCGTCGGTTTCGGCGTCGCGACGCAAATATTTATAGTGACTTGAGTGTTTGTCGTCCGGAAAAGCCGCAAAAACACCGGAAAAATTCAATAAGCGGCCTTGTTTAATCGTCTCGATTCGCAAAACGCGACGAAGAAGAGAAAATCTGTCGCACTTAAATGCAAAACCCGCTCGTTGAATAGTTATCGGATAATATTAGCACTTCAATTTTTTTGTTTGTGCGTGTATGTATGTATGTATGTATGTGGAGCAGTCGAACCATAATTTATTCAAGCCTTACTTTCCAATGTCGACTTGAATTTACATAGTATTATGTTCTAGCATTACTCGTAAAATACTGTTGAAGCTTTCGCTATAGACGTCAAAAGCTCTCGCCTTACGTACACAACAACCTGCGAGGGAACGCGTTTTGCTTTAGCAATTCATATTAAAATGGGCTTTTGCGAATTCAACACGTTGCACGTTAGTTTTTTTTTTTTTTTTTTTTTTTTGAAAAGAACCCCGGCTTTTCCTTTTAAGTGACTCGAACGAAATTGAATATGATTAAATGATTCATGTATATTTTACTTGTACGCGAGCTGAAAGTAGCTGGATTTTGTTGATGTTCACTCATTCAATCGTTGATTTTGAATATTGAAATTTCTACGGGTATAATTTCTGAAATATTATTATATACTACCTAGGTCGTTTGCAGACAAATCGAGAGGTCGTTGTTTTAAAACGGTTTGCGTTTAGGGGGTCCTAAAATACCTTTGAAAATGGGGTCAAACAACCTCGTGTTTGTTTGCGGACGGAATGGCCGATTTCCATTTTGGTCTGAGGGGTTGTTTGCTGGCCCTGCCCACTCGATTCGGCCCTGTCACGATTCCTTCGGATGCTTTTCCTTCCTTCGGATTCGCGAGAAACCGGCTCGGGGAAATTGCTTTTTTGTGTCGCTCGCACGAGTGCCGGTTTTCCCCGGTATAACGGATGCGGGTAAAAATGGCATTTTTTGCACCCGAGAACCGGTATGTAGTGGGTATATCTGTACCTATGTATGTACATATGTATGTATGTATGTATCCGTCTCGAGCGTTTGCGGAAACGTTTGTTTGGATTTCAGCATGCATTTCAGCGAACAGGGACTGTCACCTGATGTTTCTGTATCAACTAAATATATATATATGTATATTCAGACGCACTCACTCAAAGTGAATGTAAATGGATTTTAGTTGGCTGTTGACTAAAAAAGTATACGCGGAAAACTAAGATCCTTCTCATAAAAGTGTCACACTTGATTGTCTTTTACTTACTGTACAACTTACTGTTTTTGTGCTAATACTTAATAATTTGTTTAGAAAGAGCATTCCCAATTTCGCTAGAAACCTTTTATTTATTTATTTATTATACGCCTATTAGGGCTTTTACATTAAAAATACATAAAGAATATAACATACGTAATACATATGTACTAATAAATAAATTATGTAGAGTTGCCTTAGGGACGATAGATTTATATTTAAAAAAATCAATAAAATCAGAGTATTTCTTACCATATCTAATCATTCTGAGGATGGGAGAATGACGATAATAATTGTTACGCGAAAATAGTTTTATAATCTAATAAAAATCGAGAACGGGTAAAACGTACCGGAACTTTTAATTAAGCGAAGAGTCGAATGAATTAGAATGGCACTATTTATTACAGAGTTAAATATTTTATATAAAAAAGTTACTTTAAATATGATTCTTCTTCTATGTATTAACTAAATTTTATCATTTTAAATTTTGATTGAAGAGAATCATGTAAATACTCAGTAGGTTTATTAAAATTAAAGTTATGCAATTTGATTGAACAAAATCGATAAATTTATACTCGATTCTAGCTAATTTGATTTTATCAAAATACAATAATCAAATCGTTTCCATAATATATGTAATCAAACTATGAACCATGTGTTAATGTAACTTGAAAATCACTCACATCTGGCTTGAAATGTCTGTTATCGAAATGGCTTGAAGTGTCGAACTTTAACGAAACTAAAATTATTCTTATTAGTCTGCATAGTTTGGTTAATATTTTAACGTTAGTTACATACATATAGTAATTATTTCGTACTTGTATCGTGTGTGGATAATGTAATAATACCCTTTGTTACGTAGTTGTAGAAAGATAAATTTCATTAGCATACATTTGAGTCGTGTGTGCTTTTATACATACATAACGTTTGTTCGAAATTCATTCTGTTAAAAGCCAGCGTACGAAATTCGGTAAACGTGGGTCGGGGGTGTATTTTTTTAAGGGCTGTTGGAGCAGGTGCAAACTGCACCATTACCTACACCATCCACACACACGATCCTCAACATCCGACCTCCCAAAAAACCCATGATACAAAATCTATTATGTGAAAGATTTTCATTTACATTTTCGCCCTCCTCGATCTGAATTCGACTCGCCTCCGTGTTTGCTCTCTCTCTCTCTCTACCTTTTTGCATACGACCAGATTGAAAGCTTTCCATGTCGGGAATATTTTCGCGTGCCAGATTCATCCGCCCCTCGCCGAGCCAAGGTAGATGGATAGATATATTTTTATTAACATTCTACCTGTGTATGCAGCTTCAGCGGTGAACATTGAAAATCCGAACGAAACGCATCCCTGCAACCCGCTTTTCCTTCGGATGTGTTTCTTGGCATTTCTTTCACTGCTGGAAGATCTGATTCGTACCACAAACGGAGACTTTCCCATGCGCTGGTCGTATCGGATTTTATTTATTTCATTCAATGTTTCTCAGCGCACGTGTATCGATATACATGTGCACTTTTCATTCCCTAATATAATATTAAAATGGTGAATTCTAAACATACATATAGTACTTTAGCTGTTAGAGCGCGATTGTGTTGAGAATAAAACATACATATGTATATGGGCGCATTTGTTTTTGTTTCTGGGTCGACCCACCTTTTAGTTCCACATTCGGACCATTACTCCTTTTCGCTAGAATGATTTTTGATGTCGTTACGCAGCATCTTTCTTCTATCTCTTCGCAAAGATTTAAAAAGTTCAAGTGAAATTTGCATATTTGAACAAATGACGCGAAAAAGATTGCAACACGTGCCGCTCTACCTCTCTTAACAAACTTAACTTTAACAGTTTGATGGAATTGATTTTCACAATAGTTTTTTCCCCGTCAACTTACACTTCATATCATTTTATTATTCACTTACTGTAAACACATTTTTATGTATACTTTCTTTTTGCTTTCAGGTAAGTCATCCACATGAGGACCACATGAAAGCTTGTGTGTAAATAACCGGCAATATCACTCCACGGAACGAGTCATCAAATTAAATCCCACTCAATGTCTTACGCGTACACTGTACAAGTAAATCCTTTAATTAATCACACCACAAATGGTGGAATATTCGTAAGTATTATATTTAACACGCCACATTTAACATCTTGTCTCGAATTTTTCATTACATTTATATTATTTAGGTTCGCACCGAGCAAATTGCATTTTAATAGTTTCAATCCTGCCGTTGTGTCCACTTAACGATTATTTCCACCGCAGTTTTCCACGGACGGCCGGGCCAATTATTAGCATGAGAGGAGCGCATCAATTATGTTCTTTTTTTTTTTTCTTCATGTTTTTCGATGTAAGTAAGGCTGTCTTCTTATAAATAATTCCACGCTGTAGGTAATTTATCATCCGAGCAGACGTGATGCTTCTTAAATTCAGTACGTCTGTTTGTCTTCGGTCGCCCACGACGGACAAGGATCTCGTTTTTCCGATTTTGTGTCCACATTTCTCGGTTTTTTTTTTACTATTAAACTATGCGAGTCATATGCGACATTCGTGCGTTTCTTTAATACATTTTTAAATCGGCACACTTGTCCGTTTTGAGTTGTCCCCTTTGGCGAAATAAGCAGCCACTTAAATTTTGCGACGCCGTCCATTGAAACGCCCATCCGCTGTTTTATGCTGCTTATCAAAAGAACTTTCCTCCACCTTCTACTACTACTCCAGAGCTTTTAATTCTCGTTTTGCGCATTATTCTCGTGTCCTTTCTTTCAAGAACTCGTCTTGTTTGCCGAAGGGTCCCCCTCGATTTTATCCGCGGGTCATTTATTCGTCGCAGACACACAAAGAATGCCAAAACATGCATCGCGTATTATATTACGACAATGTGACACGAACGATCCTAATTTAATGCAGTTATTAAATTTAAATTTCATTCAAAATAATACCTTTAAAATTTATTACTATACCAATTAAACACTTCGAAAAGTGCATTCTTCTGTTCAATTTATATTAATAATATTAAAACTCCATACATATTAATCCGTACAAGTTTTGAGCATCTGTGGTAACTACTTTTTATATATAATAAATTTTCATTCATTTAAAGTTGACCACTTTCATAATGGACACGTCTAAAGTGGAAGGGAAAAGGGGCGACGTTAGTTATTAATGGACAGAAAACTCTCGCTTCGGAAAAGCGTCGTCGTCTCATTTGGCTGAATTTTTCCGTTGAAATATTTTCACTGTGACGGCAGATTTATATCGCGCGAAATCTTCGCGGAAAAATTGCATTGGGCCGCGGCCAAAAAGCTAAACGAACCGAAAAACCGATATTTGTTCCGGCGGCTAACCATTATTGTTTTTGCGTTTTTGAAAAACGTGACAAAATCACCTCGATCTTTGAAAAAAAAAAAAAAAAAAACGGTTGGAAACGTACCCATACCTTCAGTAATGCCTTGTCACTTCAGTTGATAATGTCAGTCACGGGTAATTTTCGATTTGATCATTAGAATCGTTGATGATGTGAAGGAACAAGAGGTATTTTATATTAACGAAACCCATGACCCTTTTTTTTTAAATCGAGAAAGTTATATAAGCGTGAAAGACATTAACGGAAGCTTACCTGTGACATTCTGCTTTATAATACACTATTTGAATACTTCATTTTATTTCATTTTGAACAATTAATTTTACCTATGTACAAGTAGTGACTGACACATTTATCAAAAATTACCGTCACTGATTGACAGAATTATATAGAGGTGAATGTTTGAGAGCCGCCGACTCGGTAGCCGGTCTGAGATTGTCAACCTTTTAGACGCGGATTAAAAAATATTCGATACGCGATACGTTCTCCAATAAAACGTTATGCTTGTAATCTCGGGATTAGGCTTAATCTCGTCTGCGTATAAGTATTCTTATTCTATTATGTAAATCAATTTTTTTTCTCTTGGCATTACAAAACGGTATCGATGTCGGCAAATTATGCAAATCAATTCGATAGGAATTTAAGTGTTTTTTTTTTTTAGTTTAGTTTGTACAGGGTGTTGTCATTTTAATTGAATCCCGCTTCTGAATTGGACCGCGGTGAATAAAATCGATCGTTATGTATTGTATTAGATCGCTTGTCACTTAGTGTTGTACATAGATTTACCATAGCCGGTTCCATCGCGGAATTTACAGTTAAGGTTGGTATTTTGAATGGTACCGTGGGCATCTCGCCGAGTCACCCTGTGCTTTTTGATATGACGTTTGCGAGTCCATATCGAGGGCATATTATATTCGCATAAATCGGCGCAGCTTGGGTATTTTTTACCCCATGAATAATTCACGGGCGGGGTCCTCTTTGTGAGTGCGCGCGCGCAGCTCTCCTTTATGCACTCTTTGTCTTTATTTGGGCGTGAATAAAATCTCGCTGCGTTTTTGTGCAACGCGAACGATGCAAAAACCATGGCCCCCATTATAAAGGGAAGTTGAGGGGGGGGGGGGGGGGGGCAGTACCTTCGTTATTGTCCTTGCTGTGCAGTTAACCGGCTAATTTTTTTCGCATGTATGTACATACGTCATGACTTATTTGCGATTCGCTCGCATATAATGTACAAGAGACCAATCGAATGAGAGACCATACACTCAATAAATGTTATCGTTATTGTGACGCTTGTAAAAAAGGGTTATTTAATGATGAAATTTTATGGTTTTTAAAGGGAGTGGTCAGCGCTATAACTGTCGCGTCGATCTACCTCCTCTTAGCGGGAGGTCTTCTCTCCATTGACACAAATTCTTTTAAATCGAAAAAAAATATATTGACACAAGAAAGAATGCCAGTCATTTTTTTTTTGTATCGTTTTTGAATACGGTCAGTGTTTTTCATTTGAAAATTCACCGTAGTATATCACAAGTATTACTGCCTGCGTCGTTGGATCACGCTAGTCTTGCCAACATAAACAAAATTTTGTAGCGTTGTGTTGGCAACACACCGCTGTATGTATATCTTGTATAATTCATATAATTCTTTATTTATTTATTTATTTATTTATTTATTTATTTATTTATTTATAAACAGGTTTTTAGCCCAAAATATAATTACATATACATACATATCAAAATTAAATACATATGTACATATAAAAACAAAAAGAATAAGAATATTAAAAAGATACATAAAAGTTACACAGAGTATAATATAATATAATAAAGAAAAAAAAAACATTAGAAAATCAAACAAAAAAAAAGAAATAATAACAAAATAATACTATAATTTATAAGTCTTTAGTTTGATTACAAACTGCGCCAGGCTGATGTTGAAAATGTCAACATCAGTCGACAACGAATTAAATAATTTGAGAGCAGTAATCACCGGGCTGGACCCCATAAGCATTGTTCTGTACCCCGGCACCACAAATAGCTCGTGACCCCGTGCACGACAATAAACATCCGGAGTGTAAAGTTGGAGACGCTCTAGTATTTCCCCATTGAACATATGTCCATTTATAATCATGAACATATGTTTCAACAGAGATACTTTCCTCCTCCACTCCAAAGACCTCATGCCAATCATACCCCTAACGAATTTTGTTGGGAAGAGAAAAGGGTAGTAGCCGTACATCCTCTTATATATGTAACGGGCAAATTTTTTATCTCCCCTTTCCAACATACCAATGTACGACTGTTCATGAGGAAACCAAATTAACGAATTATATTCAAGTTTCGATAAAACTATGGAATAATAAAGAATCTTAATTACGTCAACATTGCGTAATAACCCAGAGTTCCTTATTAAAAAGGCTAGAAGATTTAATGTTGATTTAACTACATTAAGAATTTGGGAATGGAAATTTAACTTTGAATCAAAAATGACTCCAAGGTCAACAATTTCCATTACCCTCTCCAATGCTACATCATTTATGGAATAGTTGAAAACAGTAGGATTATTAGATCTCGTATAGCTGACCACCCTGCATTTATGAATGCAGAATTCCATATTACTTGTACGAGTCCATTCAACTAATGCATCTACGTCATCCTGTAACAACTGACAAGATTCAATGTCAACCACATTCCTATAAATTTTGAGATCATCTGCGAATAGAAGAATTCTCGAAGAATTAATTACACTACTGACATCATTTATGAAAATGATGAAAAGCAGTGGTCCCAAATTAGACCCTTGAGGCACTCCAGAAAAAGCAAGAAATGTTTCAGAATTGAAACCACAGAAGTCAACATACTGACTTCTACCTTGAAAGTATGAAGAGAAAAAAACGATGGAGCTAAATGAGAAACCAAATGAAGCCAATTTCCTAAGCATCACATCATTATCTACCTTGTCGAACGCCTTTTTAAAATCTGTATATATGACATCAACCTGAGAACCTAAATCCAAATTCTGAATAATATAATTGCTGAATACTAATAAATTAGTAGTTGTGGAATGCTTCTTCCTAAATCCATGCTGAATGTTTCCAATATATGGATCCACTTTAGCATAGATATATTTATGTAAAAAAATATATATATATATATATATAAATATATATATATATATATATATATTTAAAATATCTGCCCGAGTCGTTGCGGTCACGCTAACATTTCCAACATAACAAACAAATTTTCGGCGGTGTGTTGGCAACTCTGTTAAGTTGGTTCGCGACAAACAAGACAACGCGATCTTACGGCCATACACCCATTCAATCAACGGTGCACTATACTATTGTTTCATGTACTGTCAAACGGGCTAGGGGTTGTACTGCTATAGTGCAAACCAACGCACATAGGTGGGAACTGGGGCATCGGGGTATACATTGGTCATGTGACGGGTAAACCAGCTAGTATAACTATAATTCCATTTCATACGAATAAAAAATGTTTCAATCGTTTATGAAATTTATTCTACAAGCTTGTCTTTAGACACACTTTTTATTATTGTCTGTGGTCTTTGTCACTTACGTAAGTGTATGCAGTGTATTCTGTATTTTTACTTTATCCTAATCGGATAAAGTATTGTGATCGTGCGAAAATTCGACATTGAGATTTTGACTGATTTGTATCAGGTATCATCCCCTGATCACGTTCTCATGATTTCTGGAAAATGTCTGTATGTACATATGTGTCTGTGTACTTTTTAACTTTAGCTTCAACTTCAAACTATCAAGTCTATCAAGCTTCAATCAAATTTCATATCTATTATTTTCAGGTAAGGTGTAAGAGATATTATGGTTTTGGTCAACATCCGCCAACCGGAAGTGGCAGTTTACTATTGAACAAGATTACGTTTTTTATATTTTTTTCGGCCTTTTAAATATTTGTTATCTTCGTAATATTGTTATATTAAAATCATTATGCTAATTACAATCTGTGAAAAAAAATCATCGAAATCGCTCAACCGGAAGTTGGATTTTTTCCTTGTCAAAAGGTCAAAAATCCTGTTATTTTTCTTTGTGCACGATTTTTTTAACTTTTTCAGTTTTCGGTTACTCTTCATATTCCTTAAATATATGTATGTATGTACATATGGATAAAGTCATGGGTTCGCCACACCCGAATTTTTTTACTCTGTGTCCAACAATATCTAGATTACACAGTTTCATTTAATTATTTATTCGAACCACAGTAGAATCTTTCACATTTTTACCATCTACTAATTACTTGCACCGATTTGTAAAAAGATTGTTTGTGGATTTTTATTTTGAATACTGTGCAATTTTTCTCTATAGAAAATAAGTAGTCTTACTCCCCATTTATCCGTCATTCTACGTATGAGTCTAAGGGGTGTGTTTTTGAGACCCTTTGTTTTAATTAGCTGCTCGAATGTGGGGCGGTGATGATTTAGGGCGGAGCCTGTTCATTTGCAGGGGTGCTGATGTGTGGACGAGCCCTTTTAACGTGCCTTACATATATCTTTTTCATCAAAACGTTTTACTTTTCCGCTCTCGGGGCTTTTATCACTTAAAGTTAAACGCTATCATCATTCCCGGTATCGTTGTCGCTCGGTAACGTTTTCTCTCGATTCCACGTATCGCATACACTGTATGCACTTATAAATTGAGTCTCTAACTGGATCTCTAATACGTAAAACCGTGATCTCGGTTTGATAACATCTTGCGCTTCCATAACGTGAGTTATTGAACGTCCACGTGTATCTTACCCATGTTGCCGAGACGCTTTATTGCGACCATATCTCAAGATGGACCTGTCTCCTGCTGCGGCGCATTCCAGTATCAAATTACGATTTACCCTCGTCGTATTTTTACTAATTTAACCTTTTAGGACTCCTATAATATCCGTGACGCGTATTGAATGATAAATAATATTTCTTGGCTGTGTATTGACGCGCTAACAGAAAAATATACAGTAGTAATAAACTCGCATCTCTTCATTCGAAACGGGAACGATTTGACTTTCAAATGTTTCATGCTCGCTTTTCGTTTGATCTGCCCAGATTTAGGCTTTCAGATATGCTGAAAATCCTTTTCGCGTATACTATATAATATATGTATGCTGGATCATTTACATCTTTTTCACTCCCGTATGAAGTGCGATCGTGCAAATATTCGAAATTTTCACTGATGTCTATCAATATACATACATATTACGTACAATCTACATTTGCTATTAAAATAGATCAGAGGGAGTGTTGTTTTGATATTTAAAAATTTATAATGCGCAACGAAATTTAAAAAAAAAAAAACACGTGTTCTTCGTGTATGTGCTATAAAGTCGTAAATTTTCGTCGTTACACTTTGATGTATGTGCAAAGTTTACGTTTATTCTAAACGTAAAACAAAAACAATTTTGAACTTTTGATGGATGTGCGTAAGCTTCTTAAATTTACGCAGTCCTCGAAAAGGAAATCTTATCGATTCTTTGTGATCTTAAGTCGTTATTTATGCGAAAAAGAAGCGTATTTTCATACCTCGAAACGTAATACGTCTTTATTTTCTTCCCGTTAGCGATATAATGAAGAGCGATGTACCCTCACAAAGGAAGAAAAAAACGAGATATAGATATATCTTCTCGCTATTATTACAATTTTTTCCCAACCGAAAAACATGAAAGATAACCGTCGTATTATTAGGGTCTCATTTTGAATTTTGCTTCCCCCTTTTTTTTATTTTTTTACCGCGGCCAAATAAACGAATATGGCTCATATGAAATTTGTCCCCGGAGTCGTTCGTACCAAATCGTCGGTCGTTTGTTATTCAAGCTCCGTACCGAGAGATAAAAATCTCCGTGTCGCTCTCGCAATCTCCATATCATGTCCCGGTTACATGTTATCCATACGTCCGTTTTGTATGCACCGTATCGTCACTATTTTCTTACGCAAAATACCCCTTCAGCGTGAGCTTTTTACTTTATCCTAATCGGATAAAGTATTGTTTTTTACGCGACTGCGTAATAAATTGTAACACGTCTACAACCTCCGCGGTAACTAGGATACACACTATTTCGACACGGACATACTTAATATATTCTTAAATATTTACATTGTACTCAAATTGCAAGTCATTGCAGATCGTTAAAATATATTGCACGGATGATGGGTAATGGCTATATTGTGAGACAAACTTAGGTGATTTGTGCTCCAGCACCGTGACTGATGATTCCGTGGGAACGCGCCGAGTTGACACTGCATACTCATTTTTGTTATACGACTATAATTATAATTGCATCTTTGTGAGATTTTCACCGGCTAATAGCGATTACACAATGTGAATTCCACCCACCGAAATGTGTACGTATCTTCTTTTGAATTTTGTATGTAATCTCAAAGTGCAACGCTAATGTTCCTGCTCTACGGGCGCGAGCTTTTAATGCTTTTGGGTCCGTTGGCCGGAAATCGCAGTCTTCGAAACGGAATTAGTGCGATCATTGATCTCCTTTATTGCCGGGTTTCGGTTCCGCCATAATGGCCCACAACCCTTGGCCAATTGTCGCAGGCTCGGCCTTTACTTACATGCCATTATCGGTCCTAATGGACGCCGGGTTGACGACGAGAACAAAACTGAAGAAAAGTAAAGGTTTTCTTTATTCGACCGTAAGGTGGGATATGTACCGTGAATATGTCCAAACCGGAAGCCGTTATCCTTTACTCTGGCTAGAAAGTCATAACATTGCGAATACTCTATCGCGAATGTTATTATCGCCTGACAATATATGTATGTATATACGCGTACGGTGTCGTTGCACATTGTTTTTTTGGCCTTTTATTACCGACGATTTATCCTTTCCTTTTATTGTCTTATATGTGTGTGTGTTTGTGCTTTAATCGGACACGGACATGTAGTGCCATTCAATTAAATGCAACGCGCCATTGTCTTTTCCCTTCTTATCGAGTCTGCTGAAGCACAAGACGAGATGTTCGATGGTGCAATGGGTCTTCAATTCAAAGCGGATATATTTGTCGTATCCAACCCTGACATTACGCACAAATTAATTCTCACACTATCAAATATTAGGAGGTTTTCTTGGAATTAAAATTCAAAAAAAGTTGAACAATTATGTTTTGTTTAAAAGTTACACTTCAATAACTATTACGACATTCTTGGCTAAATTTGTATGCCAGGACGTCTTAAATGAATGGTTTGCGAAAAGAAGAGGCTCATCCAAATTTTACATATTTTTTCATATCATCATCATTTTCAGCCGTTCACCATCCACTGCTGGATGAAGGCCTCTCCAATCCTCTTCCATTCCTGTCTGTCTTGAGCAATCTGCATGCACTTGACTCCAGACATTCTTCTCAATTCATCAGCCCATTTTCCACTCGGTCTACCTTGCTTTCTTTCACATCCTCTCGGATACCATTCCAGTACTTCTCGCTATGTGTCCAGCCCATTGCCACTTCAACTTTTTCACCCGTACTGCTATATCTGCCACTTTGGTTATACTTCTTACCCATGTATTTATTTTGCGATCTCTTCTAGTTATGCCAAGCATACATCTTTCCATGCTTCTCTGTGTGCACTGGATCTTTCGTAGCATTCTTGAATTTAGCGTCCAAGTTTCACATCCATACGTCATAACTGGCAGTACGCATTGGTCGTATGCCTTCTTTTTTAAGCATAGCGGAATGTTGGATTTAAAAACTATGTTCATTCTTCCAAAAGCACTCCATCCTAGTTTCATTCTTCGTTTTATTTCTTCTTTTTTACATCCAGTTATATTCACCAACTGCCCTAGGTATAAATAACTATCAACTATCTCTACAATATGATTATCTACTGTGACTACGATTTGCGTGCAAAATTCATTAAACATAATTTTAGTTTTATTAAAATTAATTTTTAAGCCTATTTTCCTACTTTCGTTACTCAATTCTGTTAACCTATTTTGTAAATCTACTGAGTTACATGCAACTATAACTATGTCGTCAGCGAATCTTAGATGGCTCAAATGTCTTCCGTTAATCTTGGCCCCTGATTTTTGCCATTCCAGCGACTTAAATATGTCCCCGAGCACCGCATTGAATAATTTAGGAGAAATGGTGTCTCCTTGCCTAACACCTTTCTCAACACCGATTTTTTTCATATAAAGCGATTTAAATATTCAATGAAAGTCTTTTTGTACATTTTTTTCTATATTACCCGCTATAAACAGCTCATATTATGGTATTCTTCATGGAAATTTTTACCCTTGTTACAAAATGTGATGAGGTTTCTTTTTGCGTGGATTTTCCAGATATTCCCGATATTAATCCTTAGTAATCTCATATTAATGGAAAAATTAGATAGTGGCTTTGGAATCAGTCGTGCAAATCCATCCTGTTACATCCGCACAATAAAATTTCTTACGGTGTAATATTGGAGTGGGGTATGAATGCAAACGTTAGCTGATTGCAGGGTTGAATAAAATCGGTGGCCATGTCCTTTGCGGCTCCTGTCGTAGCGATTGGTCCTCGTCATTAATCACGTCACATAACCATGGCAGGGGAGGCCACCATATTTCTTTTATTCCCTTTGTTTTATCGTTGAAAACTTCCCCCATGCCCCACCCTGAAAGTTCGATCAAAACTAACGCACTCTACTCACATACATGTACATATGTATAAACCCCCTCACAGTCGAAGCTTGCATCCGATAACTGTAGACATTATCATTTTTAGTCAACGATTGATATCCATTTTAAGCTTCAGTTCATTATAAACGACCGAAGCTTTCGCTGTGTAAATCTCGACGATAATCAGCGACGTCGATCTCGAGACAAGATCAAAGATTAGCATATGTGCTCTCTTGTATAATGAATTGAGTGATCGATTGCGTCGCACTTGTGCGAAACATTGTAAAAGTTGAAATTAAATTCCACCAATGATACGGTTAACCCGAAAAGGTTAAGGAGAAATAATAATAATGAAAAAGAAACACATCTATCACTAATTGGCATTTTATTAATCACTTCGCGTACGTTAGAGCGCGTCGATATTAATGATACTACGGTAGCGATAAATTAGGTATAATTGATTGCTACGAAAACCGTAGAAAAATCAGCACAAAGCAATCGCACAGAATACAGATGGATAGATAGATAGTAAACACGTGGATATCTCCACTAATCAATGTAGATATTTGTAAGGCATTCCAGTAATTTGTCCTCGGGGAAGTTTGACTCAGTTTGGCGTGTTGTATCCGGGCATATTGTCTAATTTTTTCATGTGAATTTTTCATTTACGCTTTTGCTTATATTTTTTGTGATAGTAAATGGGGTCCAGACAACAACAGGTCGTCGGATTAATAAGATTCCGCCGGGAATCCGCTCGAATTTATCGCGCAAACGGTTTTCGCATCCTTCGCCCGATTGTATCCTTGATCCCGGTGCTCAATCACGGGAACCCAAAGCCGGGAAGAGGATACCGACTAGCCAAAAAGCCTTGTTTATTTAGGCCGGGACAAGATGCATTTATTTTTGTAGGGGAAAATTCGCACAGGACTATGTGTTGTATTTGGAATGTTCACGCTCAGACCTTCGGTTGGGTAACAAGCTCAATTTTCCGATCAAGAAAATTATTTTCAACTCAATGCCTACTTGTAACATTATGCGGAACAAATCAACTGAAATTGCGTGTGCTTATTATATTGTGGTAACACATTGTTTTTATTACATACTGTTATTCACTTTCTCCTTCAATGGAGTTCAACAAATTTTCACTGAAAAAATCCGACAAATTTTATAAATCTTCCCCGAGCACAATAGAAACAATCGAAACGGTCGCAATTAATCAAAGTCATATATTTTAATAAACGCAATTAATTTCGGCTGTGCGGCAGTTGCGTGAATTTCGATATTACGAGCACGTAATAAACAAAACTAACGCTCCACAATGCGATCAATCATCGCAATTGAAAAACACGAATATGTACGAACAAGTTCGAGCTCAAACTCGAAATTTATTAAGGGAAATTAATCTCGAGCACTGCGAACATACACGTGTATTACGCGTGTATAATAAATATGTACTCATTCGGTCGTGTTGTTTTCGTGAATGCGAAAACTCGACAGCACGCGCGGAACGAAAGCAATCGTTAAGTTTCGGAAGCCCCCCCCGAAATTTATTAATAATAATTTCAATGAATCTTTCCACGTGATGCTCAGCTTCCGGAAGCCGCTATGAATAAAAGACACGTGTTGTTTTTTCAGAATTACCTTTGTATTTTTCCCGGGTGAACCAGACGACCCCACTTCAGATGACGTTCATGAATTTTTCAATGCAGCGCCCGTTGTGCGGACTACGTGCGTCCTGTTTATCTTGTCTTTCAGCGTGGAGACAGGGCTTTCAAAATTCGTGTTTTTTTTACTTCTCATTGCTGTCTTTCAGCATATTTCTACGTTTTCCTCTTTTATAAAGGTTCTATAGTATTTGTTCCCGTGATTAATACAAACTATTCTTTAAAACATCTAACCCATCACTTGAATAAGTACACTTAAAGTATTGCAAACTTTTCTTAGCCCTTTTTGATATGAAATTACTTATAATACAAGTTACTTATTATTTGACTTCAGAGATAAATTATGTGTTCCATAGATTATATTCAATGTATGTATGTATGTATACTAGTTTTGAAATGACAATTCACAATACGCACCGTTCGTTGTGACAGTTTAATTTACTTTCTCGTCATTTTGACGCACGCACAAGGTTGGCTCGTAAAGAAAATGTCACCAGAACGAATTATGTATGTACGCGTATACCGATTGATTCTTTTCATCATTAGTCAAAGCGAACAAGCGGTTGAGCCTCACACATTCGTCATGTCAGGCGAAAGCTTCTCAATCTTATTCAACGGACGTGAAAATCCCCCTGTATCATACAAAATACGTTTCGTTTTAAAATGAACAATGTTTCAATTTTCAATCAGAAAAGCTTCAAACACCGCCGACGGTTGAAAGTCCCTGAAATTCGTACGCGAATTCTTTGCGTGCTGACACTGGGGAAAAAACGCACGTGAAAACCATGAAATATTCACAACTTTGTTTATTTCCTACAATAACTGAGGGACCTGCTAAATTATTATCTCGGTTTCGAGGGCGAGAGAATTTCCATTCCTCAAATATATACATACATATATGCATGTATTTTTTTATGCAAACAATTAGATTGGATAAATATTATTCAAAATTGTTTAGTTTGATTGGTTGTATCCATTTCGATCATAGTGACATGTTTAATGTTTCGGAATTTGTGCACAAAAACGTTGTATCTGGTCGTGTGGCCAAAGTGGCTAAAATATTGGTCACGACACGCCCACCCACCCAACACACCCACACAAACTTCACACATACACTTATAGCTTAATTAAGTGTTGTTTGCGGCTGCGAAGCCCCACATTTGAGGAGGCTTAATGCGCTTTTCACCGCTCAGGTCGGTAATTAAACGTCGGAGCCACGCCAACGTTTCCATCACACCTGATAACTCAATGCAAGCCTATTCTTGCACTAATAAAGCCTACGCTTTTCAAACTTCAATCTCCCCTTGTTTAATAAAATCAACAAAAAAAAAACTAATACTAACCAATTATGTAGTTACCGTACGCCGGAAAAGTGTTATTGGCTGACTCATGCGTTGCTGTTCATAGATTGAAAACCCCTGCCGTACCATTTGTTCTTAATTTATGTATATATTCAAAGTCCCAAAGAACGCCCCTGCACTTTTTTATACGTCAAAATGTAAACGTGAATTAATCCGATTATTAGTTTGATGGATTTTGTTGCTGATGACGCAAATTTTCCAACAATTTTTTAGTCAGTCTTCTGCGTTTTATTTTTATTTCAAGTGAAAATGTTCAATTTTTTAAGTTTGTTGTATGAAAAAATTAAACTGAATCAGTGCCGTTGCGTTCATGTAATTTTATTTTAATCTTTTAATGGAACTGTGTATAAAAAATCTATTTTGAAAGTTGCACATGTAAACGTTCACGCACTAATTTTGATTGAAGTTTCTATTCAAAAATATAAAGCACTTGTTCTTACGCAATCAAAAGAGAAATTTACAATACAATTCGATTACAAATACCCGTGTTAACAACCTGGAATGATTTTTTTTTTGTCCAAATATGGTCGCCAACACGTTAATGACTGGTCATTGGGCATACCGCGAGGTCATCGAATGATAAAGCGAAAACGCAAAACACCTCCAAAGCATAAGTGCCGGTCGCGTGAGGGTTAATCGCAGCGGGGGATTTATTTAAATCGACATTCGGGCATGTGCTCTATGTGAAATTATCGATTGCGCGCACACAAAACGGTAAACCCTTTAAGCGCTCGCCCCCGATTTCGTTCACTTTCGACGCGGCCTATGAAAAAGCACTGTGTACGTAATGGACTTGCGGCATGAGACTGCTCTTTGAACCTTTCGTTTATTTTAATGCGGCCGTTTTATTGGCCTTCGTGAAATACTGTTGATATCAGTGAAAGTTTGTGAGCTTTTTGCTCGGTGAAAATACTGCAACCCCCTTTGCTGCTAGGTCGTAAGGTACGTGCGCACCCAATGTTTTTTTATACTGTTTTTTATTGTTATCATTTTACGAGCGCCATGAAAAAGAAATGTTGACTTTTCTCCCTTTTTTATTTATAATGCAATCGTCGAGATTTATACGTCAATATATGTACATATATGTATAGCGTATGAAATGGTATTGGCGTATACTCACATACATACTTGCCTAATGCCAGTTTTGTATGTGAATGTTTGTCCTATTGTTTGAGGTACTGAACAACGATTGATTTTCAATTCTATGAAACTACTATAAATTCTATTGAATTATCTACACTTTGAAATATTTATATTGTAAAAGTTAATTTAATAAACTTCTTACTGTGATATATTGATTTTCATTGTTATAAGAAAATTGAATTGGTATAAATGTCAGAAGTTCGTTCATATCATTTTGGTTCTACGTTGATAACATCAATCAACAGGTAAAAATCTTGATAGTACGTATGAATGTACCGGATTTTAACGATCAATTAAAAATTATATAATATATTTTTAGATAAAATTTTTATACTGTGACACAAATAGATTTGGCATACTTAAAAACAAATTTTCAATTTGATATTTTGAACACCCTTTTAGGTGTTGGGATATTTTACTTCTATATAACCATTTTGATCAACACAATTAAGCAACGAAAGTATGAAAGTAGGGTTAAAAATTAATTTTAATAAAATTAAAATTATGTTTAATGAATTTTGCACGCAAAGCAGTATGACAGGATGTAAAGAAGAAGAAATAAAACTGGGATGGAGTGCTTTTGGAAGAATAAACATGGTTTTTAAATCCAAAATTCCACTATGTTTAAAAAAGAAGGCATACGACTAATGTGTACTGCCGGTTATGACCTATTGATGTGAAACGTGGATGCTAAATTCAAGAATGCTACGCAAGATCCATTACACACAGAGAAGCATGGAAAGATGTATGCTTGGTATAACAAGAAAAAATCGTAAGAGGAATACATGGGTAACAAGTATGACCAAAGTGGCAGATATAGCAGAATGTGTGAAAAAGTTCTAGTGGAGAAATACTAGAATGGTATCCCATAGGATGTGAAAGAAAGCACGGTAGACCGAGTGGACGATGGACTGATAAATTGAGAAGAATGATCATGATGATGATGAAGAAAATTGAATCGGTCTAAATGTCAGAAGTTCGTTCATGTCATTTGGCTTCTACGTAGATAGCATCAATCAACAGGTAAAAATCTTGATAGCCTAATGTATGAATGTACCACATTTTAACGATCAGCTTAAAAAAAATATAATATATTTTTAGATATAATTTTTATACTGTGACACAAATAGATTCGGCATACTTAGAAATAGCTTTTCAATTTGATATTTTCGAACATCCTTTTAAGTGGTGGGATATTTTACTTGTATATAACCATTTTGACATATAAATTAAATCTGAAAGTATAATAGATTTATTCGTCTAATAGCACGATTGCGTATTCATGACGATTGAATAAAATGGGGTACATTTTTGATAAGCTGGTACAACTTTTTTTTAGCTTCTGTATACTCAAATGCTTAATTTGTTCAGGTGGACAACGCTCAAAAGGGCTCAGTTCGATTCTTCTCCTCGGGAATAATTGTAGTTGGCCCTTTTTATTTGCATGTTTGAGAAGCACGTTCGTTGGGCAGGTATCGTTTGATCAATTAGTCAGGGCAGTCACGCCACTGGGCCGCTAGGGGTGGTCCTTGACTTGGCGTGCCGTCGCCCTGATTTATCGCCCCGTCAATGCAAAAGGCCTGCAAACCGTGGGGTCGAATTTACCCCTCTTTTTTTTTTTTTTACCAGTTCCACATTCCAACTGCGCAAAATTACATCTTTTTTTTTCCATATTATTTATATTTATAAACGATTTTTGATACCTTCATTATCCGCATCTTCCTTTTTTACGTTTTTGGTTTAAAAAAAAAAAATCAAAATTGTGATATCGCGTGCTACACAGCACCTACACTAATCTATCCGACTTCCGCTTTAGAATAATTATCGCCGCTTAACTTATGACAACTTTATGCACCTTGATCTCTTCGGGATTTATGCTGACTGTGTGCTGCTAATTCTTGTCTAATTATTACGTCGACGAATGGTTGAATATTTCAATGCAACTTTTGTACCTATGTATGTACGTATATATATTACACAGGTTCACATTACAAATTGATTATACAACCCTTGCCCTGTATTATTATTCGCTATTTGTTATCGAATTTAATTGGACATTTTCCGTAGTGGCGATGCGATACGATTTTACTCCCCAGCTTTTTCCCCCGCTCAGGTGACAAATGGCATTCTTGAATAATGACGGGAAATGAATGCCATTAATCCTGAATAATTGTGAAGATCACATGAAGAGGGGGGTGGTGGGTGAGGGGGACCGTGCTTGAAAAATAATTCCAGATCCGAGATAATAGAGTAGACCGCTGTGAAATGAACTCTATTCGTGTATGCGCACGGAATGCAACACATTTCGTCGTTAATGATCTTACGCCTCTGCGCCATAGTTTCTCATACTATGCATTAGGGGTATTCCGCAAGCACCCTGAAATTCTCATTCATTTAAAAAAAAAAGGAAATACTGTTGAATTTGACACTCATTCCATTGTTATCTTACAATTGATGCATTGGAAGATAAACATCTGAATCTTCCCATCTGTGAAAGTTTTGGAATTGCTGTACATACAATCACCTGCTATTATTGCACACCCGTAGGTACACAGTTAAGAATATTTTAATTAAAATCGCGACATTGCGTTTTGCTTACGTGAAAATATGTACTGTCGAGGTCTATAAATGTGTGTGTACGTTAGCGCAAATCGAATCGTCGCCTCGCAATATTCCCATATTATTTAATCGAAGTTAATACAGCAACAACGTAAAGCCGTCGAGTTTCTCGAGTTTATTATCGAGGCGCAGATTGGACCCATCTGCCGTATTTAAAATGAGAATTTCCATTGCGAAAGTTCGGTTCGGGATGGGTATCCAGATTTATACACCCGCTCGAACGGAGTGCGGATGAAACAAGCGCGGGGGATTTTATGGCGAAGTTTATTCATCTTCGAATTTTCAATAGATTCCAAGTTTGCGAAATGTACGAGTAGACTTTCGACCAAAGAATATCTAAAGTTTTCAACTCGGATTCAAAGCGGTTTAGAACTGAGTAATGCAGATGTAACAATAACGTCTGGCCAAGTTTGTTGCACAAGACATACACAGTCTCCTTGTAACGCAACGCTTCGATGCTTAACACCTTTTGTTTGAAATTTAGCATTTTTGGTTTATGGTGGAGAGATTGAAATCCTTTTTGTCATCTTGTAGACTAGAATTTTTCAATCAAAATCTTTTAGGCTAGTTATGACATAGACAAAAAGCTGTCGGTGTTGTAAGAAAACTTCGACAAACACCTGTCTAGACGTAGCCAGACATGTTATCGATGAAATCCATTACTTAAATCGAATTAATTTTGGTCGCTGCCTTTTTTGCATGTTTATTTTGTGTGTATTGAAAAGTTTTGTCGTTAAGACGCGCGCGGCGCGATTGAAAATTGTCAAAAATTCCCGAACGTCGACAATGATTGCTTTTCTTTTGTATGCGCGATTTTTTCCGCTTCCAGTTAATTTCAACTTTCGTTTTGTACGTCAATCAATGTCAAGCGAAACTAATGCCGACTTCATTTGATGCAACTTTTAATATCGAAAGTTCTGAAAAAACTTATGGCAACTCTATTTTTTATTTTTTATCATTATTATTATTTTCGTATAAAGTCATGCGAACAAGTCAAACGGATTGATATCAAACAAACTACCCGAACAATATTTTGCACGAGACTCGTCATAACAACAAAACCGGCTTTGTATTTTTGACAAGTCTTTGATTGTATCAATTTATATACGATTGTATACTAATGATCTATTATGAAAAGTATTAGGCGATTGTCGAACTATAGCTCCGTTATACCCCTATGCATGTTTCGGTCTCGGATTCCATTCCGAATTTTGTCATTTTTTTTGATTGCCAATATACGTGCAATGAGATGGGCAGGTATGTATATAGGGGTTGTTCGCGTGACCTAAATCAATTATGTACGTGGGGGTACGTCCGTGATAAATAGTGATATCAGAAGAGTTCGGGGTCGCGCCCGGCCCGGCCCAAAAACCTCTCTAGCCGATAAATAACCCTTCGTCTCCGGCCTATCTGTTTTTATTTAATAAAAGAGCGCTTCGGCGCGTTCCTTTCGCGTCGGTGATTAATGCGCCGCTTGTTCGCTTAGACGTTTTGAACATTCAAATTGAACGCGATACACACAGAGACGCTAAAGGGGTGGAAAAACTGTATGGAATGACGCAGACGTGGGATATTTTTGAGGAAAATTGTCGGTACGTGTTTCGAATTCAATTCGTACATTTTCCGAACAACCTACCGCTTTTCATCACACACATTCATTTTGTCGAAAGTTAACACGCGCTCCATTGACTATTTTTGCATTCTCTCATGTGTATTTTTTCGTTTGTTTCAGGTACGTCCAAATACGGCTACTCACTATGGCGTAAGAGTGCGGCGATTCTCAGTAAGTTTTATCGCTTGTTATGCGCCGTGATCGGCAATTAGAGGGTTAGCACTCCTGCACCGTTTAATTATACGCGTACAAAGTATCAAATTTACGGCTTTAAGCTTACCTCAGGAAGTGAGCTTCGAGTGCAGAATGCACCGGCAAATAGACGTTAATTGCCCGTCCATACAGGTGCCCGTATATAAACCACCAACCCCTAAGCGACCTTTAAAGTTCGCCAAAGAATCAAAAATTTTCACCGTTCGAGGGGGAGCTTACTGATTCGAATAAGAGGGAGTGTGGGCCAATTTACGCTTTAGACTACAGAGAGCTTTGCGTTCAAGTCGCGAAATTATCTCGATTTGCGTGCATATTCCGCGTAATCTTCATACTTGCCTGTTCACGGGCCGACGATCAATTGCGGCTTTTGCTAATCGATTAGCTTTTAATGTGTTCATTGAACATATGTGTACGTGGGGCTTTGTATTATATTATAAAAGCGTCTTGTTCAATTTGCGATGTTGTCTTCGGGCCGTGACGGCTCTAAAACTTCTACGCGAATTTCGCTCAAACTCGCTCGTACTCCGTATTCGACGTTGTTAAATGGGTAATCCTTTGAACTAATCAGATTGAATATATGAAGATTTTTACACGACTGGTAAGCTCAAGTTTTAATTTTATTAATCATATTGTCTACTTTAAGGGTTGTGTTATTATAAGATCAAAAGCGTCTTATTCGATACTTTGCACTCGAACGATTATAATCCTCGTGTGTGTGTGTGTGTGTCGCTTATAAGCATTTTATTCGTTGTATAGTCATTGTCGCTTTTGATTAAAAGTCATTCCACGCGAAGCCGTCGACAGTTGAGATATCTTTGATAATTTCCCGTCCCATCGTTTCGGAACCAGTGACTGGAAAATTTCTGATATGAACCGGAATAAATTAAACGGACAGGACGACGATCGATGGGACGACTTCATGATTTCGCTCGCAGGTATATTTTGCAGTCATCAAATACGCCATACATATATCCGATCAAGTCATCCGTGCTAAAATTACACACACACACACACACACACACACATGACGCGACGTGTCCAGTTCCCACATAAAATTAATATCAGCTAGCGAATATCAAATTTGAACCTACCCACTTATATATGTACATATAAAGTTGTACCCACATATTAAGTTAATAAAATTCTTCGACTTTATAATAAATACACGCAACCTACACTTAGTGTCCTCTTTGTAAGAGTTTGTGCAGAGTATCGATTTCCTTCGTTCGTCCTGTCTATACGTGGCCGTTAAGTCTAGTGTTAAATGGCGTTTTCGCAACACGTTAAGGGTTAAAACGTCTGCCGCGGGACTATTACGTTGTCGCCGTTGCGCACTTAGACCACGGTATGCATTAGCCGGTTGCACCAGGCGCGCGCGATTATCATCTCTCGTCGGATTTTATCTGCGGAATTTCGTCCAGAAAGCTCGTTTCGCTGCCGGGGTATCCCCTTACGAACTTCGAGGAAGGTCCTCGGGCCTGTTTGTCAGGACCTGTAATCGGATGAGACCTCGTCGTCGTGAGGGGGATATTTTGAAGGCGACGAAAGGGCGAGCATGGCCACTGGTGCGTAATAAATGTTCACGCTCCGTCCATCGTATGTCGCATACTTGGCGTCCCTTCAATTTAACCCAATAACCTCTAATGAAAATCAAGTGATGATAATGGAATCAATATTGGGTTTCTCACACTCGGGCTCACGTGAACCGCTTTAACGCATCAACTGTGTACATCGCCCCGTGAACGTGGGTGTGCATTCAGATCAAAAATTTGCATCGTTGATTAGAGGTCAATTGCTTACATTAAAGGGACAACAACATATTTCCCACTCTACAAACAAGATCTTTATATAATAATCTAGAATAAGAATGAAGCAAGCGATTGAACAAAGCAAATACACCGCTTGTTCAATGTTGAGACTTTTCGGGGATAGTAATGTTACATATCGATGGGTTAGTGCACAGATATTGTACATAGATATGTCCAGTTTTTACTAAAATTGAGTTATCACACACAATACGTCCATCGGCATCAAATCTTCGTGTTTAAAAAGTATTGTATATCCAAATAGTATATTTGAGAAGATATTGCCCTATTCAAATATATAATATGTCCATTTCGTCCATAGTTTTCGTGCAAAAGAGATGTATGTATGTCACTTACAATATTTTAAAACAAAACTGGAAATACAATATCAGTACACTGACCCATCGATATAGCATCTGCTATTAAAACGGGCAAATTCTTACCGAAGATATCCATTCCATACAAATCTTACTGGTTTTATGTTATTTATTTATTTAATTAAAATAGCTTAAGAAGCTAATTACAAACAAAAAGTAACGCAAAGCTAAAATTACAAAATAAACTTAATTATCTATTAGCACTTATACAGAGGTGCTGTTTTAAGGCTGCCAGGAATCTATCAATTTTGTTTATATTTCTGAGACCTTCTAGCAGTACATTGTATTCAACAAGACCCCTGTACAAGATACTTCTCCTAGATCTAATTAATTTTAAATTCTAAAACTATTAACTTTTTCTTAACCCCTAGTATTCTGACTATGTATATTATATCCTTTTATTGAAATATATTGGTAATAAATTCGTATCTAACGTAAAAATATATATGTACTAATATGCACATTTTTAAGACAAAATCGAACCACACTCCTTCAGCGTATGACTCCATCGTCCTACCAAGTCAAGTTTTCTTTTCTTTCTAAGTAAATTTTAAATAAAATATGGAAGCTCGTGTAATTTTTAAAAGTTCACTGAGCATCTATCCTGCTACTACTATAGGTGAGCACAGGTGTTTCTTGCGGCACCGGCTGTGGAACGCTGTTTCAACGGGTCAACGAGTACGTAGGTACTCAATCCACACTCGAGCGTTGCAAATTCAAATGTGGCGCTTCAGCTGAACGATTCCGTTTCATTTTTCAGACAGTATCGATTCGAACGAAACCCCGTCGAGTATCCGATCCGAGTGTTATCAGTCTGTTTGTCGGCGACGAGGACGTCACCACTGCTGGCTGGTGTCGTAATGACGTCCGCTCATTAAAATGAGACGCGCCATTTGGCCGACGATGGTGGGTCCTCTTATCTCGATCCTCCAATTAAAATAACGAAATTCCACGGAGGGGGTTGGTGGAAAGGGAGGTCGGCTGAGTGGACGCCAATAAAACCTACAAATGGCGCAGATAACGACCGGTTCCTCCTTTCCACCGTTGGCTGCTCTCGCTTTCTGGCCGAAAGGTCTGTGGAAGGACGACTCGCACTGCGATCTGCGACCAATTAACCCTTTCACCGCGTCGCAATAACGACTCGATAATCTATCCGAGTCGGGAGGCCATTTGCGATCCGTGTAAAACCAGTAATGTAACCTTAAACTGTGAGCCGCAAGGCTGAGGCTTCGCTGATCCAAATTTAATCTTCGTTAAGTTTCCTTTCATTTTATATGTATAGGTATATCAGCTTTATGCACTATTTTAATAATAGTCCAATTGCCCGTCATATGACGGTGGATTTTAATCCCACTGATGCACAATAGCAATACAACCCATAGCCCGCTTGACAGTACATATACGACAGTACATACATATATGGTCATAGAATCGCGATGTCGACTTGAGTCAACTTTGAAGGATAGCGGCTTGTTGCCGACACACTGCTAAAAAATGTTGGCAATACTAGCGTGACCACACACAGACAGGAAGTCTCTTTATATCATTATCATCATTTTCAGCCGTTCACCATCCACTGCTGGATGAAAGCCTCTTCCATTCATATCTGACTTGAGCAATCTGCATCCACTTGACTCCACACATTATTCTCAATTCATCAGCCCATCTACATTCTTCTCGCTACGTGTCCAGCCCATTGCCACTTCAACTTTTTCACACCTTCATATAATTATAGTAATAATAGCCATTGATCGTGTGGTCGTACATGTACTTGAAATTGATGAAAATAAATTAAAATATAATCCAAAAGCTGGTTTTTTAAACTGGAGATTGTTGATTTGATAGAACAATTCGACTGTATATTTATAACAATAGCTGCTTAGTTTAGTTTAATTTAGTTTAATAGTTTAGATATTATAAAGTCATCTTTAATCATAATTTGTCAATTTTATCTATTTTTGGAATGTTTCCATAGTAAATTATCAATCTACCCAACCATCTATCCATGTACAAAAATTCCTTCCATTTCCGTTTAAAAATCACAGAAAAATTACTGGAATATTTTTATTTAAAAAATTCATTATAGACGACAGTAAAAATGTCAAACAATGTTTGAAATTTAATAGACTGCTTCGGGAATGTCAATAGGCAATATTGTGATATGTTGACATTAATTGACGCTTAGATCGCATTTTCCGTTGGTATTTTTCCGTCTGACAATATTACCTTTTATCCTCTTTTAAATTTTCGATAGCGAGAGAGCATCGGCAGCGAGAAGTTGTCCGTTAAATAAAAATGCATTTTATTATGCAGCGGCGCCACTGCACGTGCGCGCTTTTAAGCTCCAAACCCGCCCCAACGATCTACCAACTTTAATTTAAAAACAAAATGCGGCCGACAAGGAAAATATTTTCAATTCCCGGCCCGGGAAATTCCCCGCTGCAGTGACGGTGCACTTACAGTTTTACCACGTTTTTATATTCGCCCAGTTTCGAAGTGTTCGAGCGAGTTTTCGCGATAAGCGTCGGAAAATCGACCGCTTTTTTTTTCAACGTCGGAAAATTCCAATTTTATTCTACGTACTTCTCCGAATTCGAAACGCAAACAATATACCTACAACTTATAATGGAGATCGTTCGGCTCTGTTGTGCTGTAAGCTGTAAGGTACACACACCGTATTCCGCGCTTCTTTACGAAATTCCACGGTAGTGTCGCCTCGACTTGGAATGTTCTACGTTTCTGAGGTTTCGTTATTCATATACATACAGGGCGTCTCGTTTGTCCAATTTGGAATTAATGAGGTAATTTTGTGCGCCTTTGTGGGGCCTCGGCCGCCTTACGGCTGATGTGCTCCGACAGCCGTGAGTGATTTACGTTTGACCGAGCTGCCCTCACAAAACACACATACATATAGTACATTGGTACTTGTCTAAAATACCCCTTTCCATACTAATAAAATATATCTACTTTCGTTCTTTTAATCTAATTAAAATAAAGTCAAAATTGTGGTACCCAAACGGTGGTAACCCTGCAAACGATAAATCCAAATCGCCTGTCAGAGTTTGCTAGTTTATCTGACTTAGTTGTTGAGATGGTTTCATACAAAATTGGCAGCACCTAATATCATTCCCAATTCATTCCTTTCTGTCTCTTCCAGAAGGTAATGGAAAACCACCGGAAACTGTATTTTCCAGGGCTTTATAGTCACTATGATAAACTATAAAATCGGTGTCAAAAAAAGTCAACCAACTCCTCTTGAAATCAAAACGAATTTTCTTTTCATTTTATTGCCTTATTTTTCTGTTTTTCTTTCACATCCTCTCGGATACCATTCCAGTATTTCTCAGGGAGCGGTTAATTTCACAAATGCGAATCATTTTTCGTACAAATCAAGATTGGCATACGTCAGTGAGATGAGAGGGGTGCACACATAGTGGGAGGGACACCTCTCGCCGATTCTTTATCTGCGAGTAAATATTTTCGTTCGGGTCGACTTCTGGGCAAAAGGTAATTTGTCAAGCCGGTACCCATAACTCGGACGAATAAATTTGTCACGGGCCGAGTTGTTTGTCGCCCGGATTCGTAACATAATTTGTTTTCGGCGGAACAGACAGACAGACACTCGTTTCTCTCAGAAATTATTCGAAAACACTTTTTTTCTACTCTTTCTACTCTCAAATCTCCCTCGCCGCCGAGATCTCCGTGTTGACAAAGGTCAGAAGTCTTTAAACATTTATTTTCGGGATTATGGCTTGTACGATTGATGCATTTTCTTTGCAAAGAAGATATTTATTCTTCACCAAGGTGAAGAATAAATACCAAGGAATGTTTAGTAATTTATAAATTAAAAATAAAACAAACAAAAGTCGTTTATAATTCGGCAAATGATATATTTCATCGCTTATACGCCCGATACAAATCTAAGGATTTATGTTACCTGCGCCTTTTATTTACCTTCGCATAAAATTGCCCACTACCAAAATATAATAAATTGTTCATATTCGCGTTTTAAAATGATCAATACAATTTTCAATTAATATTTTTTGCATCGTGCTATAATAATTTGAAATTGAGTTTCCACTTTTCACACACTACATACATACATTCACGTATATCGTAAATTAATTCAACCTTACATTGCAAGTTCACATTAAACTTGACGGTTCAAGTTTAAGCTAGTTCACAAAAGCCGATACGATCGTCGACGTGTTAAATGAGTTTAATTATGAACGTAATTGTTGAGGGTTGAATGTGACGTAGTGTTTGCGAATTTTTCGTCGTACTTATTAAATAGTTAAAATTAGCCGACCAACAAAATTGTACCACGTCAGTTTATACACATTAAAACTGATTAATTAACGTACCAATATATTTACCTACTCGGTAAGGTCAACAAATACGAATCTATGAATTGATCTTTGTTATATGACATCCAGAAAATTTTACTGACGTATCATTCGAGCTTTAACCGGTTGAGACAAGACTGAAGATCGATTGTCCCCCTCACCCTTTTCTCTGTGTGGTTGTGTGGTCGTTTTCTGGGCTTTTGGCGTCGACGTAAAATTTACGTCCAATAAATAAGAAATGCATGTTGTTCGCCTTATTTCACCCGGGTAATGAATTTCGTCGTAAATCCATCTACCGGTTCAAGGCAAGGTACATATGTACTAGCGAACGGTTCGCCCGTCAATTTCTTGAATTTATATTCGATACAATATGTAGAGCTCGAATTGAATTTTTTTTCTACGTGTGTATGTGGTAAATGAGTTGAGCTACTTCCTCAATATATCTTATCTCGCTTTTTTCCATAGATGGTTTCGGCTTTTATTTGTTTTATATGACGTATTTTTTACTATAGGTTTAATTGATTGGAACATTCTTCGAGTGTATTTTTACGCAAGAATCCATCCACTCGTATATTAGGCATTAATTAATTTCTGAAACCAGTCAAACCGGTTTCGATTTCAGTCGATCGCACCGCGCTCGCCGAATAGGTGTGAAAAGCTTTATCGGATAGATTATAAACTGAAAGGGAAATAATTTCGAACGTTTATCATTTTATTATCGAGTCCACTTATCCGCTTTTATTATTACTATAAATACAAATTCAGTATAATCTCGACGGGTTCTTTAATTTTTGCCGTTAAAGTGAAACCGAGTACGAAAGCCTGTTGAAAAATCGGTCGACGAAAGCAAAAGATGTGTGCGATTGTAAATATCTTTGTTTTGACTGAGATAATGTTTCAAGCAATTTGACCCCTGCTTACTTATTCATATGGTAATTTTTTTTCTGCAAAAAAGATTCAGTTGGACACATCAAGCAGCAGAGTGAGCTCTATGTACATACATACATTCATTTGCATTTCCCTCAAGTTGCAATATAATGTCGCTGCGGCAAACACGCGACTTTCGCTTTATTTAATTTCAGCAGAATTAACCTTTGTCATGAGCGAATCGCACCACGTTTAATATTTAAATTAAGCATGTACGTTTTGCGACACGAGATAAGTGCGGACATCTCGCCGGCTACGGCGAACTTAAACTCCTCCGCGTAAAAAGGCTCCGGAGGATTGCGTGTGCGTTTTCGTCCTGTCTCCGTGTAAAATTATCATAAATTACCATCTAACGTCTCACTTGTCCCCTGTACCGAATAATCGTCGTTTCACCGCAACGTTTTTCCGAACACACCTTTTTCTGTTGTTGTTGTTCCATGTCAGTCGATTCATTCGCAACTGATCCGTATCTCTCACTTTTAAACACTCCGAGAGCCGTTTTTCCCGAGTGGGGCGAATTTATTACGAGGTTTAAATTAAGACGCTCATCGGGTTCAAAACGATAAATCGGAAGAGGAGACGTTCGATCCGACACTAGGCGAGTTTAATAACCCGGAAAGCGGTTTCTTTTAGCCGTCGAGCCGATTGTGTGTCGATCTTTCCGTTATAACGAGACCGCCATCGTATTCAACCTTTAAATTGGATACGTAAATAATGTTCGGGTGTATTGTGCGCTATAATAACTTTCATTTTTCGCAATTTAAAGGTTGATTTTTCAATGTAACAATGGCGTGATACGCCACCGTGTTTCAACCCCACATACAACACGCCGCGCCGTGTAATATTTCACACGACTTGTTTAATTCTTATAAATTTTCCACGTCTTAGCATCAACATAAACTATATTACTGTTGTGATTTTCATAAAGATCAAACCAATTACCTTTCTACGAATATCTTACATACCTAATATAAAAACTTGAGGAATTTCTCACGGCGATTGATCGTTCACATTGTTTCCAAACATCCCTAACAGCGGGTTGCCACATCTCATTTGTAGATCGTATACGTGTAAATCAGTCCCCTCACCATTTTATAACGGTCGTAATATTTGATAGCAACCATAATTATTATCATCTCAAACGCCCACAGCGTAATCGTCATCGGATACTTTTTATTTCTAATTAAAACTAGTCAAATCGAACGCATTCGATTCACCCACTTTTGAGGATAATGTTTCGATCGAATTTTACGACAGAACTTGGTGTTTTTTGTGCAGCTTTTAAACCGAGCGCAGTTTAATCGACTGAATCGTTAACCTTCTTTAGTTAATGAACGTCTCGGTGTACATACATAGGTATTTAAACAGTTTGTATATATTTTATAGTTCGAATGAAGCAAGCGATGTTTATGGTTATGCGGCTAGTATGTAATCGTGTTTATATCTTAATAATTAAAGATGATGTTTTTATTGCCGATATAAATGCCGTATTTAACCTGAGCTCCATTTTCAATTATATTATGCCAAGAATTATTTCAGCAAGTTTACCCTATTTTCTATGCAAATGGCGTTGGCTTTCAACCTTAGGAGTTTAATAAGAAACAATGTTTTATAGTTGAAAATTCAAATTTTCACATATTTTGGACCAAACAAAAACATTTTCCAAAGTCTTTTCTCTATTGCGCAATTCAGATTTTCCCTATACATACATAGGTATATGTATAATATTTCACTTGTAGATTCTCCTCAGGCTTCAAATCCTTTGGAGAATACTGATTCAAAATCCCTATATCTCTTGATTTTATTGTGTATATACAAGTATGTAAATCACTTTAAAAATTCTCCGATAATATCAAATTTCGATCTTAGATTTGCATATTATGAATAATGTACACCGTCAAAAATGAATTGCCAAAATTTTTTGATTTGTTCCATATTGTTTGGTATTGAGTGTGCCGTTTGGCGCTCTCCTCCCCCCTGCCCCTATTTTATATTTTTTTATTCGACTTATACATGAATATTTATAAGCGATCATTCTCGCAGCACGCCCACAACTCCAGACAACGCCACTTTTCGCCCTTTTCCCTTTTTTTATATCACTTTTTCTACCCAAAACAAACATGCTCGCCTTACCATAAAATTTGCATAGGTATTGCCCCGCCAGCAGAGGTATCGCTCCGGCCTGCAACCGTATGCGCACAAAATACATATATATTGAGCCCTTCGGCTAATTCAAATTCAACGAATGAGTTTTCAGAATTTTATCAACATGTTAATACGGCCACTGAAGTACATAGGTTGAATTTGTTTTTTCAATATCAAAAATTCCACATCGATCGATAACTAATGAATCATTTTTACGAAATAATTTTACTTCACTCGTGTGTGTGTAAAAAAGAGTATTCACAGAAAATTCGTACAGTCGCATTGTTTGCCGAATTTTCCGACCTTTTTTATACCTGCCTATGTTTATATTTGGTACAATACCCAGAGGACGTCGAATAGCGTGTTGTTCCCCCTTCGTAATGTACCCATTACCTCTTTTCCTCATTAGTGTCCTTCACAATAATTCTTCATTTTATGTTTAATTAATTTTATGAGCGACCCCCCAACCGCCCCTACACTTCTAAAGGGCGCGGAGTTAACACGTTAACGTAATTATAACAATTGCTATTATTTTTACACACTATTCATGGCTATTTATCTTCGGAACTTTAGCTTCAAATCGTATTGTTAACGATGCTGGAATATAAACGACAATATTATAATTGAATAAATAGACTAATACCTATTCGACGGGGCGAAAGTGGTTTAAGTACATTTAAATTAATTTTAATAAAACTAAAATTATGTTTAATGAATTTTGCACGGAAAATTTAGTCACAGTAGATAATCGTATTGTAGAGATAGTTGATAATTATTTATACCTAGAATAATTGGTGAATGGATGTAAAGAAGAAGGAATGAAACTAGGATGGAGCGCTTTTAGAAGAATGAACATAGTTTTTATATCCAACATCCCGCCATGCTTAAAAAAAAAGGCATACGACCAATGTTTGTGAAACGTGGATGCTGAATTCAAGAATTTTACGTAAGATCCAGTGCACACAGAGCAGCATGGAAAGATGTACACATGCTTGGTATAACAAGAAGAGATCGAAAGAGGAATACTTGGGTTAAAAACATGACCAAAGTGTCACCTACATATGTATGTATGTACATACATATGTATAGCGGAACGTGTGAAAAAGTTGAAGTGGCAATTACATAGCTGGACACATACATACATATGTAGCTAAAAGAATAGATGACAGATGGAATGGTATCCGAGAGGCTGTGAAAGAAAGCAAATTAGACCTAGTGGACGATGGGTTGTTGAATTGAGAAGAATGTGTGGAGTCAAGTGGATGCTCAAGACAGACATGAATAGAAGGGGATTGGAGAGGCCTTCATCCAGTTATTAGTAATTAATATATGTACATATGAACGAGTGAATTGTTAATAATAGTTTGGTAGTATTTATTCCGCGCAATTTTCTCGACGCGTTTTAATCTGGCGCTCGTTCGCGCGACGCACTTATCATTTTACGATATATTAAGCCGTTTTCGATGGTTTTTCTCTTCCCGGTCGTAACTTTTGAGAACGCAATTCGCTCTAAATGAAGCACTTTAGCGTCGTCTTGTCGAGGGCGTCGAATTAGGGGCATCGCTATTTTGCTGCTCAAGGTGCGTCCACTCTCTCGTAGTCAGGTAACACTGTCTGACTAATGGGCCGTTACCCACCGTTGTTTATTGTTCGCACAGCGGTGGCCCCGCTCTCTCGACAACCCTATCTCGACGAAAATTAAAAGATTAATATCCCTAAACAAACTTATTTGTATGTTAATAAAGCGCACGTTAACCGGTTGAGCGCGCCGACCGATTAGTGCCGGCTTAGGTCGGCCGCACACTACACCTCACCAGGTGAGACATCTTTTTCCATTCGTTTTACGAATCAAAAAAACTTTACATCCGATTCTCTTTTTGCACGGGGGATACGTTCCACTGTTACTATACGGATACTGTTTCTGTAATTTCATAAAATGCTCCATACAAGTATTTAGTTGACTTTTCCATTAGTAATAATGTAATTTTCCGTATGAAAGTCAATTTTTTCTAAATCGAAGTCTAAGCTTTTCATACCCTTGTAGTAAGTTTAATCTTTTATTATTATTTATAAAGGTATGTACAGCTCTTTGATGAAGTACTAACGTACTAAGTATAATGTATAAGTATAAGTATAATGTCAAACAGCAGTTCAAACATAACATGACCTAAAAAGTCGTAGATGTTCGATAGAGTTGCATTAACTATGTATGTATGTATGTATGTATTCCACAATAGTGTAATATGTGCAATGTGAGATTTTGAAGTAGCTCAGTAAAAAAATGACCAAACCATTTCAGTACTATTGCAAAGGATTATTTCTGTTCCGCAAGTGTGCACCTACCTTATTAAGTTTGAAATAAGCTCTGAATAATTGCTACCTTATTTCACGCTGTCATCTCTAAAGTATGGCTAGTTTGTCTGTGGGTGGTTTGTTTTTAGTCCGTTTTTTCCCTCTTTCGATCCCACACGGGTCCTTTTTCATCTGTCTACCCTTAGTTTGTTTAATTCTCGTCGTTTGTACCTCGTTGGTTGTGTATTTATGAGTCTTTGTGGGCAAGGTACGCCAGATGTCTTGTCCTTACCGGGGATGGGTTCATTATATTCGTGTAATTTATGCATCGCGGTTTTAATAAATTCTGGCCTCGAAGACATGGCAAAGGTGCAATGAGTGCCTAATGAGCAAACGTCCTTTGTGTTGTCATATTGTTTGTCGGAAAGGGCTTCTTTATTTGTCGACTCGCATTGTTTATTATTACATTGCGAATCTACCTATTCATATATGTAGTATGTATATGGGTGTTGTTTGGTAGGCGGGTTATTTTTAAGTGTTGATCGAGTATGTTGGCTTCGTGTAAGTCTTGTGGGGCTTTCGACCCATTCGAGAGCATTTTTATTCGATATTCGAATAGTTGGTGGTTGCGAATAATTGGAACCCCTACCCTGAAGTAATTACTACAAAGTTAGGCATCATCGAAGATACGGCGTACTAGACAGGCGAGTGTGGCCTAAGGTTGTTGGCAAGTATGTGCCAGTATATCTAGTAAGTAGGCAAGAGGCAATCGATTGGCCCTGTCTGGTGTTAAGTCAATCGTGCCGGGGAAATCCAATCAATTCATCTATGGCGGCTCGAGACCAATCCGAGTGCTGTGCGAGCCCTCGGCACAAAAGTAAATTCTTTTATCGTTGCGACAAAGAGCTTTTAAAGGGATTTTCTTTAAACCCCCCCCCCCCACCCTCTGCTCTTGTCGAAGAAACGACTAACCCCCCTCACCCCATTTTAGCCCACCCTCATTCCGGAACAATCACTTTGTGCGTGTGCCGGAGTGCCGGATCCCTCTCGCACATGTCTGTTTTTGTATGAAAGTTGCCGAGAAAATCGATTGAGTGCCTGACAATGCCCCAAAAATCTTTTTTTTTTCTAGTTTATAATAAAAAAAATCATCATTGTTTAAATAATTTTATATATACAACCAATTTGAGTAGTACACAGTTCATAAACACACCTTCCTAGAAAAATATTTAAATTATACATTTTCAAATGTTTCCTTATTATATCGGTACTAGTATGTAATATTTTCTTTAGTGGATATTGTTAATACAATTTAATTGTAAAGTCTTTGAATAATTGATTAGATTTATCGCATGTTTTCAGTTAATCAAAACACGCACTAATCTCTACCGTGAAACTATTCAGAGCTTTTGCACACAAATTTCAGCCAACTAATTGCACTTTATTCACATTATACTTTTTCGGATATTTGAATATGTATCAAATATTACAATATTCCCTCCGTATTTGCAATCCAAATGAAATGGCTTTTGGCGATTTCGGGACTAAGATTGTCTTAAATTTGCATCGCAAACGGAGCCAACATTTAGGTCAATTAAGATCTAATCCTTTGTTTTAATCGTCGAGATTTAACTTAACTTCGCTTTCGTAGCGAGAAGTTAAATTAATTTAAAAACAAATTTGTTTATTGCCAAATCCGACAAAAGCGAAAGCGAAATACCCCTTTTTCTCTAGTAATGTAATATTGACTACAGTAAACTAGACTACTAAGCACGAGTTTTATTCATCCGAACACAAATCCACGAATGAATGTCTACAAAAGTTTTTCTATCGAATGGAATGGTCTCGCTTCGGAGACATATCGTTTCAGCGGCTTCGCATAAAAAACTGCCTCCTGAAAATTAGATTTGAGCACGAGTGCTACACCTCAGGGGCATACAGAAACACACACACACACACTTCATATGAAGTAGCTGAAGCTGAAGTTGAAGCCGAAGGTGGCCGATGCTAACGAACGGAACACGTAGCCGCCGGTAACGGAATAAACTTTCTTTGCCCGTTTTCAAAGGGAGTGTCGCAATTATCTACATCTCTTTTCGCGCTCGTTTTCCTTCCGGGGATGTCCTTGTATAACCGTTTTGATAATAATCGTCGAAGGGTAGAAGACAAGCGGGGGGGGGGATGAAGGTGTCGAAACAAACCCCATCTTCTGTAAATAATCCATCGGTTAAATCTTCCAAGACGCGTGAAATTCACACCCCGTTTCAAACTCTCAATAATGACATTCTTATTTGAAAGACATTGATATATTCCATATACATTGATTTTGATTATGAATATTTTATGTATATTCCTTACTTTGATTCATTAGTATTTCGATACTCATCCATCAACTAAAAGTTCGTGGAAGCCTCACTTTTATTACTCAGAAGTTTGCTATTCCATACAGAGTATGCATATTACATTTAACAAAAAAACCTCGCGTTCAATAAAAACGCTCATCTCAGAGGTCATACTCTGAGATTCCTAAAAGACAAATCTAACAAAATTGTCAGAGATTCATTCTTTTCAAATAGAGTGGTTGAAGTTTGTAACCGCCTCCCAAATCAGCTAGTAACTTCTGAAAATACAAATCTCTTTAAAAATTATCTCAAGTTTTTGAATATAAATGGATTTTTGGAAGTCTCATTATATACGATAGATAAAAATTGAATGAACAAAATGCAACAGACCCCTGGGCTCCATCAGCTATGCTGCCTGCCAATGTATTTTAAACAAATAAATAAATATATGTATAATATGTATGTTCATATGTATTATAATAATAAACCTAATAGTTTATGATAGTATGTTGACTTGATACTAGTGTAAGCCCGTTGAATATCAACGGAGCGAGCGCTTTCTCATCACCCGTACTGAAAAATAATATTAAATTAAATAGTTTCTATAGTAATTGCATAGATGGCGCGTTATGATAACAACGTAACAATTTAGCAAAGTCGCGAGCCTATTTTTAATTATATAAAGTAAAGTTGAAGCCAGCCCATTATTATCTGGTTTGGCTCACCGCGTATGCGCTCAGTGTTCCAAATCAGTCACACCGGGTCCAAATCCCACTCGCGCGACGTTCTGGTTTTTTAATTATTTACGTCGGCGAGCGTTATCAGCAGACACACACACACACACACACACACACACAGACAGACAGACAGACGGATGCTATTATATATATGATATGAATTTATGTATGTTGTAACTACACCCTCAAAATTTCCCTTTAAAAAAATAAATATTTTAATGAATGATACCTATGTATGTATGTATGTACATGAAACTTTCTAAAGAAAGTTTTGCGTAAGTAAATTATTGTATAGTTTAGCCTTGTTGCTGTTTGTAATTCGATATCAATTATCACCAAAGTATCGATATGCCCGGTAGTGCGGGCACAGCTGCGGTAATTCAATTGAAACACCCCCGTATTCCAGTTGTGAGAGCCCGACCTTTTCGCAAACGAGATTAAAAAACGGGGGGGTTTTTTTCCAACATCGTGCGATAACTGTCAAAGGTTGTTTGATGAGTAAACATGACCGTTTGCGAAAATGTAAAAATAAATAAAAAAAAAAAGAAAATTCGCGCTTTCCCGCGCTTAATCGCCTACCCTCACCAGAGTGTTCTTGTTATCTTTTCCACTCGGCGCGGCGCATCGCGAAAAATACCGCAACGGCGTCACTAGTGGCGCCTAATTCCCGCGCGAAGACTTTAAAAAGTCCCGGCTACTTTTAAATTCTCTCGTTTTAAGTGGATTAAGTCACCCCCCGTCGTCCGTCGGTGAAGTTATCGTGGGTTTGGGGCTTGGATGGGGTTTCGTTTGAATCTGTGGGACCCGAAAGCTCTCTCCAACCCGCCCACCCCCTCCGCCCATCCAGTCGGGGTAACATGCCCAAACAAAATTTGCAATGTAAATTGTTTTTTATTCAAATGTGATTGTATATAAATACGGAAATCGCGTTGAAACGCGGCACGCGAGCTTTTCGGGGTAGCTGGTGTATACTAAGGGTATGGCTCGCGTGCCTTCGTTGTTCCACCGCTAAACACAACTTTTCGGCGATTCGAATAATCAGAGGCGGTGCGTGAACGATTCAACAACGTTTTCCCGACGCATAAAATACAAATACAATTGTATGTTGTTGATTTTTTATTCGTTCGTGTCAATTCGTCGAAATCGCAATGTGGTATCAATTTTTTCGCTTGAAATGTATGCATTTCGATTTCATTTTCAATACACAACTTACAAAGTCTTCTGACGAAATCCTAATCGTATGAATTTTTATGGTTTTGTGTGGTACAGACTTGCAACACCCCACCCCACGTCACAATTCATAGCAACGGTGCAATCAGGTCACGTGTGGTGTGGTAAAAGTATGTGTGTGTGACTCTTAATACGATACCAATACTAATTTCGTATTATGGATGCGTTTTTAATCTGACATTGTCGAAAGTTTGGACGGAAAGTATCGCTCGTGGGCTATTTTCGATAATTCGACACTTTATTGGGGCTTTTATTTGTCTGTTTGTGATCCTGTCAAATTGTCAATTGAAAGAAATACAGCAATAGATACTATTGTATCTGTCTTTTTGCTTCAATTATTGTACACGTTTTAAAGACGGATATTTATTTATTTATTATACGCCTGTTAGGGCTATTTATTATGTACATCATATTAGAAAATACATATGTACATACATAAAAAAAACATAAATATATCTTTCATGGGCTGCCGAAGGAGTACAATTCAAACGGGGTAATTTTTCAGGAGTCAAAAACTAAAGAAAATTAATACTTCATAGTATGACCACCTCTATTTTGAACTTTTCATTTCGACAAGTTCAACAAGACGAGACATCAACTTAAGAACTCCAAATATGCACTAATCCCGTCTTGACCAAAATTTGACTTGTACTCCTTTGGCCGCCCATGATAGTTATTACCTATAGTGTAAACCCGTTGAATATCAACGGAGCGTTCTCATGACCCGTACTGAAAAATATATTAAATTTAATAGTTTTTATAGTTGTTGCATATATGGCGCGTTATAATACAACAACTTAATTTAGCAAAGTCGTGAATCCTTTTAAGATCTAATGTTGGCCAATTATAGCACGTATGCCATCGCCTCCGTTTGGAAGATAGTGTAAGCACGATTCCTCCCGACCTGGTGATCTCGGGTTCAAATCCCACTCGTTCTGGTTTTTTTTTTTTTAATTATTTACCAAGGCGAGTGTTATCAACAGACAGACAGACAGACTGATGGACAGATACACAGAAAGACGGATAGACGGACAGACACACAGACAGACAGACAGACGGATTTCGGCTATTATATGTATATATAATAATAATATGTTGAGTTAATAAATGCTATAATGAGTTGTTGCCTCAAAGAAAACAGATTTCGATTTAAAAAATCAAAACAGTATTTATTACCGTATCTAATCATTCTCTTGGGATAGGAGAATGAAGATAATAATAATTATTACATGAAATAGTTTCATAAACTGATAAAAATCGAGAATGGCTAACACGTACCGGATTACCTAACATCGTAATGTATGTTTGAAATACACGACATCGTTGTATATTATTTCATACTCCCTAGTCCTGTTCTGTTTTTAACGTATGCCACTATTCTCCTGCTCTGTATAGCTTCTAACCTCACCATCCACAAAGGATATCAATATTATAGATAGGAAATAACGTAGGTACGGTTCGTATTTCTCGCGAAATGAGAAGCAATTGCGGTTACGTTGATACATATTCGGGTTTCGACTGGGTTTTCATCGCCGACTCGACTAATTTATGGCGTATTTTCGGTTCTCACAATTAGTTTCGGTTTCGCACCATCCCCTTACCCCTACCTTTAATATCGATCGAAACCCCCCTATTAGGGGTTGCCGACCCTTCAGCTTGCGAGCCGTGCCTATGGCGTGAAAAAATCAACGAAAACCGAGTAGGTACACCACATCTATGTTACATTTTTTTCGCGCGTTTTCCACGGTTTTCCACGTCGTCACGACATAGAATTTCGACGTTTTCCTTTCGTACAAGTGTGCTTACATATGTACATACATATTTGTGTATACTGGGAACTCTTTTTATTTGAATTGTTCTACGGACGTGCTCCCCTTTCGCGTTGTCGAAGAAAATCGGTTGTTTAATCATTATATTTCGATGGAGCGTTCTGTGGGGGTGAATTTTTGAAAAATATCTTTCATCGTTTGAAACGAGATTTTCAGACTGTATCACCGTTAGATCTATGCGTTCAAAGACTCAACGGTATCGGCTTTTCCTTCGCCCGTTAAGAGACGACGTTCTTGTGTTATCCGCAGTTTAACTTTGTAAATATCTTTGCGGTTTACTTTCGCCCTAGGCCTTTCTAAACGAGAGTGTCTATCGCATCTTGTATACCCGTCTATTTTATCAATGTATAAAATGTATAAAGTTTCAAAATGGAAGTTGAAAAGTGTAGCGAGCGTTTAATTGTCTTAAGAAATTGATTGTCTATGTTTGCATGTTGAAACACTGCGTTCAAAATATTTTTTTATAATGTTACCGTAAAGTTTGCCGTGAATAATTTTTTTTTGTGGAATTTTCATAAGTATTCATGATTTGATATCCCCTCACTTTTGAATTCTCATCACGTTTCAATTCCGCTCGTAACGAAGTGCGATAGAAGTTCAGGGATGATTTTAAGCGTTATTTAATGTTCGTAATAATGAAAAATAGATATTGAGTATAAATTTTTGCGATTTTTCTCCACCTTATTTTTATTGCCGTCACGTTTTGATCTAAAAAAAATTCGTACATATTAATCGACTTAAAAAAAACTTGAAATTTCTCTCGGTAATAGGATTACCATGCACGCTTTTTCTACGTGCGTTTTAATTGCATTTGTTTGTGTGAAAATTAACTTTGAAAATTAATAAAGTACACGTTAAAATGACTTTACTTAAGTGGGGGGTTTTTTTATAGCTTAAAACTTTCTACATTATCACAGAAGGGGGCAGGAAAAATAACATACAAAAATTTCGCTCGAGTATTTGGTATAACTCATTTTTATGTTAGAAAGTATCGATCACCTTTACGTTAAATTCTTTTCCCGAACGCATTATTTTCGAAGACGTATCGATATGACGTATCGTAAAATTTTATTGCCTGGTTTTTTATTCACTTTCCACAGTTATTTCCTGTACGGCTCTTTATAACGAATAAATTGCGCATATTGGCGCATAAATCGTGAAATGCGCACCCCGTACGACAAAGAAAACATTATTTCGAAAACGTACAAGTTCAAAAAAAAATAAAACCAATATAAGATACACATTTTTTTATTATTTATTGCTTGTGCGTTTGTGCTTAAATAATTTTACAAATTCATATTCCTGATATTTATAAGACACTTATTGTAATAGAGAACGTAACGTCGGCTTGTAGTATTTTTTAATATATTCCAGTTTGTCGTTAACTATTCCCATTGTGTATGGAGAAAATCTCATTATTTTTATGACTGGTTTCGATTGAAATTGCATTTGTATTATTTGTACGGAGTCTCGGCTTCCGTAACGAAGTGTTTTCCTCAGTTCTGAATCTGCAATAAATTTTCATCATCTTTACAACCGCAATATATATTCAAATGCATTCCTTCCGGGACGCGGCGTTTGCATTTTATTTTATTTGCACTGCAATACAAAACACCTCAGTATCTCTTTCACCTGGAAAATTCTTAAAGGCTTTCCTCGAAGACTAGACCGTCGGGGGGTTTTCCTTTTGCCGAAGACTGTTCGCGATACTCTTCCGTTATGTCCAATTATTCGTACCGCATCTACCTGCATTAGGTTTTCGTAAAAATAAAAATATAAAATATCCCCCACCTTTTTAGAAAAAGCAATAAGAGCAGTGTGGAGTGCTCCTTCCCTACAAGAGTGCGGTCGACTTTTATCCATACTTATTTTTCCGTGCAAATCTCCACTTTGATTCCACTTGCTGGCGCTCTATTTCCGTCCTTATTGTGTTATTGAGCATATTTCACGAGGTTCAATTTTATTTATATTTTTTATACAAACACGTGTAACGTTCATACTCGTATTTGAAAAGCAATCCTTTAGTACATATTTATCATAATAGAATTGCCCTTGATTTAATACGAAAACGGCATACGGTTCAGTTACGTAAATAGTTGTGATAATAGCCCGTTTACCCGTCATATGACGGTGAATTGTAACCCCACCCGTCCCCTGTTGGTTTGTACAATAACAGAACTATACATTTGAAACCATTGTATAGGTATAGTACAATGGTTGGCAACCTACATACACTGAAGTGCCACATAATTGTTATTTTTAAGGAACACTCCGCGTGCCACTAAAAAAGACCTTCAAAAAATTCATTCTCTAGGTTATGCCCACCAAAAAACCTTCCGCGTGCCACCTAGTGGCACGCGTAGCATAAGTTGCTATAGTGTACCGTTGATTGAACAGTTGCATAGCCTTAAAATCGCGTCGTCGAGTCGAACTAGCTTAGACAGATATCGGTTTATTGACAACACGGCGTTAATTTTTTTTTATTTCTTATGTTGGTTTTTTTATTTCTTATGACCGCAACGAACCAGGCAGGTCGACTAAGCGTATTTTTAATTAATTTAATTATCAAAACATTATTCATCGTTCTGTTATATGTAATATGAGCATATTACGCTGTGTGATATATTACTGTGTGGATTTATAAATGTCAGATACAATACGGGAAACGAATCGTTGCAGCTAAAGAAAGGCAAACAACTGCTTGACTTTCTACTGCAAAATATCATTTTGTTTTATAATTCAAGTTTTCCCCGTTGAGGAAAAACTAGAACTAGTCGTCGTCGACGACGACGACGACGAGTGCACTCTAAACTTTTAATCTGGCGTTTACAGCCATCTCTTGAAAAGTTGTTCGCGCAATGCGCCACAAGCTTCGCGCACTTTTCCTCCCCCCTCGTTTCCCTTTTAGACTTCTTATCAAATGTTTTCCATTTTTCACGTGGCTTCTGATGTTTTCTTTTCAGGATGGAGATCGCGGTTATCTCGAGGGTTTGGCGTCCCGGTACGCCGACCTCTTCAGCACGCACTACGGCGATGTGTTGGACCACCTCGAAGAGTTGCGTCGCCACGAATGGGACGAAATGTCACCGAGGATCAGGGTCTTGGGTGCCAGTAGTAGTAACAGTGGGGGTCCTGGAACACCAGGGACACCCCCATCGGGGCGCAGCCCTGGACAAGCGCCTGCGCCCGGTCCTGCAGCTGGCCACCATGGCGCCCCCGGAACCCTCACCACTTCCCTCTCGCAACCCATCTATGTACCCGGAAAATATTCGGTAATTTTTTATTTTAGTTGCTCTCTCTTTATTATTATTCGACTAGCGGTGGATGCTCCTTTTTGCCCAAACTAATTTGTTTTACTTCATTGTAATTCAGTTACTGTATTATAGCTGAAGAACAAACATCCGTAATCAATGATGAAACGAAAATTTTTCAAAAATATAATGAATTGTATAAAAATTATATATACATACAGTAGTTCGCCAGATATTGAATCGGGCCACGGGTCGCTTGTTAGTTCTCCATGGTCAGTTTTCCCTTTGCCGCGTGTTAAAATTGACACGCGGCAAACTTCCGTTAAATGGGGCTAACGGGTAGGGCAAGTTTGGGTAGATCCCCTGTTCCGTTTGACAGTAGGTGAAATTATTGCATAGTGTACCGTTGATTGAATGGATGTATGGCCATAAAATCGCGTTGTCGGCTCGGATCAGCTTTGACAAATACACACATCGCCAAAATTTTGTTTTGTGCCAGCTTAACCGCAATGACAGAGACCGACCGACCCGGATTTAGCGCTGTTATATACATATATGTATGTATATGTATGTGCATACATATGTAGTACATATATACATATTCACTCTCAAATATAATCATTAATGCAAACATCGTATTATAAAGAGTGATTCAGGGCCCATACCTATAGTTCCACTTTTAATGTACATATGTACATACATATGTATGTATGTACATATCCATCTGCTTTGTCAATTGCTTTATTTTTTATACATAGGCCTTCCTCAATCCCGACCAATTTTTTTTTTATAAACGATAGGTTCACCGCATCAATTTACTTCCTCTCCATGAACTCTGAATCACCTGTCAATAGACTGAGTTTCAAGTACGCTTTGTCTACACAATGATGCCTTTCAATATGTTTATTTATGATTTGTTTTAATTTTTGGAATTTTATTTGAATAATTGATAGAATTTTCGCCAATGTTATATCGGATTTGTGATGATTAAGAGTTGTTGATAATTCGATTTAATCGTAATTAATATAGCATCGAAATTTCGTAACGGCCATTTTATTATTTGTGCGCAGTGTGATTTATTTTCGTCGTAATCGTTAAACTTGATTTATGCGCGGCAAAGTCTTCGGCGAATTTTCCGACGACGAGAGCTTTTCTTTAAGCGGCGTCGTTTTCCTCGACTCGTTAATGTAATCAAGTTCTTATCGTTCTTCGTCCGCTCATTGTTTTCCGTGTCTCGGGCTAATGCTATATACATTCACGTATATTTCTGTGTATAGAACGGTGATGATGATCAGAAATTAGGCTTTCAACGGAACACGCTTTCACATCGGAGATACGGGGGGGGGGGGGGGGTGAGCTTTCCTGGCTGTAAATTCGCTTTGTGTCATATGCTTTCATTGTGCGAGAGTGGATGCAATTCGTGCTGAAATATAGGTCAACTTTAACCGTTCAAGTGCTGAGAGATGATACATTGTCGTTTATGATATACATATGTATACTGAAAATTAACGATATTTATACTTGATAACGCTTACATATATTACGATCTAGTATTAATGGAATTTATTAGTTGATTAATAAATTTTCATGGTTGAAACGGATATGGTACTGAAACGGTTAAGTTATGTGCAATCTGGCCCCTTTTGTTATGATGTACATACATACATACTCTGAAAAGAGAACGTCGCGAAATGAGCTTCGCGCAATATTCCTTTGTGAAAACTGTGTCAACTATTATAAAGTAGAAAATTGCACTTTAGCGTACAAAATCGTTGAATTTCATTGTTAACTTTTATTTTTGCAGCCATCCAGTTGCCTGACGGACAAAGAGGAAGATGAAATATACGGTTTCGGGTACGGTGTCTTTGGAAGGCATATGGCAGCTAGACAACAACAACAGAGAGCCATAGTTGGCTCGACACCTTCACACGCTCAGATGCAAATGCAGCATCAGCAAGCTGGACATGCCCAGCCTCTGGTGCATCATCATCATCACAACTACCAAACGTAAGGATACATTTATACTTGTTATACATGTATATATAAACTGTACACAGTTCTTTTGAGGGTTCAATGTTCTAATTGGGTTATCTCCTTCGTTGCACGATGTTATCGAAGTCATAATAGGGATTAGCGAGCTCTCATCAGCTAAACCGGTGGAACTAATCGATTGTCTGCCTCTCGAGAGTGTGTCCGACCCGTTGAGAATGGCCGATCGACTTATTTGCCACTCCAATCCTATCCGTATGTGTGGGATAATCCGTTGAGGAAATATTTTTACGTGGCTCAAGCGCTAATCTCTACGTAGGTAAGACCTCGGAATGTTTTCGCTCAAAATACTCACATACTTATCGGTAACCCGAAAGCTTTTTATACCGCACGCGCGCGTTGATTCATTGATTTTTTTTTTTAAATTTGATTCCTATGCGAGTTTTTTCACTTTTCATCCGGTTTCCGAAGCGTTTGTTTTCACGGTCCCGTTGAAGTTGAGCGCGCTGAAGAGCTTTTGTGCGAAAACCAAACGGCGCAACAAACTCAATTTACGCTACGAGCTTCGAGCTTTTTTACGTGTCAGATTTCGCCCATTCAAACACATCCGAATATATGTATGGTATTATAAAATCAAATATTATAGAATAACAAAATAAAAAAAAAAACGCTCAAAGCTCTTTTCGCCGTCAATACATACATATGTATGTACATAGCTAGAGTTGATTTCAAATGATTGAATGCGTGGTTCAATATTTTAATCTAGTTGTTTTGAGTTTGAATTTATCGTTTAGTTGCATTCGTGGAAAATTTAATATAGTGAGAATGTGTTGATTAAATGAAGTCGACTGTTTGTATTATGCGCTAATAGTACGTTTCTAGTTCAATTGCGCAATACTAGCGTATGGAAATCGAATTATAATTTGACATTGTGAAATGGTTTTCGCCTCTCAGAATGTTCCGCCTCTAATGGCATTATCCGAATATCGGATAGCAGTAATCTAATACCGGTGAAAATTCGTTTCGACGCGAAAATGAATTATCCGATCGTTTAAGTGCACGTCGAACCGGGGCTTCCTACCCCGCCTACTGCAACGTACATTAATTACATCGATTTCTCTAAATCAATTTCTACACTCGTTCGCCATTTTAATTAAAAGACTGTACAGCTCGCATTGATTTATTCCCACGGCGAAAAAACGCGACGAAGTGTTTATATTTAAGGCCGTTTATCGAGTTGAACGGTTAATGAGATCGAATCACGTGTCGTCCCCGTTGCAGCCGCTTCGTAGCGCATCCGTAGCAAACGGCGTTAATCACCATACCTCAGGGCACTAAATAATCATTTTGCGCAAACAATGGGCAAACTGCGCGTATGTGTTTGGATATATGTACGTGTGTGTACATATGTACCTATATATATATATATATATATGTATGTACATATATGGTGTCGGGTTTAACTGCGCGCTCCGTTATTGTCCGTCGAGCCGCGGGCCATCGTAAATCGTACAGCCGGACCTGCACTGTCAACCGAAACCCTTTAACAGAAATATTCAACCTTTGCAAATCCGAGAATACTGTTGGATCTGAACCCTATGAAAAATTCTATGTGAAACACGCTATTTTCGCCATAGTATTGCTCAGCGTTCTTCTACTATGTATGTATGTATGTATGTATGTACTTCCTATAACCTACCTTGCTTTGATATTCATAAAATGACATTTAAAAAGTTTGTATTGTAGGAATGTTATTAAAGATAAGTTAAGAAAGAGAATTTGTTTGCCTATCATTTGTAAAATAGAGTATTTTAAATATTTTCGAATTTTATATGAAGGCATACAACTAATGCGTGTTGCCAGTTATGACGTATGGATGTGAAATATGTATGTATGCTCGGTATAACAAGAAGAGATCGTAAGAGGAATATATGGGTAAGAAGCATGACCTAAGTGGCAGATATAGCGGAACGTGTGAAAAAGTGGGAGTGAGAAGAATGGATGGCAAATGGACGCGAGAAATACTGGAATGATATCCGAGAGGATGTGAAAGAAGGCAAGGTAGACCGAGTGGACGATGGACTGATGAATTGAGAAGAATGTGTGGAGTCGAGTGGGTTCAGATTGCTCAAGACAGACAGAAATGGAAGAGGATTGGAGAGGCCTTCATCCAGCAGTGGTTGATGAACGGCAGTGCATGGTGAATTGAAAACTACTGAATGAAACGGTATACATTGTATGTATGTATGTACATAAATTGCAAATTATTTTGTATTTGTGTAGCTGATGTAACGTTGTTTTTGGTTGTAAGGTTGCCAATCATCATTTGAAATTGCCTGGTTGGTTGGGTAGCCGCGTAACGCATACTTTCACTCACTCACACGTATTCGAGGCACGGGTTGCGCGAAGCGCTCGCATTTTTCAACTACCTATGTATTACATTTTGATATATTTGGAACTATCAAATACACTACAGGTATACATATACATACATAAATGATTACCACCCCATTATACTGTTATTATGTATTATACATAGAGCATATGTACATTACAAATCATTTAAAATCAGCAGAATGTACCTCATGTACATATACATATACATATGAATAAATAAATTATCAGTAACCGACTTCGTCGAAGTGCTTGTAGTGTCGATACGGGTGATCAATTTTATAGCTCATAAAATAAACGTTGCAGCGATACCCATAAGATCTGAAAACTTTACTTTGAATCATGTATAAAGACATTGCAACTAGGATGTATGTATGTATGTACATATGTACATACATTAGGGTGGAGTGACATTGCAAAATTACAAATCGGCATTGTAATACCTACCAAAAGTTTCGTTGTATCATCCGTATTCTCGTAAAAATACTGAAAAAAATCTGTGAATGTGTCTTCAGGCCTCTACCCGAAGGCGGAAAATGAAAATTTGCTATTAATTTCGAAATCTGAACACAGAATACAAATTTTTAGATAACATTCTCATAAAATTACCCCAACTTCATTGAATATTATAAGTACTTTTTGTAAAAATCCAATTTATTTACGTATTCAAATACATAAGTGTGAATTTGTGAGCGCGGTGGAGGGTGGCATACGAGTAAATATAAGTATATACGAGTAAAGTGAGTATGTATAGTAAAAATAAATACAATTTTTCCAATTAAAATTGCTATTTATACAAATTGGAAACAATCAATTGGAAATTTTCATACACGTAAAAGTGCTGGTAGAGACTAGAAAAACTTTTTTAATTAAGCAAAAATTTTTTTGGACAGAAGATGTACATACGATGCAGAGGCAACTTTTAGAACTATTTCAAAACGAATATCCCAAAAAAAAAATTTCATACATCGTCGCTCCACCCTAATGCCCATACACTACCGTCCATATGTTTAAGACCAAACCTATAACTCTATAATTATATATCTATAACATAAGTACGCGGACTTTCGACGAATCCAAAATCGTTTGGCGTTAAAATGCACTCGATTTATTAATAATACGCAAACCTTAAGGAGTACGCTTGCATAAATTAATCCAGAGCTTTACTTCAGTCGGTTATAAAATAGTCACGTATTGACGTTAATGGCGTTAATGAAGCGCCCTTTGCGAAGTCCATTTGCATTAAATGTGAGGGCGGGGAAGACCCCGAGGGCGGCCACGCACATTCATTACGAGTGGGTGGGCGGGTGGGGATGTTTTCCAACCCCTTCCCAATGGCTGCCACTGTCTTACGTTCATTATGGACCGCATTGCTTATATCGCTCGGCAATAAATATAGCATTGTTTATTACGCCGCTAGTAAATAACGCATTGTGTGCCGATTAAAAGCGGACGCGCAGCTGCCTCTCTCGACGCACACTCCCATACAAATTCACCATTTATCCGTCTACATCTCTGCCCGCAACGTACATATACCTAACACTGTATTGATCAAATTGTGTGATTGTGTTCAAATTTTGACTGTTCAATTTTAAATTGTATCCATTCGAGTAGACAGCGATAGATAAGCGTTGGATGCACGAACGAGGGCTCTTAAGGTGCCTGTAAACGATCAACATTCGTCAGCAACATTGCTCGTCAACCATCGCAGTCGTGTCGCAGTGGCTCAATGATTGCCGGCAAGTAGTTGCTGTTGATAATATTGTTCAGATTCGCCAAAGGTCAACGCTCGTGTCGTGTCCGCACATCAGCGACAGATACCAGCGTATGTGAAAGAGCAGGAAAGAAACATATATTGTCGCGTATTTTCGTATATCATCGGCAATATGTCAACAATACTCGCCAACACACTGCCATATCAGCAATTGTGGAACAATAGTGTTGGGAAACACGACTATATTTCTGGCCCACATCACCATATTGCAGTAAAATCACCGGCAATACATTGCCGTGAATATGTTGATCGTTTACAGGCACCTTTAGTTGAGTCCCCGATGCGTTGGAAATAGTTATTCGATTTTCTTGACGGTTTACACATGCATATGTACATAGTTTCGTTATAAATATGTACTTTGATCTTAGCCAATAGGCCGAGAAGCCAATATGTAGGTGTTAACAATTTTTAAATATTAGTCGGTTTGCTCGTCATATGACGGTGGATTCTGTACATTAACAGTACAGCACGTTGATTGAATGGGTTGTCGACTCGAAACCGTTTTGACAGATAGCGGTATTTTGCCAACACACCGCTAAAGAAAAAGTGTTTGTTGTGTTGGTAATGCTAGCGTGACGGCAACGACCCAGGCAGTCAGGTAACCAGACGTTTACGCTAATATATAAGTATTAGAAAAATAGCGTCGGCCATCGTCTTACACAATTTTCCAATGTTCATTATCTCTTCCTTATTTTATTTCCATCCCCTTCAAAAGGCAACGGGAAATCACTTGAAGAGTATCTTCCTCTTGTAGCTATTCTGTGTAAATTGAAAAGGCAATCAAGTACGCTTCTGAAATGTAAAATAATGTTCATTTTGTTTGTTTCAGATGTCTAAGTCCTAGGTCAGCATACTTCTACGAATTTCCACCGAGTGGTAAGTTTTTCTTTTGCTATTTTTTTTTATTACAAATTTAAACTTTTCTTGGCGTTTCAACTGTTTAAAAATGACATGAAGGTCGTAACACTTTCGCCGGAGCATATGTCGTCTGAAATATTCATCGTCAAAAAGTCGTGAATCTAAAGAGCTTTCCTTCGCCCGAATTACCGAGTTTCCGAAAAGTTTTCCTTCTCGTGTAAAATAAATACATTACACGTAGGTGGTTCGCTTTGCGTGACCTTGCGCTGTATATAAGGAAGGTCACTTTTTTCCTAAGGTCGTATTATACCAGTTATATGTATGTACATACATATACATATCACATATGTATATTTCATATTTCTTCAAAGATAACTTTGATCTTTTTTGTGACTGATTTAATCCTTGCCCACGCTCTGTCAACAAATCAAAACTAAGCTGAATATATTCAAATTTAATTCTGCAACAACAGTTACGATATTTTTGACAGTCAAAATGCTGTATAGTCTTTTACAACTTAATTGATGTCAATAAAACAATAATCTACGGTTAAATTGTTTTACGGTTATCGTTTTAAGTATTCGTGTTTATTATTTCCCCCGTATTCACGACTAAACTTTCGTGAATTAATACGGTTTTAAAACATATTCAACGTTTTATTTCGCTCGTTCGAATGTACGAGCGACGTCACTGAAAGTCATCTCGACTTTTTCCCCGGGAATGAATCGACTTTCTTGAACTTTTTCGACTTTTCACCAAAGTTGTCGAGACTCTGCGAGGCAACTCGAGCAACTTGTTACAGAATCTGATCAGATTTCAAGATTTATATTTAGACGGAAACGTGCCCACCCCACCTACTTACTGAAAGGTTTGCTCTTCCGGTTTCATCAAATTTATTACCGATATTTCATTGAAGATCTTGTTTTCTCATTCCTTTTCGAGGATACCTATACATATTGAAACAGAAAATTGATTTCTTTATTGCTCGTTATTTCCACCTCGACGTCTCCTTCTCGGTATTTTTTTTTTTTTTTCTTTTTTGCTTCTGAATTACGTTCCTGTAAGCTCCTTTTACTGTTTACATTATTTATTTGTAAAATATGTAAATCCGCATTGATTTAACGTTTTCACTTTTTTTACTTTTTAGATTTATGATTGATTTTCGAGATAGAATCTTGCAAAATATATTACGTACAAGTTGAGGAATACAAAAGTTATACATATCATTGTGTATGTATACGACAAAGTTATATTTTAGATAACTTTTTGTAAAAACTAACTTAAATATCGGTATGAAAGTTAATTTGTATAATAACAATTTTTTTTTTTAGTTAAAAAAGATTCTAGTTACTTTTAATATGAGACATCGATCTATTAACAGGTGTCTTATTGGATACAGTATCTGGTTGTTATTAGAGGAAACGTATTGAATTTTGAGTGTTATTGAAGTATGTTGAAAATTGAGATACACAAATAAAAAAGTTCCATCGTAAAAAAATAACAACATTCACATACATATAAATAATCGATAATAACTTTTTTTTTACCGGATAACAAATGTTTTCCGATAATAATGCCAAATTTTCACCTGGGAAATGTCCGAAATATCGTCGTGTCGAAGAATTAATTTATTCGAGTGACAATTGTCGAACGACGCGCATACTCCATTACGGCGATTAGAGGGATTTCTCATCCCTTACACTTTTACCACTTCCCGTTTTCCAACCCACGGAAAACACTAATTTTATTTTATTATAATTAAGATGGATCTCAGCGTCTCAGAGAGAGTCTCGGACGCTGCACTTAATTGATGTGGATCTTCAACTAGCGACTCTCTCGAGTATTAGGAAGTAATTTTCAGGGGAAAATTTTTCAAATATGTACATATGTATGTATTATTTTGTTTTGTCTTCGCAGTCGCATAAATCGAAATCGTACAAGTCGCCCACGTAAAAAGGATATAAGAAAAGTTGGCAGACGAGAGCGGTAACCAATCCGCGAAAAAGAAACCCGCTTCAGTCGTAAAGAAGCACGAATATGAAAGAGTTACGCTGTCTGATCTTTTTTTTTTTTTGATTTTTCCCCCTTTTTTCGATATTCTTTCGTGTTTTGTTTTTGTCATCTGGTGACTTTCCTCTCGCGCTCATTATGCAGACGTACATATAATCATTATTGTAATGTCGCTAGACTAGTCTCGCTATATTTGTGTGTGTGTTTGTATAGATTTGTATGTGTGCGAGTGTGGAGTGTGTCTGGTGTCTCGGCTGAGTGAAGTGTGTGCACCAGACTTTTTTTTTCGACGTGTCTAGGAGGCTCAGGGTGGAAATTAACGTCGAAACAACGACTGGTAGGGGATGGGTTAAAGGAGAGGAAAAATCGTCGTACTCTAAAGCGGGCGAAGTGGTTGAGAGTGTTTAAAAAAATGTTGTACATATGTACATATGTATGTATAGGTATATACAAAAGTAAGTACGTATATACATACATAATATGATTTTTTGTGCCTGCTTTAAATGTTTCGAGTAATGAAAATTTACCCTCGAAAACATTTTTCGCTTCCATCAAGACGTTTGCTGTTTATTTTTTAATTGATTTTTTTTCACTCGGCGATGTTGACTGATTAATTACGCATTTTCGACGTCTTTGTTTATTAGAGCTTTTAATAATTAAAATTGTTTATGAAAGAGCTTTTGTATATGTATAAATAAAGCTCAGCCTGTAGCGTCCATTATTTTTATAGAACCGTATTTATTATTATTACTGTAAATAATAGCGCAAGGGTCTGCTTACCTGGCTGGCTGGGTAACTGCGGAACGCATGCAAACACACGGCACTTACATGTATACATATATACATATGTACACTCACTCACTCATACAGACATTCACGGTACGGGTAGCGCAAACCGCTCGCATTTTCAACTACCTACTACATTTTTGTTAAATTTTGAACTACTAAATACATTATAGGTAAATGATAACCACCTTATTACACTGGCAGTTACCAGTTTGTAACAATTTTCAAAAGATAAATAGTCTTTGTAACAGTTTTGTATGACATATCAGAAACTTTGATGGTCTTATTCAATACAAGTTTGTTAGTTGCTTAAAAGTATTCATATGAATTTGAAAAGTTTGACTCATTCGTGATTTACAGCTTTCAAATGAAGCTTATATTTCCCGCCTAATTATCCGTGGGTTTTTTTTTTTGCCAAAGCTCTGCTACCAGACTGCTGATTATAACTGGAATGCATTTTAGTTAATGAGCACTTCAAAGTTTTTATTTTTCACGTCGCCTTTTCATTTGGACGCGAGACGTCGCAACACCCCGCAATCCGGTGGGTGCGGAAAAGGGGTATGGGGGTTAGTTGGTTGGATGCAGGGGAGATTACGTATAGGTAGTCTGCGAACACATCTGTCACACTCTAATAAAATAACTGGAAACTGAGAAACTAGTGAATGGAAAAGCGGAAAAAAGTAACCCCTCGGTCGAACGAACGGTCGGTCGGCGCACAAAAGACCCCCATGGATGATGGCGTCGCGCTTAATTGGTGTTACTTTCAAAGCGAAAATTTAATTTATCGCTTGAGAATTTCCCGTCGGTGATTTAATTGAAAATTATTAGATTTCCTTTTTGATTTTTATCGCCAATTCGAATTTTTCGTAATTAATCAAAAAGGAACGTATACGTTGGAGTTTTGAATCGCACATTGTGCGCTAGGAACAAGTGAGGTTTACGAATGTATCTTTTGTACTTGTTTTTCGGAAAATTCGTGGAAACTACGGTAGATTAATATTTCTACATTGTTCCCGCACAGCGTGGCCGTAGAGGGCATTTTCGCATATAGCGAAATTCTGCAGATTATTCGTGTCGCATATAACTGCATGGAGTGCAACGGCAGAACTGCACGCGACACTTTTCCCCCTCTGTATGCCCGCTTTACGAACACGCATTTGTTTCGTTTCGTTATTTTGTTTTTTGATACATTTTGTGTCGTGGGGAAAAATGCTGGAATTTCAGTTGAAAAATTAAATAATTTGCAACGGCGAGAGACGGAGAGAAATGTGAAATATTCCTTTGCATCGTTTCGTGCAAAACGAACATACGTTTTGGTACCGGGGTAATTTATGAGATTTTTCGCGTAATTGCTCGTGATCACACGATTAAAAAATATTTCATAATGTGACGTAGCTTTTGTGTAACGTTCTTTATTTTTTTTTTTTTTAGAATACATACCGTGTATGATGTACCTGTTCCTATTATCCAGTATTTATATCGTTACATTTCATTGTTTATGCAATTTGTATACAATCCACGATTTATATAAAAAAAATATGTATACGCGGATATATTAGAAAATTGAAGAAATAAAACGAAGAATGAAACTAGGATGGAGTGCTTTTGGAAGAATGAACATAGTTTTTAAATCCAACATTCCGCTATGCTTAAAAAAGAAGGCGTACGACCAATGCGTACTGCCAGTCATGACGTATGGGTGTGAAACTTGGACGCTAAATTCAAGAATGCTACGAAAGATCCAGTGCACACAGAGAAGCATGGAAAGATGTATGCTTGGCATAACAAGAAGAGATCGCAAAAGAAATGCATGGGTGAGAAGTATGACCAAAGTGGCAGATATAGCAGTACGGGTGAAAAAGTTGAAGTGGCAATGGGCTGGACACATAGCGAGAAGAATGGATGGCAGATGGACGCGAGAAGTACTGGAATGGTATCCGAGAGGATGCGAAAGAAAGCAAGGTAGACCGAGTGGAAGATGGGCTGATGAATTGAGAAGAATGTGTGGAGTCAAGTGGATGCAGATTGCTCAAGACAGACAGGAATGGAAGAGGATTGGAGAGGCCTTCATCCAGCAGTGGATGGTGAACGGCTGAAAATGATGATGATGATTAGAAAATTGAGTTAGGTGAACCACTCAAAACGCCACAGTCATTTCTTTCTGACGATAACGTTTTTCGAGTTTTCTTTTCGTTTTCGTTTTCGCTTACTTTTTCTTTGAATTCGCCTTATTTACTCGTTTTCAGACGAGTGAAAAAAAGGTTTGCGACAGCACAAAGTCTTTTGTGCGCGCGATAAAAACCCCACTGTTTGTTTAAATAATAATAATCAAGTTTATACGTTCGTGTCGTTTTTTTTATTTATTTATTTTTCGTATAAAGCCTTAGCCGCGGTACAATTGGATATTCTGGAGCTTATGCGACCAAAGTAAAAGCTGTCTGAGTGTTGCTGTTGTGCAATTTCAACACGTACCAAGTAATCTACTTTACCTCTAATCTGATGTGTCTTATTAGCTACCATGGCGGTTTTTCATTCCCGAGAGTATCCCGTTAATCCGCCGGAAGGCCGGCTGTTCGCTGGTAAGCGCATGTGCAGTTTTCTGTCAAAGCTCTCCTGGAGCTTTCAACCCTCTGCAGAGCGTTTGTCGCTTATCGCCATTGGGGACGTCTCCGAGGACGGTCCATTTGTTTACGTCTTCATTACGTGCAGCCAGGGTTATGCTGGACCTTTTTTCCTATCCCCCGGTTTGGAAGCTTTTGCCGCCGAGCTTAAATGTAAATAACCGGGCGTGGAGGCTGCGGCGGCGTTCCGTGTCGCGCTAGTACGGATTTATGCGCAAGCTTTTGCCAAATACACCGAGTAAACAAAGTTTTTCGTCCGTGGAGGACTTACACGCGAAAGCTGTTCGAATCCCGCTTGATGTATGAACCTGCAAATGATTGTCGATTTATTTAATTAAAACGATTAAGCTCATTTTTTAAATAATTCACACAGTTATCATGAATATGAATGGTTGCACAAAAATTTAGTTGACTCCCAAGGGGATGTACCTACCACTTCCAGAATTTAATTGCAAAGATCAGCACCGAACTCATAAATACAAAGTTTCGGTGTGATAGGTTTAACTGTTTTTGAGATATGGCGATTTCACGCACATACACGCATACCTACAGAAAATTTCCAAAAATTATGAAAACATAACGCACCTGATGTATCACTCAAAATCTTGAGGTTGAATTTTAGTATGATTACAATACTTAGTACAATATTTAGTATGATACATACATACATATATGATCTATGTATGTATGTATAGGTACATATGTATATCTGAACTTCGATCACTATATATAACGAAAGGTTGAAGTGTACATATAAAATAATAAATAATATGTAAATATAAATTTGTCTGTCTGTCTGTTGATAACGCTCGCCTCGGTAAATGATTAAAAAACCAGAACGTCGCGCGAGTGGGATTTGAACCCGGTATCAGGTTGGGAGGAATCGTGCTTACACTATCTTCCAAACGGAGGCGATGACGTACGTGCTATAATTGGCCAAAATTAAATCTTTAAGTGTTAAAGCGACTTTGCTAAATTGTTATACATATATAAAGCGCCATCTATACAACAACTATAAAAACTATTAAATTTAATATTATTTTTCAGTACGGCTAATGAGAAACCGCTCCGTTGATATTCAACGGGCTTACACTAGTGTAAATATAAATGCCCAATAAAAAAATCTCCTCACGTTCAATAAAAACGCTCATCTCAGAGGGCATACGCTGACAAGACAAATCTAAAAAATTGTCAGATACTCTTTCTTTTCAAATATAGTGGTTGAAGTTTGGAAGTAACTTCTGAAAATACAAATCTCTTTAAAATCATCTCGACAAATTTTTGAATATACATATGTACATACATAAATAGATTTTTGTAATCTTTCAAATATAAAATATAAATAACTAAAAAATAAATTTAAAACTGTATGTACAATCAGACCCCTGGGCTCCATCGGCTATGCCGCCTGTCCGTGTATTTTAATAAATATGTAGGTATATCGATAAAGTAAAAATTGATATCAGCGATGAAGAACTTGTCACAGTAATATCTCACTGAATATTTCATATGAGAAACGAAGGATTTCATTGTGCGATGGCACAATATTAATAATACGTCTGATGCCAAAAGTCTCGACGAAAGTTGGCTTTTCTCGATTGAGTGTCTTGTCGCGTCTGTCTGTCCGACACGACGAGATATCGTTAGACGGCTGCCACCTGCCAGCCCGAGGGCTAAGTCCCGCCGCACAGTGGGCTAAAACCCACGGGAAAATCGGCTCGTCGTCCTTTTCGTATGCGAATCACGGAAGCTTTCGCCGGGACGTCATCCAATTTCATCCGCTGTCATAATTTCGGAAGAATCGCGCCTCGTAAGATACTCGCTTTATATCGATCGTACATTTATAATATGTACATATGTACATATGTATATACCGCACAGTACATACAACGGGACACTTCAGACGCGATTTGTGACGTCGTCTTCTTTCATAGATGATCGCCTCGCTAGATTCGTACACTCTATTCCATTATTTAATATGTAAATACATACATTGTACATGGTATCTTACTGGCATAATATATTTTGTTTTTGGAACAACGTACGAGTCGTCGGAGATAGGATTAGAATACTGCTTGCATTGGTTAGATCCGTTAGGTAACTGTAGTCACAATGGAACACGCACTAAAATTTAATTGCTGCATGTTGACAGTATTGAGCTAAGATCTGTTTATTTGCTTTGTGCGAACCCCTTGTAGCTATCGGCCAGTTAGATTATACCCCACTTGAGCCTGTTTGTCCTTATCCGGATTGAGTGGTATCAATGGCGTAATTAGTGCTCCCGTAATTCAGAAGTATAGATGGAGGGGAAGAAGTCTCCACAGTGTAGTTATAACTTGAGTCTAGTATAAAAAACATCTTGAATGTTTCCTTTTGATGAAAATTTCATTTACTGCTTTGTTAAGTTTTCTGTATAATGGAGAATGATAAAGAGCGAGCGCAATGTAAACTACCGTTTGAATGTATGTATGTATGTAGACAAAGGTGATGCTTTCAACATTACAATAAACAACGTCCTGCAAGACTGTAAAAATGGTTGGCATCGCTTATAGTCTAAGCCAGTCCAGAGACTGTGAGGAATGCAACGAAATCCGCAATGATGAAGCGTTTCATATTTCGCGGACGTGAACTAACGAGTGCTATTGTCGAGAAGTGCACGTTGTGCTCATTTGGAAGGCCCGCAGTGGAGGCTACATACATATAAACCAACTACCGCAACAATAATATAATTGCTGAAACTCGTCTCGGTGGAGAATATTGTTATTAAATTGTAATTTTTTTATTATCGCGGTGGACCGCGTGTTTATAAATTTCCCGCGTTTACACATAAATTCAATTTAAACCGAAAAGGCGCTCGCTCGCTCTTCCGCTGTTTATCTACGGGCGAAACTGTGCTTTGTTACTTAAATATTTTCGTTCTTATCTCCCACCTGGTCCTGTCAGCGCGCATAATTTATTTTCGTATAAAGAACTGACAAAAAGTTTCGAATACACTATCGGACGCCGACTAATCCCATTGTTCTTTTCGGGGACCCCTTGTAAAAGTTAAATTGCCTTAAACAGTCTGCGCTGTATAGGTATACATAGGTACGTCATAGTCTATTGGTATGCGTGCTTTCACAAAAAAATCCTCTTTTCTTTATTAAAAAAAAAAAAAAAGTTATTTTTCTGCAAAGCTTGAAACTTATTACTTTAACGTTGAACATTTACTATTCATACCTGGTGTAACGTACGCTTTTAAAAGGATACCTCGTACATGCAACATACAAAATTGTTACCTTTTCGGCTATGATCTTACTTATATTAAAGTTAAAATAATCTTCGCCATATCTTAAAACCTTTTTACATTTACTTTCTATAATAATTTAATTCAAAGCTCCTTTGGGATGTCTATAAAAAATTTCAAAGTCGTAATTCGCCCGATGCATTCATCAGCTTTTCCGTCTACAAGTTACCCATCCGAAGCAATAAAATCAACACTTCTCAACTTGCTGCGTACTCTGGGGAAGGACACGGGAACGTGGTAACTTTCCAAGACAAAACTTTGCAGACTTCACATGTGTACGCGAATATTTATTGTCCGCAGTGTCGTTGCAATTTGCCGCTTTCATGCAGCTCGAATTTCATGTAACGAAACGCAACTAACTAATGCAGTGTTTTAAAGGTGCCAGTAAACGATCAACATATTCACGGCAATCTATTGCCGGCAAGCATTGTCGGTAATATTACTGCAATATGGTGATGTGGGCCGGAAATATAGTCGTGTTTCCCGACACTATTGTTTCACTATTGCTGGTATGGCAGTGTGTTGGCGAGTATTGTTGACATATTGCCGATGATATACAAAAATACGCGACAATATATCTATCGCTGAGGTGCGGACACGACACGACACGAGTGTTGACCATTGGCGAATCTGAACAATATTATTAACAGCAACTACTTGCCGGCAATCATTGAGCCACACATTACTGCGACACATATTGCGCGCGTGATGCCGAAAATGTTGCTGGATGGTTGACGAGTAATATTGCTGAAAAATGTTGATCGTTTACAGCCACCTTAAAAGTTTGACGTGCGTTTTGTATTGTTTGATAGTATCATTGAACGCCTAGAGTGGCTAGCTAGCGGTCTTGTATTATTAAACAGTGTATGTACATATGTATGTTCCCTCGAAATAGACAGGAATAGATAACGAGCATGCGTCTTCCTTATCAGTGTGCATCTTTAGCTTCAGTTTCAGTTGCAGACTGTGTGTATGTGTATTGGGTAGACGTTGCACAAAACGTTGGCCAGGACTACTCGAACGTCTCCTTGGAAATATTAGTTCCGATTTGTTCTTGTAATCTGATGGCGTGATCTCGTCGGGACGACTCTCCCTCACTATTGCGCCCTGGGCGGCCGCCTTATGAATTGCCCGCGATTTTTCAACCAAACGATGATACTTTGCTCTCTTGCCCTCGTCTACTACGGAGACAAACAGTCGAGCGAGCACAAATGTACCTATTTTTGTTTAAAACAAACAAAAAATAGTGCTATATACCACATTCGTATTGCAATTGTCAAAGGTTGGTGAATATTCGAAGTCATAGCGAAGTACATCAAACAAATCTCAAGTTGGGTTTGGTCGTGTTTTCTGTACATCAAAATCTTAAAAATGTGCACGAAGGAAATGAAAGATTTTTTTTATCAAAAACGTAGGTATTATTATTTTCGTTTCATCTGAAGCCTGTAACTTTACGGCCGGAAATGCATTCGACGCGTCCAGATACGAGGAAAATTGCGGTTTGAACCCATCTCGCATAAGTGCTCTTGCACCACCTACACATAAGAACTGTATTTTTTTATCGCGATATACTCATACACCTACCACTTTCGCCCCTTTATATTATGATACGCCCTTTCTCAAATCTGTAGGTTTTTTTTATTTTACTTTTGCTCCGGGGCAATTTGAGGCGTTAGCCGGAAAAACGCTCTTTCTCTTCTCGGATTCCTCTCTCTTCAGCCTTTTTACGCTAGAGAAAATTTTTCGACTGGCCGGTCGAGAAAAATGATGGCGCAATCACGACGATTTCAACTTAAATTAACTTTACGTTTGCGTTATAATTATTGTACATTTTTCTGACGGGGAACGTGATATCGTGTGCGGAAAGCTTTGGAATAGTATGGATTTCCTTTTTTTCTCCCCCTTTAGCCTTTGCAATCATCTTTTATTTCCATCTATTCCCATCGCCCTCCAGTATCAGATACATGCGTATGTTTACGCATTCACTTCCGAACCCACCATAATGGAAATTAAACGCGGCATATTTTTCCTTATCTCCGACGCCTCGGGGACGCCGCTCTTCCAGTCTCCTCGACGCCTTTAGATGTCCTGGATCGAGGGCTGTCACTACTGTACACAAATACTAATCATTTTTACTGTTATGACACTCGCTCAATACTGTTGGAAAAATTCGACCAAAGTCTTACACAATCAAATAATATGCACGATTACAAAGAGGGTGATGAAACGATTCCACTTGTGCGTATTTACCTGTTCACAGTACAGTGACGCGTTTCCTCAAAGTTGGCACAGCCCTGTACGGGGGCTCATCCGTGGAAAAAGCGTAATAAACATGTATGTAATGGGACTTATAGCCATCATAAAAACAGGCCATAAAAACATCACACCTCTGTGAGCTTTTCCCAGTTGCGCGTTACTCGCCCCTGCCCGCGCATTTTTCTCCACCTCTTGTGTATATACATACATACATATGTATATTGTTTATTTTTTTATTATTTTTTTGTGGTTCATACACAAACACACAGACTCACGCTTCGTACTATATGCGAATACGTGAAGATTTTTTCGTACGCGTGTATATCCATTCGGTTGGTAATAGGTGGAGACGTCCCTGCAAGTACTACACCCAAGTCCCTAATAAAATAAAATATTATTCACTTTTCAAAACGTGCGTCATTTATTCAAAATGTTCTTCTTTCAACCTTTGTGTATAATATGACTGTTGCCGCTATACATACATTTATGTACATACACACGTATTATCAACGACTATATGTACTATCATCGGGTATTCAGTTTGATCGTGATGAATCGATGTAGTATTAATTTATGGTATTATGTGGTACAATTCAGTTGTACATATCTTCAATATTAATTGTCATGCGTTACTCTTTGGTCGCGTAGAAAACTGTGTCCGTTATTTGTTTTCCCTTTTATTGCGTTCTTTTGTTCGCGCAATAATTTCCCTTCGGAAGAGCGGCGGCACGACGAGGGGATATCATAACAGTTTCTCGTTGTATTTTTTACTTTTTTTTTGTTATAAAATATTAATGCGGTGAGTGTGTGTGTGCACATGGGACGCTGGGATTCGAACCCGGTGTATATAAAATGCTCGCTGCAAGCGGCCCGGTTTTAATGCATTATTCAGACGCAAGAATCGGGCGAGACGAAAACCTAAAAACGTTATATGTACGTGCTGAAAATTCTCCCACGCAAAGCTACAGCTATCCTGAAATTTCATAATTCAATTCAATGACAATTATTTATTTAGTTTGACTATTTGCGCACCCCTCCAGTTTCAAGCTCAACTCTAAGCATAATTTTTGCAATCAATTTTCACCTCTTTGGAGACGATCTAATAAAAGAATCCAATAAAAAAACCTCGCGTTCAATAAAAACGCTCATCTCAGCAGTCATACTCTGAGACTCCTAAAAGACAAATCAAACAAAATTGTCATAGCCTTTTTTCAAATAGAGTGGTTTTCTTTTCAAATATTGTAGTTGTAGTTTGAAACCGCCTCCCAAATCAGCTAGTAACTTAAAAATCAAAGCCTCTTTAAAATTCATCTCGACAAGTTTTTGAATATAAATGGATTTTTGTAATCCTTATGTACAATAGATAAAAATTGTACATAATGCAACAGACCCCTGGGGTCCATCGGCTATGCCGCCTGCCCATGTATTTTAAATAAATAAATAAATATTGTACATACATATGGTATACCAAATAGTCTATGATAGTATATGTACTTGTTATTTTATGTAAATATGTATGTATGTATGTACATATGTATGTACTTGTATTATGAGAACGTTTACTTGTTACTACAGCCATCAAAATTTCCTTTTATTAATCATAAAACCATTCCGGAAACTTGTTGACCATCAGGCGTGTTTTTCAAGTATGACAATAAGTTTTTTATATTATTAGTGTTTGAAGAAAATTTACGTAAACATAAAAAAAAAAAGAAAGAAAATCTCGAGCACATTTGTGGCTCGACTCGTGTATTTTTTTCCCTGTACCTTTATGTTGTACCGTAAAACTTAATGTTTATTGTGAAATATACATTCCTTATCTCGAGGCTCGTTCTTCATTTTAATATTTTTATGTACGCGCACGTTTTTATTCTTTAGCGGGGAGAGAAATTGGCGTACCCCATTTTGACCCGAATTTTTTCCGTCGAAAAAGCGGCCATAATGTTAATTAGACCCCCCGTGTATGAAATACCCGTTCTATTTATGTTCGCGTAAGCTCGTAAGTTATTGTTTAAAACAAATCTGAATAAAATGCCTTCTATCGCTTTTCCGCGGATTTAGTCGAGACATTCGACAAGTACATATGTATGTATAACCGAATCGAATCTGTCTCATTTCATTTCGGCGGTTTTTCTCTGAAAATAGTTTATCCCTAGACATTCTGTAATAGTAGAGGTTTTCCATTGAAGACATTTGCCTAATGCAATTTCCCGCTTTGTATGTATGTATGTATTTCCGACGTTCCCGATGAATACAAGCGTGAATATATATTTTTCATTAATTAGGATTTTTCTCTTTTGTTTCAGAAAATTGTTTGAATACTGCAAAGAAGAAAGCCACCACATTTTCGAGACTCCTTCGTGGTTTGAAAACGGCTCATCGAAAAAAAAAGCACGGAAACTGCTCGCCGAAACAAGCGAGGCAAGCCAGAGCTCAAGGACTACCCCCTCAAAGGGTGAGTTTTCTTATTTAATTACTTTGAAATATCGCATGAAATACTAATTTTTTTAATATACTCATATACCTATAGACATTACACCCATATTAATTAGTAAATTATTTCATCGAACCCAAATATATTATATACACAAGAACATCTATGAATTTTACATACTTGATTCCCTCCATGTTATTAACAATAGGTAGAATTTCACTCATTTTGTAATTAAACCCGTATAATATCAATGTAAAAACAATACTAATGAATTTTTGATATGTCCAAAAAAAAACCGCCACTACCTAATGTCTCTTTGATCAACGATGATAAAATTGTTCTTGGGAATTACGTACTGATGAATTTTGTTTGAAAAGCCCAGTGTGTTACTAAGGGGCATTTTGTTCCATTTTCTCCTGGAAAATTTTCACTAGTGAAAATTTTGAATATTTATTAATACGTAGGCAGTGAGTTTTTGCGTAGGAATTCGCTAACGATTCCCGTTAATTCTAGCGGGAGCGCAATAAAGGCGGCTTCGCTAAATTTATTCAAGTCGCGTGTTTACACGTACTCGGTATTCAGTTATTCTCCGGGTACTCGCAGTACGTACCTCTACGGCGCTTATGTGTGTATAAGAAGAGCTTTATTGCAATCTTAACGACACTATCTCACGGCTGCTGAGGGGGAGGCACTGCTAGAAGGAAGGGGCACTTGAGTAATTTTCCCATTAATTTGTCGCACACCAATAAAACCTCGCCGGCGTGTGGTGGTCTGGATGCAAGAAGACGAAGGGACGCGACTGAAAACTGCCTAAGATAAGAAGATCGCGTATGGATTCCGTTAAATACGGCCCCACTTTGATTTGAATTTAAATTCTATGCACGAATGTATCATATTTGAATATATACATAGGTATATTAATCTTTGATCGAATTTATTAAAGTAAAAAAAATTGTAAGGAGTTTATAAAGCGGTTGAGACGCTTTGAAGGTCTTATCATCACACGCGCTCACTAGACGTTGCTGAGAATGAAATTCGACGTTTTTCGATGTGATTTTATCAGTTCTTCGCCGTGAGCGAGCGGCAGGAAAGAGGAAGTGAGCCGAAACATAAAAGTGCCCTTTCAATTTGGTGAAAAATTGACGACGAAAAAAAATCCGAGAGAAAGAACGAAGCTGAAGACGAAAAAAAAAAACACTGCCTGTCGTGGAAGATGTCGCAGTATTAAAGTTCAAGCGGGCGGAAGTCGTCGACTTATGGAGGTCGGAGATGTATCGAGTGGCTGCTGGGGAAAGCCAAATTGCACCAGCATCGTCAGCATATTTCATACAATGGGGGAATCAGTTTCAACCCCGGTTTCATGCGTGCCTCTATCCACGAATTCCCTCCCCCCCTCGAAAGCCTCAGAACAAATATAGCCTGACAAACGACAAAGGGGCTCTGTCCAATCTGTGTCGAATTTTCACTGTAAAATCGAGTTTTTACAAATCCATATTCGGGCCTTCGAGATATTGCGAAACTTTTCGCAGATTTTCTTGCACTGAGAAGTAAGGAGTGGATGTGGGGTGGCAGTGCGATACGGTCGACAGTGTCGGAAAACTACCCCAGGGTTTTATTAGTAGTTCATGGACTCTCACCTATACGCAATATTTCACGCCGACACCCCTGGCCCTCGTAGACTGCACGGAAAAAAGTGGCAAGATTAATGCTCGTTTCGCAACTATGGAAAATATAGCGGTGCAACTTGTGAATTGCTGCAAATTAATCTCAACACCTCTATGTACGTATGTACATATATCGATCCACTCGCACACCTGTTTCCAAACTAAAGTGTAGCTTTATTTACATAGATGGCAGTGAAATACGTTAAAGTAGTCTTTCGCGCGGGCGTGTGAAGCTTTCGTTCGTTGAGCTTTTGATCAGACAATAACGACGAATTTAGCGTGCTTTTTCCCCATCCCCAGAGCACCGCAAGCAGTAGCGGTAGGTGCTCTCACGAATGCCGCAATAAAACACCACCGAGAGCATTAATTCCCAAACGGTGGCGCGCGCCCTCCCGCCCCGCCATATAAATAATAGATTTCGCATTAAAATTTCCGACGGTGGAATTTGCGGAGCGTTTGCGGTCACGTGCGCGAAGAATACATCGCAAATAGCTTTCCGGGGAAACGGGCCGGAGCTTTAAGCTGCTCTCGCGACTGCGGTTCGAGGGGCGGTATTATTGCAGGGGAGAGAGGGGGGGGCTTAGGGGGTTCGTTTTAATGTTATCGGAGGTGAAGAAGGGTAGCTCAAGTGAAGCAAGAGGGGGTGCGGAAGTTTGTGAAACGTCTACGAGAGGGACGACAATGGGATGTCTAAGTTCATAATGCAGATTAAAGGTCTTAAATTTTGCCAGAAGTTCGGATTTACGCCAGTCGAGGAGTCCCTCTCTCGCTTCGGGTGATAATAACTCCTTCGAATGGGGAAAGGTCGTATCTAGAGAGTATCATATGGTGATACAATTCTATTTTTATAGAGTCGTAATAATTAAAATTTGGTATAAATTCTACTTGTGTAGTAATTTGAATTTCTGTACATGCATATTTTCGGTATCGTGTATATGCATATACATACATATGTTACAGTGAAAGCATATTTCATATTTTACCAATTCAGGCAGTGAAAATGTATCAAACAATGAATATACAGTTTCACTGCTCAGTATCGGTGAAAGTATGTATGTACATATATTAAAGTAAGCGTATGTGCTTGTGACTTGTTGATGTTGGCCCAAGTCGATGATGTGTCATCCTACAAGTGTTGGTTGATGTTGGCCCGTTCCCGTTTTATCCCGATTTTTTTTCACAGGAACCATCCCCGGCATGATCACAATAAGTCCTGAAAGTTTCATCGCGATCGGTTGAGTGGTTTGGGAGCCTATAATAGACAAACAGACAAAAAAACAAACAAACAACAGACAGACATTGATTTTTATGTATATAGAAGATGTATCTACTAGTGAAATTGTGTTTGAATATGATTTCACTGAAACGCCAGTGAAAATATATTTTCACTTGAAATATGCTTTCGCTGTAACATATGTATATATATGTACATAGGTACAAAGCCATACGATTACATTTATACTCGAAAATTTCAGCACGTTTTCATTAATATGCTATGACCACTCTTAACTTGAATAGATTATAAAACTAGTTACAGCATATGTCAGTCCCCCATTTATTTCGTACGTTGCAAACAATGTTTAGATTTTAATTCGGTAATAATTTTGTCGTAAACCGTATTTACGACAACATTGTTACACTATCCTTTGTTACAAAGTTTAGTATAGGGATAATATAAGCAACTATATTATAGATCAAATGATTTCGTATTCGAGGAAATCCGTTTTGATTTTATTGTACAACCCGATTAGGCCTCTCAACGGCAACGACCCTTATTGACACTTCGGGAACAGCTTCAACTGTTTATCATGACATGGGTTGACGTCTCGTCGAATTAATTTAAATGACGGGTCTCCGCAGTGTCCCAGAAGAAACCTCAAAGTCGTCTCTCAAAACCGACATTTTATTACGACTAAACTATTTTAAAAATTGCCGAAATTGGTCTTCGACCTTAAATTGACGTATAAGATACAGGATTATTCGTCGGATCGTCGCGTCGGGGGGAAAACTCGACTCGATAAAGGCGTTCTAGAATAGTCGTATGAAATTATACGATTATCGTTCGAATTTTACACGAGCGATTCGGCAAAACGCCACTTCTACATAGATACCGTAGAAATTTATACGAAAGTTTAGCTAAGTCGGCGATATTTTAGCCCGATATACGTTCCCTCATCGCTTATCGCATTACGCTCGTATAATAACAAATTATTACAGAGAGATTTGGGACGTATCAATTTTCAAAGCTCGAAGGTACACCTCAGCTCGTATATATTTTTTTCCCCTCTCCTTCTCCATGCCGTCTTTTCCCGGAGAGCCTTTGAAATATTTTCGGCTCATTTTCGGCGTGCTTCGTAGTACTATTATTATACTTACTTTAAAAATATTCTGTCGGCAGAATATCATAAACTGGAGATTGATAGCGTACGTGCTCCATTACGGTACGCGTGTTTGAAATTTGCGTATACCATTTTGCACTGAAAATCGTCACATAAATCATGCTGTAAATTTTACCACGACTACGACTATCGTATAGAATTATAAAAAATAACATACATTTTTACAACAAAAATAATCAAATAGTAGCGTTAATTCTTTGTAACAACATACTCAAATTGAAATGTTAATTAAAAGTTCAATAAATTTAATTACAGAGTGTATTTATATTAATATGTAATATGAATCGTAAGTACAAAATGGAACATCTGAAATTTTTTTTCACATTCTTTGATACAAATATAATTTTTTTGATAAAAAAGCAGTCGATAATCGCATTATGTATTACGGATCTCTTCTTAAAAAGTATTTTAATGAAAATTTCCGGAATTTTTCTCTTATATAGACGGTTCAAAAGCCAAACTTATCCTTGATTTGAAGTTTATTTATTTATTTAATTAAGATAACTTATGAAGTTAATTACAAAAAACCAGTAAAATAAACTTAATTATCTATTAGCACTTATACGAGGTGCTGTTTTAAGGCTGCCATGAATCTATCAATTTTGTTTATATTGCCATTGTATTCAACAACATCCCTGTACAAGGTATGTACTTCTCCTTGATCTACTTATTTTTTAAATTCCTATCTATTTATTTATTCGTACCGCTAGTATTATGACTTTGTATATTATGTACAATAAGTTAAATCAAATATTGGGATACAATTTAAAAATTAAATAATTGAACTTGATTTTAAATGATCCCCGAAATAAAAGTCTCAGCTATAATGTAGTTTCCGCTGTAGTAAATGTAAATAAATAAATCTATACTTGTTTTCGAAAGGAAAAAAAGTGCTTTTGATCTTGTATCAGTACTTTTTTTTTGCGTACGTTCAAAGTATATACGCAAATCCGAACAATGTAAATAAAATAAATATTTCCGTATACGCGTATTTTTCCTTCACATTACGCATGTTTACATCCGAAATATAGCACAAAGGGGCTTCAACTTTTCCACGAGCTTCTGAAAGGGGCAGGGAGGGGGGGTTGGGGTGAGGGGGGGATGGTGTGGGTCATTCGGGGACTCGCGTTATCCGCGCCAGAGACGTCGTTAAAGGGGGCCGAAAGTGGCGCATTTACAAACATGTTTCTGCCATAATTTCCCTCAAGGACATTCGCAAGAATATTCCGCAGGAAGAGTTTCCCAGGAAGCGCACGTGTCGGGTTCCGTTTATCCTTTTTGCAAATCACTTGCGAACGGCGTAACGGAATCCTCCCGAGAGGATCCTCCTCCACTTCGGGGACGTAGGAAAGACTTTTTTTTCTCTTCTACATATGTGTGTCCTATTTGGCAAGCTTATCCGTGCACTCGGAGGTGTATGGTTAGTTAGTCAGCTATTTGTGTCTTTTGGTTTTTCTCTCTGCCCCGAGGGGTTGATGGTGAAATCCTCACTACGGAAGCCAATTTTTACTTAATCCTTACATGAAGTATTTCTGTGGCATCTTTTTCAGTCAACGTTCATCAAATAATTCATAGTTTTCAACCTTTGTTCAAAATTGAAGTGTTTCAAAAATTTAATAGTTTCAGTGCCATTAAATATCATTTTAATTGCTTATGTGTTGAAAACGAAGAGTGAAACTAGGATGGAGTGCTTTTGGAAGAATGAGCATAGTTTTTAAATCCAACATTCCGCTATGCTTAAAAAATAAGGCATACGACCAATGCGTACTGCCGTATGAATGTGAAACGTGGATGCTAAATTAAAGAAGCTACGTAATATCATGTACACACAGAGAAACATGGAAAGATGTATGATTGGTATAACAAGAAGAGATCGTAAGAGGAATACATGGGTAAGAAGTATGACCAAAGTGGCAGATATAGCTGAACGTCTAAAATAGTTGCAATGGGCTTGACACATAGCGAGAAGAATGGATGGCAGAAGGACGCGAAAAATACTGAAATGGTATGCGAGAGGATGTGAAAGAAAGCAAGGTAGACCGACTGGACGATGGGCTGATGAATTGAATGTGTGGTCAAGTGGATGGGAGATTGCTCAAGACAGACAGGAATGGAAGAGGATTGGAGTTTGGATTCAGGCCTTCATCCAGCAGTGGATGGTGAACGGCTGAAAATGATGATATACCTATTAGCGATGGTGTCTGCCTGCCTACGTCTTTTACATAACATAACATAACAAACATTTTTTTAGCGATATTTTGGCAACAATCCGCTATCTGTCAAAGCTTGTTCGAGTCGACAACGCGATTTTATGGCCATACACCTATTCGATTGTTTCACGCACTGTCAAACGGATTATGGGCTGAACTTTTATCGTAGAAAAAACAACGCACACGGTTAGGGGTTAGGGGGTGGGATTAAAATCCACCGTTATATGACGGGTGAACCAGCCAGCAATCTAAGGTATAATGTATGTCGATTTATATTAGAGTTATATGTAAAATAATTTCGAAACTAAGTTATTAACTTATCAGGACCGTTACTTGTGTATACTTTGGGGCATACATATGTAACTAAGGGATATTTTGATTGACCGTGTATAAAGCCAATATTAGTGGGCTCTCTCTGTGTTTTCAGTGTATTTAATTCGCGTGATTGGTGGGGGTGGGTGGCGCCCGCCCGCCTACAAATCCCAAAGTCTTGTTTGCGGAAAACTTTCTGCTAATTTGGTTTTTGTTTGATCAGCGGGCCTCCGGAGACGGAACCGGTTGATTTTATCTAGGGTTGAAATTTATTTTATCATTGTCAACGCCACAGGGCTCGCTTCGGTTTATCTCCATCGCGACCCAACACTCTTTATATCATCATCATCATCATTTTCAGCCGTTCACCATCCACTGCTGGATGAAGGCCTCTCCAATCCTCTTCCATTCTTGTCTGTCTTGAGCAATCTGCATCCACTTGACTCCACACATTCTTCTCAATTCGTCAGCCCATCTTCCACTTGGTCTACCTTGTTTTCTTTCACATCCTCTCGGATACCATTCTAGTACTTCTCGCGTCCATCTGCCATCCATTCTTCTCGCTATGTGTCCAGCCCATTGCCACTTCAACTTTTTTCACCCGCACTGCTATATCTGCCACTTTGGTCATACTTCTTACCCATGTATTTCGTTTGCGATCTCTTCTTGTTATGCCAAGCATACATCTTTCCATGCTTCTCTGTGTGCACTGGATCTTTCGTAGCATTCTTGAATTTAGCGTCCAAGTTTCACATCCATACGTCATAACTGGCAGTACGCATTGGTCGTACGCCTTCTTTTTTTAAGCATAGCGGAATGTTGGATTTAAAACTATGTTCATTCTTCCAAAAGCACTCCACCCTAGTTTCATTCTTCGTTTTATTTCTTCTTCTTTACATCCAGTCATATTTACCAATTGTCCTAGGTATAAATAACTATCAACTATCTCTACAATATAATTATCTACTGTGACTACGTTTTGCGTGCAGAATTCATTAAACATAATTTTAGTTTTGTTAAAATTAATTTTTAAGCCTACTTTCATACTTTCGTTGCTTAATTCTGTTAATCTATTTTGTAAATCTACTGAATTACATGCAACTATAACTATATCGTCAGCGAATCTTAGATGGCTCAAATGTCTTCCGTTAATCTTGGCCCTGATTTTTTGCCATTCCAGCGACCTAAATATGTCCTCGAGCACCGCATTGAATAATTTAGGAGAAATGGTGTCTCCTTGCCTAACACCTTTCTCAATACCGAATTGCTCCGTGTCTTCAAAGAGACGAACTGAGGCTGTTGCCTTTTGTAGATGGCAGCTAGCAGGCTGACGTACGGTTGCGCAACGCCTTGTTTCTTAAGGGCATCCAGTACGGCTGTTTGACTGACTGAGTCAAACGCCTTCTCGTAGTCGATGAAACCTAAACATAGTGGTTGGCGATATTCGTTCGCGCGCTCAACCAATTCACTTACCACCTGAAGATGATCCATTGTGCTGAAATTGGCCCTGAACCCTGCTTGTTCCATGGATTGATTAGAATCGAGCGTTGCCTTGAGCCGCTGCGTTATTACCTTCGTGAAGATCTTGTAGACTGTGGAGAGTAAGCTAATGGGGCGGTAATTTTTTATATCCTCCTTGTCCCCTTTCTTATAAATTAAAATTATGGACGCGTTGTTCCATAAATCCGGAACAGTTTGCTCTAGAATACATTTTGTAAATAATTTCGCTAAGATATTGTATAGAGGGCGGCCTCCACACTTTAGTAGGTCGATTTGGATGTTGTCGTCGCCGGGGGGTTTTACCATTTTGGAAGACTTGATCGCCTCTTCCACTTCACATGGTAATACTTCAGGAACTTCTCTATCGCTAGTGGCTATTGTAATGATGCTGCGGGGACTAGTTTCTTTATATAATTTAGAGTAGAAGTCGTAGACCGTTTCTAATATTTCCTTCTTATTTCTAATTATGCTTCCGTCCTCAGCCTTAATAGCTAACATTTTATTCTTTCCTAGAATTAGGCTACGTTTACATTTCTTATAACTAAGGTTTTTCTCAATGGTTAATTTAACCATGTTGACATTAAAATTTCGGACGTCACGTAAGACCTGCTTTTTTTATTTGTTTGTTTAATGCATCGTAATCTTTCTTGTCATTAATTCTATCTAGCTCTTTTTTTACGCTTAATCAGATCTTTGGTTGCGTCCGAAATTTTACTATTTTAATACCGTTGGCTATTCCGCCAATTTCCTTACCTGTTGTCATGAGAATAGAATTGATTTGCTCGTTTAGCTCATCAATCTCCATTCCCGTACTAAATTTATCGAATCTATTTTGTAGGCTTATTTCGAATTGGCGTTTATTGTTGCTAATTTTATTGAAGTCTAGCATCCTGTGGTCCTTTCTGATGAGTTTTGCCCTTTCAGATTGAACGTTTAGGGCTACTTTGGCGCGTACCATCCTGTGGTCGCTGCCTATATCCACCTTATCAAGGACAGAAACATCTTTGACCGCATTTAGAACATTCGACAGTATGAAATCGATTTCGTTTCTATCACCTTTAGGGCTTTCCACGTCCACTTATTATCTAGCCTTTTCTTGAAAAAGGAGTTCGTTATATATAAATTATTCCGTTCCGCAAACTCAACTAATCTATCACCGCGTTCGTTCCTTTGGCCGGTACCAAAGTGACCGACTACTTTCTCCGAGTTTGCTTTTAATCCTATTTTAGCATTGAAATCTCCCATTATGATTTTGAAGTGATGACGGCTGGAATTCAATGCATCCTGGAATTTCTCGTAAAGTCTTCGATGACGTCATCAGAATAGCTTGTTGTAGGCGCGTATACCTGAAAAATTTGACAGGTGTACCTGTCTGAGATTCTTAATGTTAGATAGCATATTCGCTCCGAAATACTATTTATTTCTAGGACCTTATTTTCTATTTTCTTATTTATAATAAATCCTACTCCTCCGAATCTGCCGTTAGTGTTGCCGCGCCAATATAGGCAGTTACCTGTTTTGAGGATGACTTGGTTCTCTCCTTTTCGTCGAACTTCGCTTAGTCCCACGACGTCCCATTTGATGTTGGCTAAGTCATTCTCTAGTGCAATTACGCTGCCTTCACTCGAAAGTGTTCTCACATTGTAGGTACCTAAATAAAGAGGCTTTCGGTTTCTTACACATTCATTCGTCACCATTTTTACCTGATTGGAGGGTTGGGCAGTGTTCGCACCTCGTGGGCCCAGTACGTTAAGGTGCGAGAACGGTGACTTTGACTCATTGCAAGCCCTCGGACATACCTGGTCGTCGGTATTGAAATGGACCATACCGTTCAGTAGGTCCTTCTTGTAGAATTATGGGAGCCGGTGGAGCATACTAATTATTCACTTCACTATGGTTATTTAATTATTAAATTTATGACTTATTATCACAACTCTTTATATATGTATGTATATGTATATATCGGATCCTGCGAGCTTATCTTGGCGATGGCTTTCTGAAGTTCACTTTATCTACCGATTCGCAATTATCTTACTTTCCTGTTTGAATTTATATCGAGTCTACGTGATATTATTTTCCTATCTGTGTGCTTTCGCGATACGACGAACCGCGCTGAAACGCTTCAACGCAGAACGTTCCTGTTTGACTTATTTCAATAGAGTCAATATATGCGCTCAAATTAAAATTTTACCCACCGGAGATATATTTGTTCGTCGATTAAATTCGATTTTAACTTTTCCCACTGAAAATGTTCTTTCAATTTGATGCTAACGATTGAGCTTTTATATACATATGTACATATGTACATAGCTTGCAACTTTTTCCCTGGGTGTAAAATTTAGTGAAAGTATCAAAAAATTCGTGCACATATTATGCAGTGTTAAAATTCGAATTCGAAATTCAAGCTAATGTTCAATTTCGCTCGTCACCTACATTTCCCCGGAGTGCTTTGAATTTACACCGCAATTGTACATACATACTGTACTTACATAGGTGTTAAATTTTACTATGCAAAATTTCTCTAATTCACTGCTTCAGTTTACGTTAATTGCAACGTTTCAACTTTAGAAATGTTTCCACTGCAATGTTACGAATCAAACTAGTTTGCACGATATGCAATTCGAATAATTTGATTTCTCGCTCGTCGTTTCTATACTAAAATACCTATCTGCGTTCTCATTAATGTTTTAATTAGTACGTACATATAAGAATCGCGTCTCGATGGATTTGAATCGTATTAAACCTTATTCACCATATGGTACATTGCAGTTTCGATTTGTCAACTTTCACCCAGCAGCTTTGCAGAGAAAACTTTTCCACCCTCTCGGATTGATCTATGGCCGCAGTTTTTCCCCGAACGAGATGGGGGGGTAAGCTTCAGAGAATGGAAAATTGCACGCCATCGTGTGCAATGCGCATTTCAGCGGTTCACATTGACACCGTATTAACCGAATGATATATTCGACTTGCTTCGAAAATTTCTACCCGATAAAATAACAACTCCGATATTCTGCTTGCTTCGATGCTTGAAAATGTTTCAGTAATTTATTTATTGAAAAATCGAGCCATTTTCCCGAGCATTGTACCGAGGATGAGTCTTTTTACGTCGAGCTATTTATATACGTGATATTTTTCTGTACATGCATTGCCCTTCTTTGGAATTATTCAAATGGTAACGTCGACGCCGCGTCTTATTGGCGTCGTGAAAAAATGTTTTCCTCGGTTGTGAGGGCCTCCTCACCCCCCCAAATTCACCCACCCGTCCACTTCCCTTTCCACGCTGTGAAATGGGATTGCTTGTTTTTCGTTATTTCGTCCAAAACGACCGCCTAGGTGTAAATATACAAGAAAAGACAACTTTTACGAGCGCACAGCCAGTTTTCCTCATTTCCCATGCGAACATACGTCGAGTGTGAATGTGTGCGTCGGTAAATTTTCCCGTGCACTTGTGCAATGCGCCATGCGTGAAATACGCTTATTTACTTTTGGAAAACGAAAACGAGCTTTCAAGGTAAATTCTTAGCCTTGCGCCACTGCTCTCGCTGCTAGAGACTTGCAATCTGTCCATTGTACATCCGTGTTTTGCTTTCATGTATATTAAATTTAAATCTCATTTTGAACAGAGTCCCAGTATAAAGAAAGCTGATGATACTAGTTGTGTTTACTTCTTTAGAAACTTACTTTACCTACAAAAATACATTTTTAGGATTTAAGTGCATAATACGATCTTGAAAGTATAAATTCACATTTATGACTTGTATCACATTTATCGTCTTGTATTTTTATGTTAATTTCAAATATGCTTTACGAACGCTTTCTCAGTAATCTCAGCGGTTTGAAATGTCAGCTAATACTTTGTTTCGCGGGTTGTCTTGAAAGGCAATGTACTTCCGTGACATTATTAAAATTTCGCAAAACGTCCGGACACACGTTGTCAGCCACCACGTGTGTGCCTGTGTACGTCTATTATGAAAGGTTCATTGTTTCTCGTTGTAATGTGAAATTACGAGCACCTGCCCGGTTAGAGATTAGCCGCCGTCTGCATTTTTGTGTAAAGTCTGCCGACACTTTTTGCTCGGTCTCGAGTGGTGCACACTTGTTATTAGCCACCCTTTCATCCCCCAGCGTCATCGTCACTCTCGCTTTTCACCGAGGGACAAAAGGGTTGTATACTATGGACTGGGTTTCCGGACGTCTGCTCAGTCTCGTCGCGGTCTTTATCTTCGAATACTGAAGAAGAATTTGCGGTCTCGAGACTCCTCTCCCTCTATCAACCCCCTCTTGCGGATGCCTTGATCTTTTTTTGCTCTTGTCGCCAAATGAATCCATTATGCAAATTCCATTTATTTAATTTGCCCTCGAATATTTTCGTGCTTCTTATTCTCCTCATGAAATATGCATGGTGCTCTCGTTGCGCGCACTGCTATCAAATTATACGCACTCCATTCACAATCTCGGACTGTACATATATATCCCAATGAAATCTGTGTAAGATTTTAGAGATAATATCAATATATTTTATAAATACGAATCATGTGACTGGTGTGAAATATCTGAATCTGTACAACCTGATCGATTTTATTGATTTTGAACCATAGTTTATTTCCAGACCGAAGTACATACATATGTTTGTATGATTTATTTCCAAATCAATTTCAATATTGTTGTCCTACAATATTTACTACGAGTTTTGTAACATTTTGGCTGGTTTCCAATTATTTTTACTTTATTCATATATGTATGTATGTACGTAGTATGATGACGTTTTCATGATTTATGTAAAATTTCTATGTGTGTGTGTGGCGGATGTGTTTAGAATCGCTATAACTCAAAGAGCGTTCATCTTATCACACTGAAACTTCATATACATACATACATATGTACCTCAAGTCACCTCATTTTGAGTTTTCTTTGAGGATTTTTTTAAATTCATCTGAATTTAAGTCGTCAAACATTTTTCCCATGAATGAATTCGATGTCCGGTAAGTCACAATATCTCAGCAAGCGGATAATAATCCATCTCACAGGATAATCACCCGGGGCAATGAGCTGTGCTGACAGCAGGGTGGAGAAAGTAAATCGGTGGTCATCAGTCAGCTTTATTCGTAAAGGGGGGTATTTTCCACCCATTCTCCCTCTCACCCTTCATCTCCTCTAAAAAAGACAAATCCTAGCCGCCTTTTTGCACCCCCTCGGGTTGTTCCTGATTGTTTTAATCCGTGTCGGCAAATCCTCGCCTAATGAAAGGATCCCTCGGTCAAGGCGACCCACTCGTTAAGAAAACCAAAAGCTCCCCTAGTACATATTATACATAAATGTATCTGGTGTGCGATTCAAAATTATTGCGTATTCTTAGAGTGCCGGGTGTGGCAGACGTGCTATATTGATTCGGGTTTTTGATTGATGCCGATCAATTCTTCAAAGTGTGAGACCACGTGTACGGGGCGGCGTCCGTTTCGCATTTTTCAACCCTTTTCGTTCTTCAGACACTGTGTGAAACACGTGTAGGGGGATAATCGGTGAAAATCTTCAGCGCCGCACTCACAAAAGCTCCCCGACACACGATAAGACGAGCGCGCGAGCTTTTTTTCCCGAAGGCATTTTCACTTTGTCACGGGATTATCGCCATTAGTGTGTAGTCGGAAAATTATAATCCTTTATCGCGAGCTCACAGAAAGGATTATTTATACATTTAATATATCTCGGCGTATACATCATTTTCGCGCTTAACCTCCGCGTCGCTGTATGGGCGCGCAGATAAATTTATATTTTTTTTCTCCCAGCCTCCCTCTCTCCATCTCGCGAAGAATTTCCACGAAAAGCGTATCGCGCGAAAGCGAGCCGTAATAAATGTCGCCGAGACCCGAAAGTTAGTCCGGTAATTAATATGAAGATTAAGCTTTGTCTTTTATTCTATGCTTTCGGCGTGAGGCTTTTTCGGTCTTCTGAAAATTTTACTCTTAACTGAAAATACTCGCACATGAGCTTTCTCTGCAATCGTTATATTATATTATACCAGTTTTTACCGTTGCAAATGTGACTGTTTAATTTTCATTTCAATTTTAATCAAAGCATTAAATTTAATTAAATTTTACTATTACTACTAAAAGTTAATTTGTTTTTAATTTACATACTCTATGAGGCTTGGTGTAAGTTCAATTTTCATTGAATTAATTGTTTACAGTAAATTATATTGATAAAAGATGAGGGGTAGTATTATAGGTTAGGTTTAGTCCCAATAATTATTTAGTAATGCCGAAATCTGTCTCGCGAAATGAAAAATATCGCTTTATAATTTTTGTATAAAGAAGTAAAGTGGCAGTGACGGAAACGTTTCTGCGTCGACATTTGTTCTACTTATCATAAAATTTGTTTAAATTAAGGCCGACTTCTCGTCGCGCAAATATTAAAATTCCGACCGGGGCGAAGGCGAAGAAAAAAATAATAATAAAATAAAAGTGCCAGCACAAAAGGAGAGGAAAAATCGACGCCATTTCGGTTTGATCCTGCGGCAGACGGTCGTCCTCGCGGGATTGCGGGTCGTCCGCCGCCTTCTTTATCACACACAACTAAAATAGAACTTTGCGGAAAGCCGGCAAAGCTCTGTGGGAACTTTGACAATGTGGGCGGGAGCCTCTAAAAAGCTCGCCGAGATACTTTAATGAAATCGACCGAGTCAACAGCGAAAGCTCGCAAAGAAACCGGCGCGGCCGGATGGCCCCTCTACAATTACTACATTGACGCCTCGTGACTTCCTTTTTTAGCTGTTTTTCATTCGCAAATTTCGACTTCATTAACGCTACACGTTTTTACATCCACGCTCAAAATTAAACTTTACAAGTCGTACGCCGGTTCGCGAGCTGCTAATGAGTTTAATAAGCTTTCAAGTTTGTTTTTAATATAACATAATTTCACTCACATACATACATCTACATAACAGTAGATAATCATATTGTAAGGATAGTTATTTATACCCAGGACAATTGGTGAATATGGCCGGATGTAAAGAAGAAGAAATAAAACTAGGATGGAGTGCTTTTGAAAGAATGAACATAGTTTTTAAATCCAACATTCCGCTATCCTTAAAAAATAAGGCATAAGACCAATGCGTTCTGCCAGTTAAACGTATGGATGTGAAACGTGGATGCTTAATTCAAGAATGCTGCGTAAGATCCAGTGTACACAGAGAAGCACGGAAATATGTACAATGCTTAGTATAACAAGAAGATATCGTAAGAGGAATACATGGGTAAGGACCATGACCAAAGTGGCAGATACATATAGCAAAACGTGTGTAAAAGTTGAAGTGGACACGTATCGATAAGAATGGATGGCAGATGGACGCGACAAATACTGGAATGGTATCCGAGAGAATGTGAAAGAAAGCAAGGTAAACTGAGTGGAAGATGGGCTGATGAATTGAGATGAATGTGTGGATTCAAATGGATGCAGATTGCTCAAGACAGACAGGAATGGAAGAGGATTAGAGAGACCCTTCATCTAGCATTGGATGGTGAACGGCTGATAATGATGATGATACATAATATATAGGTATTGTTATGAATAACTTTGTAACGGTCCATATTCGGACTTTCAAGTTTATTCAAATGACACCTTTTACAGTATGAGCTTTTAATCATCACGTAGACATTGCAGTGATCAAAATATATTAAGTATTTCATTGGGAATAAACGGTGCAATATATGCACACTTCAGAATGCAATTCAGTAATGTATAAACCCCGCGCTGCGGAGTATAATGGAAAATGCAAGATGATGATAACATTCAAATTTTAAAATTGGATGAAGAAAAATATACGGCTTCGTGCATGAAATGGAATTTCATAACTTGATAGTGTGCATCATCGAATTTGATTAGGGAGTTTATACGGCAGTCCCACTTTACGACCAATAAAGTATCCGATAGTAGCGATATCCGCGAAATGGATCAAGCGTTCAATTAGTAAATTGCATTCTATAACAAATTTGATTGCACCGTTTTAATATGCATCTATTCTCCAATGTGGGTGGATGTTAGATATAATTATATCGCGGTGATATTTTATTGAAATGCAATTTCATCATCGAATTTGATTAGGGATGAAATGATGATGATGACATCTACATAAAATATATCGCTCATTGAATAAGCTATATAACCTTTGGATATTTTGTAGTGTAGTAGTTTATTTTGGATCGCTTCTATATAGGGAACTTTACACTGATGATTCGCTAATGTAAAACTATCGTAGCGTCATATTGGTAGCGTATGAACCCTCATTTGTTTGATGGTTATGGCATCAATTTTCTACAGCACGATATCGTCGGGTGTGTGTTGCGTTATAAACGAACGGACGCAGAAAAACGTCGTTCTCGATCAGATTTCTTTCGGTTTGACGCCTCCTCTCACCATTCTTTTTCTCCGTGTTCTTTGTGAAGTATTTCCCTCCCGTAGGTTAACGCGATTTCCGCCAGCTGCCTCGGCTTGATTGATGAGCGTGTGGCGTGCTCCTTCCACCTTGTGCAACTCTCTATATATGGATTCCGTCATCGACCCACACACACAGCACCTGCATATCGAGCTGGGACTCGCCGGGATTAGGATCAGGATTATGCGGATTATGTGCGAGGGGTGATTGGACGCCGAAATTGGGGCGTCGAAACGGTCGGCTTGGGAAATTTTGGAAAATCATGCCGACGGCCTGTAATTCGGGTCGATTGCCGTTTCGGAGCCGATTCGCATCGAATCGCGACGATGTGTACAACCACTTTGCATATTTATATAAACGACGTGTTTGTTTGCAAAATTAGATACCATTCACCGTACAGGATAATTCACAGCTCGCGATACACATTGCGAGATTATACAGTGGGTCATTTGAACGCAAACAATCGTTATATGTATGTATGTATGTACAACCATCAGTTGTACTAAGTTTCGCCACGCTTTCAATATCAATAGTATGAAGTCGAACATGATTTGGCGATCAATAAGTGTCTGTATAGCGGTATTGGCATCTTCGACATTCACACGTATGTCGACACTTTTTTGTCGTCTCCTTTGGTCCCTTCGCCTTTGCAGGGTCCTTTTCGCCCTTAAAGAGATGCTTTTCTACTGTCGAGACAGCCGGGAAGGACTTGTAGGTACTGATAAGGCACGTGGGCTCACGTGCGGCCACTAGAGCACACCCCTATAAAACGGTGAGCTTTTTACGAACCACTCCGCTCGAATCATGAAAAACTCTTTTACTACCGCCAGTTTGGTCCCCACCCCCGAGCTTAAGTAGGCACTAAACTAAACATTAATTTGTTTCACCTTCGCTCCGTTGCCTCGAGTGAAAATTCTACCAGTATGACACCGTCATTATCGCGGGTTGACCCAGAAATGTAAACGTATCGACGTGAAGTCCGGTGACAAATGACGACCCCTGTAAAGGCATTTAACCTCACCAATCAGCCTCGGGTCACTCAAGACAAATTGCTCCGGTCGCAGACACAAAATGTTGCGAGAGGAGAGGGAAAGGAAAAGTTCCCAGATATAAAAGTAAAAGATTGAATCAATCCCGGAGACGGCACATTAGGGATGCTGACGATGTAGACTTCGTTAGGTATTAATAGAATTGATCTTCGTTAGGGTAGAAGAGGGCATGTCCCCCCCCCTCAGTCAACCGTCGCCAATTCTTGTTTGTCGTTTTGTTGGTTTTTCTGCAGACAAACAGGTGACAGAGTCCTGAAAGCAGCACCCCCTCTCGCTTTCGCTCTCTCTCTTCTACTTCTTTTCCACGCTGTATATAAATATTTGTATTCGAACTCGAAATTTTAACCATTGATTGTGTTTACGCAACTCCACGTTTCGCTCCACGTCCACAATACAAATCAGTTTGCGGACGTACGTACTCCGAACGAATACAAATCAAAGCGAATCGATAAGTTTACGCAACGTTCGAGTAGCATATTTTCAATAATTCATACAATCTCTGATTTTTCGCAAGAAATTTACTTGATACCTACTATATACATATGTATGTATGTAAGTATAGCTTACGGCCTTATAACATTTTCCAAAATGCCACATTTCTAATTGACCTTTTAAAGTGCTGAAAATGATGTCGCACATTTCGCTCGTTGAACGTAAACTGTCACCTATGCAAACTTGGCAAACTAGTCTTAAAACTGCATACGATTAAATTGGCATTATTTAAACGGCATGCATTCGCATATCAACCGTTCGTGTGGGGGAACGTTTACATTAACGTAATTCACTTTGAAACACACAAAGAACAAATAGCGTATTTGAAAACATGTGGAATATCTGTTCGTGTTTCCCTTCCACTTCTCTCCTAGCCCTCCTCGCTCGCTCGTGCATTTCATAAATTGCATTTTCAGCATTTTTTCCATCGAAGTTGTTCCGTTCGTTATGTTGAAAATTCTTTTGAAGTCGACGTATTATTAATAAAACTTGTTCCGTTTGACCGAACGCGTACCCCATGTTTTAAAAAACCTAATGCGGCCACACACACACAAATGTCTCTGCATTTAATTTAAAACCGATTCAAAAATACGATTCTAGAGATTCGCGAAAAGTCTTTGCAGATCAGTGCAACGTATTGTCTGCATTATACTTGAAAAATATCCGGTGTGGTCCGTCGTTAAGGGTAGCACTTTGCCTTAACGGTGAAGTCGGTACCGTGGCCGAGCTTAAAAGTTAAGCCGCTTATGAAACAGTTTGACGAACCGCGCTATAAATCTAAGGCGCTCACGTGTCCCCCGGATATCTTTATCTCTTTCGGTGCAAAAGTGTTGGGTTTTGTGTGCGGGGGAGGCTTAAGGCTAAATCTTGCATCGGACTGGACAGGGGGCTTACGAGGGGCCACAGGTCAATACCTGGGGACCGAGGCTCGCTAGTTTCCCGGGGACGCATAAGCAACTTAAATCTAGGGGTAGTTTGCTGAACCGGAACAAGAAACGAGCGAAATTTGCGGCGGTGCAATTACTCTGGCTCACCGTGCACTCGCCAGTAACGACAGCATCTAAAATCACGGTCATCTCGGGATTCCTACAGCCTATATATATTTCCAGCTTAGTTTAAGATAGCACCCTGAATTTGACGACTTGAAGTTGTAGAGTATTCATCTATGAATCCGTAGAATAATTCCCCGAAAGGAAATTGCAAGTCACTGGTGTGGTCGTTAGATCGATATAACACTCGATGTACGCATGTCAGTTCAATAAGAATATAGCCCAATTGTAACTATTCAGTTTCGTGTTACGTTTCCGTGAATTTAATCTGTCGTTTATGATTTTCGAGTATGTTACGATTGTTTTATTAATTTTTGAAGTAAAACTTCTATTGGCGCGGTAGTGAAAATCGTTTCGTGTCGTTTCTATACAAACTGACCGAACGGACGGGTAAAACGATATTGCCGTCTCTCTTGCTCTTCCGCGTTGATGAGAGATAGCTACCCGCGGCCCGTACCGCCCCTCGCCCTCAAAATTTAATCGCTATTATCGCTCCATTGTTTGAGCAAAATGTGTGCGATGTTTTGAAGTCATTCTCACATAACCTATCCTCCGCTTGCTTTACACTGCATAGAAGTTTTACTTCAATAGTGAGTAGCGGCTACACACTGTGATTTTTTGAGTAAAGAGGAGGCCCCTTCTGTATCAGGCAGCATCCGCGAACAATTTGTCAACAGACGCGCGCCCAGCAGCATCCCTTAATTCCAGAACTACGCTCCGCGTCCTTCACTGTCGCGGATTTGTCTCGCGTTTTGACGCGTTTCGCGTGATTTATTCGGTTCGTCTGGACCGTTTTGTCATGTTTTATCACCCCGCCGGAATGTATGGCCTCGCCTCGTTATAATTTAAACGCGCTTAAATGGGGAAAGATGTGAGGAGGTGGGGTGCAAAAGCTTCGTTTTCTCTTATGCAGAGCTGCTGCTGCTCGGCAGATATGCGTCATTTATATATCTTAATGTCACGCGAGGAGACGCCTACCGAGAGCGTGGGTTTCGAGCGATACCGGAGAGCTTTCGCCTCGATCGGCGAGCTTTGAAAGGCTCGCTATGGAGTGAGCGCGGTCATGTCGCGTCCCACGTATTGCAAGCGTAACAAGAGCAATTTCGGTACTCGGCCAATTAAACGTCATCGGTGCACTCTTTGTGTATACGTTACACGTCGAACACCTCTGCACGCCCATAAAATACCGTACAACAGTACCGTAAATCATCACGGCGCTTTTGAAAGCCGTTGCCGTTCGTTTTGCACTATTTTAGGTTTACGTGTCGAAATCAGTGTGTATGTACATACATATGTATGTATGTATGTACATCACACAATTTGCATTATTCGCCCGTTCCATTGCACGTTATCAGCGAGCTCTACATACATACATACATACATACATTGCTATCCAGTGCAAATTGCCGCTGTGTATTATCCGAACTTGTGTGCTGCTTCGTTACTACACAATGTTTCATAGTCACACAACTTGTCAAAAGTTGTATCAGGAAGCGCTAAAATCTGCGCCAGCGTGATTTATGTCCCTTGCTAGGTTTTCGCACACTCTTTTCAGCGAAACGATTGCAGTACCCCACTGCAAGTTTGTATTACACAAGAGCGGCTCGGAGTCAACATAGCATTGCACTATAGCTATCGGCTTCCCAAGAAAATGTACATATAGTTTGTGTCACACCTCGCCTTAGAATATACTACAATCGGGATACATACATATGTATACCAAGGAGCTCAACCTTTTTCAGTTTGAGAGCTTCTTTTTTTTTTTTTTATTTGCATGGCGGCATTTGACGATTTACTAGTAAGAATCTTACAAAAATTCTTGTACCTAAACTTTATTCAGTTTTCATAAAAATATGCGATATAAATGAAAATATAAACCTATTTTCAAATAATTAGGTTAGCAAAACGCAAATCGTCATCAGCCAAACGTTTGCGCATTGTTGAATGCAGTCGTTTAAATATAGTTTCTCATAAGAACACATGTTTTGGATTAGTAATTTCGAAGAAATTGTGCGCTATTGTAATAGTGTAGATGTTAAAAGTCCTAAGAAGTCGTCTCGTCTTGTTTCGACAAATTGCCTAGTGTACCCGAAAACCAATGATTAGACAAATGTATACCGCAAAAAAATAACGGTCCCTTCCTTTGACCACCAATACTTTTCTTTGCAGATAAACACGAGTCCGGGAAGACCGTTTAGATATTGCCCGGGGCTTAGTGAACAAAATTGAACCATTGTAGAAAATTTTGAAAAACTGAAAGCAATATTCATTTCAAAATTCACAAAATAAAATCGTATTCGGGATTGACTAAATTTTGCTTCGCGATCGACCGGTTGTGCACCCATGATCTACGTATACTATCAGAATTTTCACCCCCGCATATTCGCTAGGCTGGGTTGGGTGAGATTTCCTCACTCAGTACCGCAATGCATTATTGATAATCACAAATTGAAAAATCCCCATCGTAATCCCGGATTGATCCGCCCCCGACCCGAAATTTTATATCGGTGTGTTCCGAATTTTTGCCCGGATGCTCGGCCATTGCACATAATGGTTATTTATGTGGCAGTGTCACCTTTGGCGATTATCATATATCACGGTTTGGACCACGTGCACCCGATATCCCTGCAATAACGTATTGCAATTGATTCACCGGTGACGCTCGCCCCCACAACCCTGACTAATGGCGTCCTTCGCGGGCCGATCATAACGACCGCGTTAAATATGAACCGTGTTGTTGTTGTCGTTAGCGTTTCATAAATCGCGTACGAGTCGCTTGTAAACTCGCTTACATCTCAGACCTCGTTATCTGTACCATACCGTATGTGCGTGCGTGTGCCCACATTGGTACTTTATCAATTAATTGAATTTTTATTCCAACTTGTATCATAAGTGGAATTTATACATACTAGGCCGATGCATACGGTTCGTCTCACTATCATAAACACTATCGCCAACGGTCAAATTTTTAATCAAATGTTTCATATTTGATTATTAATACTGTCTCTATATTATTCATATCAAATCATAGACTTATGACTCACCATTCATAAAAATTGGGTTACTTTCAAGGGCGTGTACCACTTTTGAGTTGTAAAGATCAACCCCGAACTTATAAATATGAAGTTGCAGTGTGATAGGATTAACGGTTTTTGAGATTTAGCGATTTTGACACACGTATGTATGTATGTCAAATTTTCGCACGATCGCAATACTTAATCTACACTACACATACAAATAAGTAAAAATAAAATGAATCGTATATTCTTTGTCGTTAGGTAATTAATTGTTTTGCACTGTCGAATAATGCTTAAAAGTTTTGTTTTATACGCTTTTACCTGTTGAAAACATGAATATTTTCGCATATGCTGCTGTCTGCAGATTCTTACAATCTTGAGTACAAATACATAATGTGATCGAAATTCCGTTTAGAATTTTAGGAAGATTTTAATTTTACACATTTATAATTAACTACCATTGCGTCTAATTTTATTTAATACCGTGCGCGCTCGTTTGTACAATAACAGTACAGCCCATAGCGCGTTTGATATTGCGTAAAACAATTGTATAGTATACCGTTGATTAAATGGGTGTATGGCCATAAAATCGAAATTCGAACCAGCCTTGACAGATAGCGGCTTATTGGCAACACGCCATTGTTTGTTATGTTGGCAATGCTATGCGTGTCCGCAACGACCCAAGGAGGCAAGCAGACGCTTACGCTAATATATATTAGTATTGTATTAGAACTACATATATGTATGTAGATACGAGTAGGGGGTTTTGTGTCGTCTCATTTAAATACAATCTTGAATTGAAACCCTGAAAATTTGACAAAGTAGACAATACAAATCTAACAAAATTATCAGAGACTCATTCTTTTCAAATAGAGTAGTTGAAGTTTGCAACCGCCTCCCAAATCAGCTAGTAACTTCTGAAAATACAAATCTCTTTACAAATCATCTCGACAAGTTTTTAAATATAAATGAATTTTTGTAATCCTTCAAATTTAAATAACTTAAATACAGATTATAACAGACCCCTGGGCTTCATCGGCTATGCCGCCTGCTCGTGTATTTTAAATAAATAAAGTACTAAGCTAATAAGTTGAAGTATTATACAAATCATGACATTCATCAAGATCGAGCGATCAAGCCCCCACTTTATTTTATTGTCGTTCGAAAAGTTATACACTACAAGGAAAAGTTTATTATTTTATTTAAAAAATCTTTTTGTTGTTCATATACTATGTTCACAATACATCTTAAATCTATTTTAATAGCTACTGGTCCAGTGACCATTATCTATTTTATGTACACATTGTTCATTTTGTTAGTATTTATAAGGATTCTTTTATTTTAATGTTAGTGTTTGAAGCATAATAGGAGAAATAGCTCAAAAACCTATTTACAATTCTTATCAAATGTTTATAATATATTTTACATAATTAAATACTTTTTAGAGTCAGCGATCTAAAGAAAATTATGTTTAGGTAATTTGTGTTTATACCTAAAGGGTAAAAACATCTTGCTATAATCACCGAGACCTTTCACTAAGTTGTTAGTGTGGTTATTGGTAATTCTATCATAGAATCTACTGGTTAATCTTTTAGTGACATCTACGACTAATGGGATGTTATACTGGGAATGTAATCTTTTTAGGTTAGTATAGATGGGCGTATTATAAATGATTTATTTTGGACTACTTGAAGCTTTGATTGGTTAGTATTGGAAGGAAAAGTTTATAAAATCAGGTGTATCAGAGTAATTTTAAACTAAATTTTTATCACGAATGTAATCATCGGAACAATTGCTTCGTGCCACTAAATTCCTACCGCGGTATTTTTACTTTATCGATACATATGCATGTACCTACACATATGTACATATGTAGTTAACACACTCACCTCTGTGAACCGACGATTAGCGGATAGCTGCTAACCGGATACAGACATGAAATGTACATTTGTACAATTTAACTTCAATTCCACCGTTTCATCTGTTTTTACTTGTTGTATGCATTTTCTACGTCCCGTAATATTACACATTAGAAAATTTCCCCTCGACCGTTTTGCGGTCGAACGTTCGACCACACCCATACGATATTATATTTAGATTTGTATGTAGTTTTTCATTATAAATAGTAGAGTAAGTGTGGGTGTTTGTTTTGGTCGTGTTTGTTGAGTGTTGGCTGTGCCCCTGCAGGTGGACACCCCTGACAGCGTGTTGCAGAGCGGGTTGCCCTCGATGCAGGCGCCCCGGGACACCGCCTTGCGCTCCATGGTTGACCCTAGGGACTACGACAGGCTCCGCTATCTTCAGATGAATGGAGGAACACCAAATACCTTCGAGGAGACCATCCACAGGGTGAGGCATCACCTTCAGTAACAAAAAGCACGACGAACAGACGACGACGCCACTACGGATCACATACTGCTACATACTTGTATACACATGTAAACGATTGAAATAAGTCAATGATTGGTTGAGAGGGCCAAAGTTGCCTAGCCAAAACAAAAACAACATCCTTTACTTGCAACCGAATCACCCTGTATTAAAATTGCCACGGTATTCGAAAATTTACCATGATATTCGGCTCAGTGTGCTTCGTATCCATTATGAGCATAGATAGAGCTCTGTGTTCTTACATTTCCTCATCTTCTTTTTTGGTAATATTAGATTAATTTAAAGTCACTTGATATTTCAAACGTTTACATGTTACAAAACACAAAAACAATGGAAATTGTACATATACATATATACATATTGAAAACATATCACAGTCAAATAGTTACATACCCTACGCAATTACGCAAATTCTATATGTTTGTACTTTTTCCTGTGAAACGAAAAAAAAAAACTAATACACAAAGTGTGTCAAAGTTTCATCGTATTCGTTATTCGTCAATTGATCTTCGATGTAGCTTTGACGCACTTTTTCAGTTTTGATTTGATTTATGTATGTGTATTTTGCGCTTCTAGCATGCTCTATTGTCACACACAAGCTATCTACATACATATACATTTAATTGTCAATTTTACTTTTACAAAGTTTTTTTTTGTTGATATAAATTTATTGTTGTGCTTTATGTGTCAATGTTGCTAGTTGATATTCGTTCGAATTGTTCAAAATTGTCATATTTATTAGAATTTTGTGCGAAATTCTAAAATTCAACCATCACATATAATTTGAGTACAAATTATTCGTACTCAAAGTCACTGTTTTAAAACTTAAGACAGTGAATTTATTATAAATTTGCACGTATGAAATGGCTATGGATTTTTTTTGTACTTATATGTGGGCTTTTGTATTGCACTATTTAATATACGTACACTAAAGTAGTTGAATTATGGAAATACTTTATTTTTATTATTCAGCCGCTTTTTTTTTGTCGAAATACAAATCTGTGAAAATTGAAAAAGTTTAGTTTTACCAGATTTTTGTTTCTGGCTACATTCACATTTTTATATACCAACAAATTATACAATTTTCAGCACTTTCGTTTATACATTTTTATCGTTTATTAAGTACAGTAATGATCTCATATATGAAGACGTAGATTTTATAGATTTAAATTTTAATTGTTTTCATAAATACAACAGTGTTGTTATTTGGAAAATCAAAATTTATAATAAATAATTAACAGTTTATAGGTATAATATTTTTAATGTTATTCACGTAATTTTTAGCAATTAAAATTTACATACGATTTGACTTAAATAAAACTGTATGTTTTATAAATTTATTCTACATATATTTTGTAGTTTTCTTACAATACAAGTTTTTAAATACTTTTATTTCAACGGTCGAAGACCTTGTAAGACTTTTAAATAGTTGTCGTTGTATAACATCGAAATTAATCAGTAGTTACATTCAATTAAAAATATTTAGTCCTTAGAAGATTTTGTAAGTTTTTAAATTCATAATATTAAAACAAAAATGTTTTTGGAGCTTTCGATATGTTTATTATTATTATTTGAATTTTTATTGAAACATTTTGCTTGCTAGTCATTGCACGGTTGTCGATATATGGTCGAATTTTTGCATGTTTTTATCGGAAAATTTTATGGGGCTTTGTAAATATTTAAATATTTGTATTAATTCGTGATATGTAAATATTTGATATCAAAAAGAGTTTCGTGGTTTTTTGTTTGGTTTTTTTTTTATTTGAAAATTCAGGTGAAGGTTTTATGAAAAGTAATCGTTAAAAACACGGCGTTTACAAATGCATTTGTTTGTAATGAAAAAGCATGTAAAATGTTTATTAAGGTGAAAATTATTTTCCGGTTAAGGGTCTGTCTGTTATTTGTATTGACAAAATATTCTTCTGCATGTTTATTTAACTTTTATATTTTAAATTTATCAATAAATGTTTGTCAATATTGAATAATGTTTCATTTATAATCTCTTTTCACAGGCATCACACATACACAATTAATTTTTCCATAATAATTCAATTGTACGGGGAGTTTTGATATTATTTATGCTAAATACACAATATTCAAATGAGGAAATGTAATTAATTACAAGATACTTCTCTTTGCGAGTATATGAGCGATTCCTATATAATATACATATAAGGGTATGGGTATTTTCAAAAGTTACTTTGAAAGTTTCTGTTTAATTTGAATTTCAATACGAGAATTCACAGCACGGATTTTGCTGAAGCTTTTTGATATGAAATTTCGAATGACAACATTTCGCAAAGTTTCCGAATTTAATACTTCTTTTAAGACGTTTTGATGTATGATACGGCCTCTTAATTCGCTTCAAAAAAAAAAAAACCACTTGCAAAACTTATAGAATAATACCAAGTAAAAATATTAGATTGCATTATAATAAGTATTATAAAATACTTCAGAACCTTAACATAGTCAATTCGACAGCTTATACAACAAAATTTTGTAGTTCAAATTATACCACAGTTTATAAATTTCATTTGATTGAATGCTATCTTGACCCTTACCTTGAAGCAATAACTTCATACTTTGGATTGAATCGGCAACTTCATAAATAGACTCGATTTGTGACAGTCTAAAGCTCTTTATATTGTAAAATTGAGTTGTAGATTATATCAGTGGGGATTTAAATGTCGTTTTACTTACATTGCATATTTCCAAATACTATCGAAAATTTCCTTGTAATAATTAATTGATTTAACTGATGACGCGTGTAACTTTTTTCTTATTGAGAAATAACAAAATTTTCAATCATCACATTACACTCCTGCATCCACATAGCTACTGAAACAAAAGGGAAAATGTGGAAAAGGGGATGAAGCCAAAAGAGATATTTTGCTCAGCTCGGATTATACCTCCACACGGGACAGATTTATGGGATAATCATCTGTTTTCCGCTCAGCTTTTTTACGAGCACCACGCAATTTTTAAACCTAAATATTTATGGCTTGGAAAAATACGCTTGATATTTTGAGAAACAGTTGCACACGACCCCTAATAACCCTTTCTCGACCGTCGTCTAGTAATTGAATATTCGTTCCTCTTTGTTTTTGTAATTTTGTGTTTTGTTCAATGTAAATTCGCTATGTTTGCATGTACAGCATGTTTCTAATATTTTTATGTGAAAAATCATGAGCACGCATACTAAACGATGAAAATGTATATACATGGTTATTCGTTGTACACCCTTTTATTTATTTTAATGAACACTTATTATTTTAGAAGTTTCGATGAGATGGAATATACTTGCGTTGCACAGTTAGACGATGTGACTTATTCGTCTTGTATTTTGTTTCAGTTAAAAGTTCAAGAAGCAATGAAGAAAAAAGAGAAATTTCATAGGGAACACGAAGAGGTACGGCTAAATTAGTCAAGTTTTGAGCACGTTATTCCCATTGTCTTTGTTTTGCATTTTGTTATGCATGTGTTTGTTTTAAATTTTATCATAGCGACCGTTTCATTATTTTTGCAATTTCATCACGTTTTTCGGAAAATTTTTCAGTATGCAAAAATTTTCATTTCGCGCAAATATGCGCATATACGACCCCATTCTTGTCAGTGACGATAAACTAAAATATGCTTTCTATTTTATTTTTAACTATTATAAATTTATATATTTTAATCCTTTAAAAATAGATACTACAATGCAATGATAATAATAATCCAAGTTCGTTACATCAGAATCGCAAGCATATAAAACCAATTGTATTTTTAACGTATCTGAATGTGAAATAAAAGTTTTTCCGATTTAAAATTTCCATTATCGTACGCAAACTCCAGCGAATTGAAACAGGTAACGATTCTTTCGCGTACATTTTCTACCTTTTTAAAAACAAAATTTGTTCAGCGGGAAAACTTCTCGATTTTCTCCGACAAAGATATGCGGTAAGAATTACCGAAGAAAATTCGATAGCATCCAACTTTTTAACTCGCCCTTTTCCCGTACAAACTGGAGTCCTTTCAGAGCCGTCTTGTCATCATCATGTTACTTTGCATGAGTTTTTTTTTGTCCCCTTTGTTGTATTCGACATTTGCGGGTCTCCTTGTTTATTATTATTCCTTAATATTTGCTCTTTTCTCTTCTCGTCCGTAATTTAGGATCAAAGAACACCGAGTAACACTTACGGAGGCAAACTTTTCCCTTCGCGAAAAATGAAAATTCTACGGTGTTACTTTTTTAATATCCTAGCAGTATCTCTAAAGTTCAAAGCTACATCTGTAAAATAAATATTTAACGAAACGAGGAAAAAATATTTGTCTGTTTTGGCATGTAATTGCTGATTTGATTTTATGCCTATTATTTTCTTTAATCGTAAACGCGTCTTTGATCTATGTAATATTCAAGTTATATATTGTACACAATTTGTGCAAGTCTCTTCCAAGAATACATATGATCTTATTGACTTATTTCGTATCAATGGCTAACTACTACGTTGTTTCGAATTTTATTGAAATATATTCAGCATAATAAAAAATATGAAGGTATTCATATTGATCAACAGTATATTTTGATAGTATGTTGTTTTTACGACGATATCGAAAAATTCTGATCGGAATTCCTGATACCATTCCCGCATATGACCGTGAAATTTCCAACAATTGCAATAAATTGACTCCTCTTTCCCATAGTCATAAAATAGATCAAGTGTAAATTGAGTCTACGTCGAACAACCCTTTCGTGCGTCTCAGGAAGAAACATATCTATTCCTTTTATGGCGTGAATTTCCCGTCCTTTGTTTATTTTTGTTCTGTTTTCCTCAAGGCGTTACTCAAAATATCCCGCATTTTGTATCAGCGCTATTTATTTTTGCCGACTATTTTGAACAAATTTGAATCCGTTCCATATTATTCCGCCGATTCTTCCTGGTAAAAGCTTACGTTGCTTTCTCTCATTCGACCGTTTCATTGCCGGGTGTCGCACAAACCATTAAATTATGTGTCAGTTAAACTGTTTCCCTCGTCCCGTCCAATTTTCTTGTCCCAGTTGTGCATAAGGCCTTATCTCTGACCCACTTATTCAACGGCATATTGTACGCCCCCAACTTTAGAACGCAAACTTCGAGGAAACTATTTCGATATGGTTTATTGCGTCTTATTCGAAAAGATTACCAAATCGTCCCCGTTTACTATTTAAGCTTCAACTTTGACCGTCATATCATAACAAATATAATATAAGAGACATCGTCCACGAAATTAAGGTGATCTTACTTTGTGTTTATGTACGACACTTTTTCCCCTCGACCAGTTTCTTTTTTTTCTTTTTTCAATTTCCATTCGGCAATATTTCTCGCCGTACAACGTCTTTCCCGTCTCTCCTGTTTCTCTTTGTGTTTTTCTCCTCTCGCACGACCGGGCCATATCTTTGGTCACATATTTTGCCGTTGAATATTTTATGTATCGCATGCACCGGACTTTATTTATTGCTTATCGGGTTTCTATTTTATAATAAACGTGCCAGGAAGAAAGGTTTAGTGTTATGTTTTCCAGTGTGAGCCCTATGTAACATGCGATACGTACTAACGCGATGGCTCAATTGGCACGTGTGAAACACCATAAATACTTATACTAATTATATTGAAATATACCGCACGACATTTTCGTTCTATGTGACTATTACAGAATAAGATACGATCATATTTTTCCGTTTGTGTTTACAGATCTTGAGAGACATTAGGCACGGCTTACTGCATTTAGGCAGGGAAGGTGTTAGAGGACCAATAGGAGGTGAGTCATTATTCTTTATATAATAAAATAAAAATCTAGCGATAGATCCAATTTTTTTATACTATCCTAGACAGATTCAATTGTGCTATTTGTAGTTTTCACGTTTTAAGTCTATTTTCGACCAAATTGGAGATACTTTCCGGCTTCCGGGTTCGCGATAGCGCAGTTAAAAATTTAAGTAGTTTCAGTTTGGCAGGCGCCGTTTTCCGGTTTTACTGTCGCAAAAGGCACGACCGGTTAAATTTGATCGACGAACTTTATGATCGGTACTTTTACAACCCCCTGCCGGTTTTCTTTTGTACCTCGAAACAACTGTTTTGTTGTTCGATGTTGCACCGTTGTTTGTTTTCTTTTATTTTCGTTGTGTTGTTTTTTTTTTTTTCTTCAACCTCACCGCTAAGTTTTCCGGCTTTCCGGTTTTCACGCCGTCACTTTGGTAGGTCGCTTTATGACAGTTTTCTTTTTACTTTGTTAAACCGACTGTTTCATAAGATGCCTTTATTACGTTTCGTAGCAAATCTGCTCAAACGAATAAGTAAACACGCCGACATGTGGATTTTTTCCCAGGATTGAGTAGTATTTACACTAGTACCTACTGTTTATATACATATGTAGGTAGTAAATGCGGTTGATATTGGTCTCCACTAGACGGATGATAAAAGCCTTACTAGTGCCACTAGAAACACACCAGGTGGTTTACAACGACAGTTTGTAGCCCAAATTTTATATTCAATTTATTTTTGTACTTAAAATGTATTTATGAGCTTTTTTTATGGAGGCAGTTGTACATACATACATACATACATAGGTAGTACAACATTTTATTATAAATAGAATAAAACTTTAGTTCGTAATGGTCACATTTCAATGTCGCGCTTAAAAACAGAATTAACTAAAAATATTCTTGTTAGGGTTGATTTTTGCGAATTGGTGGGTTTTGGAAGCCCTGGGTGTGTCGAGTTTGTACGTTGGAGCTTAATCCGCTTAGCCCTCGCCGCCGCTCTAAGCCCATCGATAATATTTGGAAATTACAACGCCAGACCCGACATTTTTTCTCTCCTAGTTATATCTTGGTTGAATTTTCACAATAGACTCCCATTCCGCCGCAAAAAGTTCCAATATAAAAAAATCCTTTCGCTAGCGGGTACCTCATATTTCGTCGCTAATCCTCTACTCGTATCGTAGCCGATTCAATTTTCTTTCCGTTTTTTTAATTAACTAGAACGATTCAATTTTAAATTTATTAAGAACATCGGCGATTCTCGAGATGTGTTTCAATAATATATTTATGTACTTTATTGCTTTATTCAATTCTGCTCGTGTCTTATTCTGTATTCTGTTGTTGTAATGAAATATTTTTTCAGATGATACCTACATGTATGATGAGGATGCTCGAATGATGGGATTGGCACCAGGCCACTGGTACGATGAACCACCATACGAGAGTGATCCTGAGGACTTCCTAATGGGAGGAGGACCAGTTCCGACGGCCACAATTCAAAATGGCCGCGTCTGTTTCACGTTGAATTTGCGCAACGAGCCGCGAGGCGAAGGTGTCATATCTTTGAGAAGTGCTGGAGACATATCCCTACCCAGGGATGGAACTAGGGGTGGTACCAGGAGAGGTCTCATCCTACCCCAATCTGGTCCCTACCCCCCTACGATCATTCCCTTGAGATCGGCTAGGGATCGCGAGAGCGGCGACTATGCCGGATCCGACATCCAATCCGTCAGTTCAAGACTATCCGGACTGTCGGTGGAGACGAGCCGTTCCGAGCACGCCGATGGTGCGCTAAGGGTTAACCAGGCCGGATATAGACAAATGAGCGGCTACCGGATGAGGAGGCCCGAAGATGAATTGTCGCCGCACAGCTCGGACTATGAAGACCAAGAGGAGAGCGAAACGGACTCACAGCACGTAGCGACTATACACAATGTAAATTACACCATTATAAACACACTGTAAAGGGTCGCTCAATATATATGAGATTTTACTTTGGTACGTTACTTTTATAGGATACGACATTTCACGAGTCTGATGACACGTACTTCGTGTTTATGAAACTGTTCTTTAGACGAATCGGTAGACTCATAATTGAACGATCGCTATGATATCACGTTTATCTATTGCGATACAATTTTAATCAACCAATTATTTTTTTTTATAGTCTGCTGACGATTGCGAAGGAGTTTCTAGTCTGGTGGGTCGAGTCAGAGGTCTCAGGCAAGACGTACAAAGGAAAATATCAAGATTACGACAAGAACAACCGGTGGATCAACCGACCAGAAGAACGAACAACGATCAAGCGTTTCCATGTTCGAACAGTTCATTCGAAAGCCTACCGAGCGGTTCGGGAAGCAGTGAGTAGTGCTTAATTTAATACATTTCAAAATAAACCTTTTAGCATATTTACAGTGAATCCAATCTTCACGAATAGGTACTCAAGCTCTGGTGCGCGCCGGCAGCAATCATTCGTCCATATCTGCCGAGGATAATCGAGAACTGAGTCCGACGGGACATGGACCTCAGATCTTGTGCAGGGCGAGAGCAGTCATCGACCACGTGCCCAGTTCGTACGACAAGGACGCCTTGAAATATAAGGTGAAATTGCATAATCATCATGACCATTCGTTAACAATGCCTCTGTTGGCCGAGCCTAGAGGAGATTTTTGTAAACGGTGCGTTGTTTTGCAGAAGGGCGACGTAATCGACGTGATCAGCATGAACGCTTCGGGTCTCTGGAGGGGCATTTGTCACAACCGAGTCGGCCATTTCAAATTCATCAACGTGGAAGTGTTGCCGGACAGGCTGATGAGGAACAATTCGAGCACCAAGTGGCTGCACAAGAACGCGGCCATGTACGGTTTCCACAAATCGAGACCGGCGACCGTCGAGGAGCTGCTGCACAGAATAAATTTGCATGAATACGCCTCGGTGTTCGTCATGAACGGATACGAAGACCTGGAATTATTCAAAGAGATCGAGCCGTCCGACCTGGACTATCTGGGTATTATGAATGCCGATCATAGGGCTAAAATTTTGACCGCCGTACAACTACTGCATGACTTGGATTGTAAGTAACATACATTTTAATATTGTATATGTACATACATATCTATAATATTTTCCAAATTTTCTATCAACCTATGTATTTAAGATTGAAATACTCTATCTACTAAAGCAAATTTATTGAAAGGTTTAAAATGGCGTACAAGTGTAAAGCCGACTCCAGACGATGCGTGCGCTCGCCGAATATTCGCACTTAAGGCGCCCGTACACCACTGCGAATTCATGTAGGAAAACTGCGCGAATTTCGCAAGTCTGTCAATTGTATTGCACATTTCTGTCACTCTGACATAACCTATCAAGTCAGATCGTACAGGATGGGATACTTTTTCACCGTCGCCAATAACTTTTCCACAAACGTCATCGAAATCGAGCGAATCGCCAAAAAAATTGTGTTCAAAATATTCCGTTGAGTTTTCGCGCTGTTTTCCGGTAGGAAATTCGTCGTGGTGTAGGCAGCGCCACCTATGGCTATACGATACAACTCCCCACCATACCATCCTTACGATTTTTCTACCGATTTTCCGCAATGCGAATACGAATCCGCAGCGGTGTGCGGGCGCCTTCATTTTTTTTTTGTACGGACGAATTTCCTGACAGCACCTCGAACGACCTTGCACGATTTAAAATTTACCTGGTATGGCAAATATTCGGCACACATCGTCCGTCGCTAGCTTAACAATTCAAGAAAATTACACATACGTGCATATACGTGCTTCATCTCTCAGTAGAAAAATAGTTTTTCTGACTCAATTGATTATTTTATTATAAAACAAAGATTCAATGTTTGAAATGATGACCGTTTAAAGTTATCAAACTATTTTTGTGGATATTTATTGACTCGCTGTCGTACTAGTGTATTCAAACTGAAATATTTTTGAAACTAGTGACTTTTTATAACCGGGCACATGTGTGTGCAATTCAAACCTATTTTTGATGGTATTTTCTTTTTTTTTTTCGTTTTATAGGTAGCGAAGGGGATATTCACGGGTCTAGTTCCGAAGGGGACGACACGAAACGAGGGATGACCCACCAGGTGGATTCTCCATTCGGAAGACGTCAATTCCCCAGAGACTCTGGCTGCTACGATGCACCCCTGCACATAAAAACGTCACCCCTCATCCACAGATCGGACAATTCCGATCACGAGCAGAACAGCAGCGACAATGCATCGAATAGCCCGAACAATTTGGACGCTGTGGTTCAACAGTGCAGCAACGAGATCATGAAACGGGTCGAATCGGCCCAGCATGCGCTCAAATTGAACACGATCAAAGACGATAGGATAGAACAGTATCATCCGAACATACCAGTGCCAAACAGTATAGTTTCAGGTAGTATAGGTAATGACAAGTGCGTTAGGACTATGGACTCGTACGTTGTGGCAAGGGGACAAACCGTGTCCGTAGAACCGTCGCGTTCCAGGTCTAACATTATTAGCAGAGCTGCCCTGCGCAAAAACACAATTCCCTCGTTGTTGAAAAGTGGTAGTAGTTCTAATTCTAGGAGTCCTAGTGGCGGTGGTGCTCACCAAAATCAAACGGTCGAAGACATTTGCGAATCTGACCATAAGTTAAATGTGGTCAAATATGTGGTCGGCAGCGGTAATAATTGCTCACAAGAAGGTTCTGGTTCTGGAGGTGGTTGTTTGTCGGAGAAAAGCAGCGATTCCGGTGTTAGTAGCAGTTCTTTGAGCTCGGCACCCCGAGAATCGTCCTCAAAGCCCCAACCCCTATGAAAGTTGCTGCAAACGGAGACGATGAAGTCTTTGCAGAAAAAGAAATTATCCAATCCGTCGACGTCCACTGAAAAATAATAAAATTATATCGTGCTATAGTAATGCTATTCACTTTGTAATTGCATTCCAAGGTGAATATGGTTACCGTACAGGCGTACTACATAATTTCCGAAGTGCTACGTTTTCTATTTAAAAAAAATATAAATAAAAATATTTAATTTTAATACGTCAAGTGATATTTCGACATACATACATACATATATATTTTTTTAATTTTAAAATTTTAATTTTATTATTAGCAAAATCCATATATAAAGGTAATCATAGTTGATTGTTGACATCGTTTGACATTTGACGCAAAAATTATTTTTTTTATTTAGTCATTCATATTTAAAAAAAAAAAAAAGTATACATCCTTTAAGAAATCTATCAGAGCTTTAAACCTTATGAATCATGATAATCATTTAAATAATGTAATTAAATTTGCAATTAGCTTTGACGTAATTATTTTCTTATAGTTCATATATTTATATAAATGTGCACCAAATATACCCTCGCTGACAATATTAGTTGAATAAATAATTGTTGATTTCATACAAACTTCCTCAGGAAAAGACTGTGCATATTTGCAAATATCATATCTCTTTCTATTCATTCTGCAATTGCTATCAATGTTTAATAAATTGATTATCATTATTTTGTATAGCGTTTTCGTTCATCTTGTACATACATACATATGATAAACGAATCATGTGTTATAATTATTATTATAATAAAAATAATTTTCTACTAAATTTGATAAATGGAAGCAATAAAGCAAAGCATTAGTGAAGAAATTATAATCTATATTGATTTTTGTTACTTAATAATAATATACATTGTAAATATAACGTAGATAGATACAATTTATATATGTAAAAATTCTATTGCCATTTTTAACACAATATTTTCATTTATTACTATTATATTTTTGAATGTCTTTATGTATATTATATATGACCAAAAATGGCTTATCTGTAATTAACAAATCAATTGAATAAAATATCATTCAACAAGTACAGTACATAACTGAACTTTCTACGGTGAATCAGGTTTGTGTCTATTATTGTTAATTCAAATTCAATGTTATTTTCTTAATGGAACTACTGTACGAACTAATCGAACAAAAACCTTTTACGCTTTAAAACTTATCTCGCTATGAATAATAAATGAATTTGTAACTCTCGACTGGTTGAATTTTTTTATTAAATTGATTTAAATCTAATCTGTAATCATAAACGATCAATGTACATAGATATTTGTTAAATAGTGTTTACAAATTAACCTTTTTTTTTTTAATCTAAACCTAATTTATATCATTTGATAATATTTATAATTTATTTAACATATTTGTAATAATTGGATTAAGTAGAACTTTATAAATAAATATATATTATATATATTTAAATATTGTAATGAATATAATTCAATGTTATATATATACAGATCGAAAGGAAAATATCTTATATTGGAAAATTATGAAGATATTTCTTGCCATTTTTTTTTTGTTTTCTTACATAAGACGACTGGAAGTTTTGTAATATGCGATGACAGATATGTATAATGAAAAGTTATTAAGAAAAATAAATTTATTAATTATTCTTACGTTTCATTATTTATGTATGTTTCCTCGACTGAAATCTTTCATTTTTAACTAGTCATTAGAATGATATATTATAAAAATATTTAACAGCAAATGTGCGTTAACTGACGTTTAAGATAAAACCATTAATATCCCTTATCAACAATACGAAACAAATTTTACTGCTTGATTTTAATTTTGATTTATAAGAAGAACGGAATTACGCACATTTAACGTGCAACTAAAAAGTAATTATTTTTACCGACACGCAATTTCTATTTTGCTTTCGAATTTACTAATTTATATATTTATAATTGTTCTGTAGAGAAAATGAACACAAATCAAACAAAAGCAACTGCAACTCCATATGAACATACATAGTTACATATACTAGAAAACCAAAGATCACAGCTATTTTACACGATATAAGTAATGAACAGAAGATAGCTAAAAGTATTCAAATCAAATCTACACATCGCGTCCTCGGAGCATAGAGGAATAATTTTGCGAAAATGAGTTATGAATGCAACTTTGTTCCTATTTAATTATTGTATCAGGGCAGTCAAGTGACACATCCGAATGACGTCACAATTTTATTTTTGCATCATAAAGTAGACCATCTTTCCACACAGAGAAGCATGGAAATATGTATGCTTGGTATAACAAGAAGAGACCGTAAGAGGTAAGAAGCATGACCAAAGTGGCAGATATAGCAGAACGTGTGTAAAAGTTGATGTGGACACATCGAGAAGAATGGATGGCAGATGGACACGAGAAATACTTGAATGGTATCCGAGAGGATGTGAAATAAAGCAAGTGGACGTTTGGCTGATGAATTAAGAAGGATCTGTGGAGTCAAGTGGATTCAAATTTCTTAAGACAGACAGAAATGGAAGAGGATTCGAGAGGTCTTCATCCAGCAGTGGATGGCAAAGGGCTGAAAATGATGATGTTGAAAGTACAAAAGTTCTACTAATATTCTTGGAGCACACAAGTCGTGACTTTTTGCATACAATTTGAAATTTTTATTTGTGCAATTGTGACAATAATGTGACAATAAAAAATCATCTAAAAATTTAGAGTAAAATACGAATGTACAATCATCATTTTTATATGAAGTTTCCCTGATTTATGATGACCAGTTCAAACTTCGAAACTGCTGCTCTGAACAATTTACTATTTTGAACGTGTCACCTTTGTGCTGTGAGGACGCGATGTGTTTTAAATTAAATTTCATATACATACGTACATACATACATATATATATTGTAATACAAGAGTATGAGAAATTCATACTTCAGCCCTGTTTTTTCCTAGGATCGATAATTTTTTATGGAATTACCGACCGTATACGTAAAACTCAAGCACGACTTTATAGCTTATTTTTCTCTGAAAATAGGCGGTGGAAAGCTAGAAAATAAAACAACAACGCCCTGCTAGGGGATGATGCATTGCCAGGGGCGGGTTAACAGCGTTTATCACTCTATATCGCACAGTATATCCAGTTAGCGTCCAGCTGGGTTTCAACCCGACATGAATCACTCGCCCAACCCTGAAAACCAACCCCTAAGCTACCACACCACAGTCCTGGTGCAACCTCTGCCATAATTGTTTCCCGGTAACTTCTCCTGATGAAGGTCCGCACGCAGGATGACCGAGTGCGACCGGCTTATTTGGCCAAAACTATTTCCGGTTTAGATGATTCCCCGCCCCGAACCGAAAACTTCCTCGCTTACGTTCGCACATCTCGTTTCATTCGTAATACATACAAGCTACCCACTGTTATCAGATGCGACTAAATCATAACGTTTATTTTTTATACCGCCGTATAATGTCGCCGATATTTGGAGGGGTCGATTCGGAGTACCTTTGCGAAATTAATTACCTCGATAATTCGGTCGTATATTTATGGGAGCGTGGCTGGAACCCGATAGTACGGTACGATAGCGCTCTCGCGAACGATTCCGTGACTCGGAGCATTTATACGCGAAAAAACCCGAAATGAAACGCAATAAAAAATGGCCGTGTTAATTTCACAAATCCGACTCGACCCCCTTACGCCGCATTTTTGTACAGATTTCGTCCAACAACGCACTTTTTAATCGAAAAATGCAGATGAGGAGGGGAAAGGGAGTTGTGTTATTTACGCGAGCGCGTTAACTGGGCCCCATTCATTGAGTTCAAATCGCACTTCAAATTAATTGGTTTATTTTACACTGATAAAGCTTACGCGATTTCTCACTTCAATTTCGTTCTGAGATTATAATTTTATTTTTAATATAATTAAAAATATTTTACATTGCCTTGAAGGATTTACCTTGAAGAAAATGTTACTGAAAATTTATCCTATACTTTCCTACAAATCTATTTTGAAATTCTTCAGATTCTTGGAAGAATCTTGGAAGATTCCGGAAATTCTAAAATCTAGGCTAAAATTAACCATTTCATTCAAACGTTCAAGCTATGTATTACAAAAAATTATTATCACTATCGTCAAAATATTTAATAAATTCTAAATTACATATGTATGTACATATGTACATAGATAGTTAATTCAAACAAAACTTCTCGTTTTCATCCGAGACAACGCAAAAATAACACAAATGATTCATGACTGTTTTTGATAACGATTTTCTTGTTTTTATATGATAACTAATACTAATAAAATAAAAAATACTATCGCTGTAACATATATGTACGTATACTGTGGGTCTGTGTACTTTTTAACTTTATCTTTTTCTCCGAAACTATCAACTCTATCAAGCTTTAATTTTATATCTATAGGTATCATTTTCACGTAAGGTGTAAGAGATATTATGATTTTGGTCAACATCCGCTAACCGGAAATGACAGTTTAATCTTGAACGAGATTTTACAATACAATACATATTATCTTCATAATATTGCAATACTTTAATAATTATGCTAATTATAATCTAGTATTTTATTATCTATTTTTTTTTCTAGTAAAAAAGTAAAAAAATCATGTTATTTTTCTTTGTGCACGGTTTTTTTGACTCTTTCAGTTTTTGGTTACTCTTCATATTCCTAAAGTGTATATATGGATAAATTCATGAGTTGGCCACAGCCAATTTTAAAAAAAAAACCTCGCCTTACAATCGGGCTAATACGGTATATGATAATTTAATATTATATTCGAACGAATAAGGGTTCCGCAGTGTCTCATTTGAATACAACCATGGATTGGAACCATGAGAATTCGTAGCGTCTGAAAATGAAACAATGTACTAAGCTAATAAGTTAAAGTATACAAATCTAGACATTCATCAAGATCGAGCGATCAAGTCCCCACATTGACTTCAAAGAGCACCGTATTTTATTGTCGTTCGAAAAGTTCCCGTTAATGCAGATGACATAGTCGTGTGTCTCGATTTATGTCCAAGAAACGAGAAACACCTGGCTCCCACCCACCTGTCTCTGGACTATCTGATGCTGCCACCGTCTCCAGTCCAATCTCCCGGACCATCAGCTCCCCTAAAGACCTTCCTACGTTCCGAATGCTGCACGGACTGCGAGACCACTCCGAACACAACTTTCGATTCGCTTTTATTCCTTTTTTTTGTTGTTTTCTTTGCGTTTTCGTTTCCGTCGTGCAGACTATAAATTTCACTGCGGCGAAGGCAACGCAAAACTTTGAGCGCTTGCAGAATTTACAAGACTTATCAAAGTAGTACAATCTTCGGTTGGCAGGAGAAGAACCTTCGACCGTCGATAATAATTTATTCACCGTAAAAGTGCACTTCGCGTGCAACGATATAGAGATGCATTCGCGGCGAATTACATGTATCACTCTTTACACATGCATACATATGTACATATATGTATGTACATTATGTATGTATTATTAAATTCTTGCCTGTCTGGTTATTCCACACCGTTTGACCAATCATAACAAAACTTTTCACAATTACCTACATATTATAGTCCTGTGGGTCTTATATGGTAGAAAGTGCGATTGGAAATTTTACTAATTTAGAGGCGATCTAATAAGTGTTTAAAATCATAAATATAAATGTCCAGTAAGAAACCTCCTCGCGTTCAATAAAAACGCTCATCTCAGAGGTCATACTCTGAGACACCTATGTAAAAGACAAATCTAACAAAATTATCAGAGACAGAGAAATTTGGAACCGCCTCCCAAATTAGCTTGTATCTTCTGAAAATACAAATCTCTGTTATGTTAATAATGCTATGCGTGGCCGCAACGACCCAAAGAGGCAAGCAGAAGCTTACGCTAATATATTTTATTATTGTATGAGATGTATATAACTATGTATATGTAAATATGAGTAAAGGTTCCTTGGTGTCTCATTTAAATACTATCTTGAATTCAAACCGTGATAATTCGTTGCGTCTGAAAGTAAAAAGACAAATCTAACTAATTCGACAAAGTAGACAAGACAAATCTAACAAAATTGTCAGAGACTCATTCTTTTCAAATAGAGTTTTGAAGTTTGGAACCGCCTCCCAAATCAGCTAGTAACATCTGAAAATACAAATCTCTTTAAAAATCATCTCGACAAGTTTTTAAATATAAATGAATTTTTGTAATCCTTAAAATATAAATAACTAGATAATTATTTGTATGTACAGATTATAACATGGGCTTCATCGGCTATGCCGCCTGCTCGTGTATTTTAAATAAATAAAGTACTAAGCTAATAAGTTGAAATACAAATCATGAGATTCATCAAGATCGAGCGATCAAGTCCCCACTTTATTTTATTGTCGTTCGAAAAGTTATACACTTTATACACCTCGACAAGTATTTGAATACAAATGGATTTTTGTAATCCTTCAAATATTAAATTTAAATACATAACTAAAAAAAATTAAAAGTGTATGTACAATTTATATAAAACCCCTGGGCTCTAATGGCTATGCCGCCTGCCCATGTATTTTGAATAAATAAATAAATAATTTTATTTTAAATACTGCGACTAAAAACCAAATACAGTATTGTCAGTTCTAAAATGCGACAGTATAGCTTATTTAATAAAAAGGTTTAATAAATATTGATACGTATAAATACCATACAACTGAACATGTTGTGTGTAACAATGTAGCGAACAATAGCACGTACCTACTACGGCGTAGCACAGTTTCATAAATCACACAAATCATCCCCTAACACCATTCATCGGACTAACTTTGCCGGAAGTTTGCTGAAACACTATGGTTTTACTCACATTGAACGCAACGTTTTGAGAAGTTCCGATTTAAATTGTGCATAGACCAATTTTCAGCGCAATATACACAATGCACGTTGTCATTATTCAGTCCACAAATACTTAATAATAATATACTGGTGCATGTTGATGCACGTTGCACTGCTCCCACGCAATAACAATCAGTCAAGAGCGGTTAACATAGCGATGTGGCCAAGACTCGCGATGCACTGAGATAACATTGCGACTGCACTCGAGTCCACAACACCTGAAGTCTCTCGCATATGAGTCCTCCTGGGGTTCTCGTGAGGTATTAGGATGCACCACCGGGGTGCAATAATGCAGTCTGCGACCGCAACTGTACATACATATGTGCAACATTTCGACTTTTGACCTCAGCCCTCTGTGGGTTTATATTGTGACTAATTTGCGGCTCCCGTGCCCCGGGGTCCGTTGCACCTGGCGTGCAGTGAATGCACTTTGTCCTGCCACCTTTGCTAAGTGAATGCGTAACTCGAAACTAAAGCTCGCCTAATGCTAAATGCGGACAAGAACCGTCCGAAAGGATTATTTAAACGTTGCCGTGTTGAGTTCACGTGTTTAATACGTAATGTTGACTAGACTTAGCCAATGCACTAAACACTGCTTATAATTTTATGTCAAATTGAACACTCGAAGAATTTCCTAACTTGACTCGAGCTGAGTTAACGATTCAAACTACGAATAACTAGCACGTGGTTTTCACAAGTATTTAACTTGATTATAGCAGTCATACGAAAATATCTCAACTAGCATTTGAAAACTCATTATTTTCAAATAGAGTGGTTGAAGTCTGGAACCACTTCCCAAATCAGCTAGTTACTTGTAAAAATACAAATCTCTTTAAAAATTACCTCGACAAGTTTTTGAATATAAATGAATTTTTGCAATCCTTTAATTATCTATATATATAGAAATGAATGTCTGTTTGTCTGTCTGTCTGTCTTTTATAGTCTCCTAAACCACTCAACCGATCGCGATGAAACTTTCAGGACTTATTGTGATCATGCCGGGGATGGTTCCTGTGAAAAAAAATCGAAAAAAAACGGGAACGGGCCTGCTCACGCGTCAGATAACGTACTAGGAACGGGATCGGGATAGAGATCGAGATCGGGATCGGGAACGGGAACGGGAACGGGATCTGGAATGGGAACGGGAACGAGATCGGGAACGGGAATGGGACCTGGAACGGGAACGGGATCTGAAACGGGCCTGCTCTCGCGTCAGATAACGTACTAGGAATGGGAACGGGAACGGGATCGGGCATTGCAACGCATGCCGGGTCAGCTAGTAACATATAAATAACGGTATGTACAATTTATATAAATAACAGGCATACGACCAATGCGTACTGTCAGTTAGACGTATGGATGTGAAACGTTGATGCTAAATTCAAGAATGCTACATAAGATCCAGTGCACACGAAGCATGAAATGATGTATGCTTGGTATAACAAGAAAATATCGTAAGAGGAATACATACATACAGGAATACATACCAAAGTGGCAGATATACCAGAACGTGTGAAAAAGTTCTAGTGGACATAGCGAAAATAATGGATGGCAGATAGACGCGAGAAATACTGGAATGGTATCCGACAGGATGTGAAAGAAAGCAAGGTAGACCGAGTGGAAGATGGGCTGATGAATTGAGAAGAATGTAGTCAAATGGATGCAGATTGCTCAAGACAGACAGGAATGGAAGAGGATTGGAGAGGCCTTCATCTAGCAGTGGATGATGAACGGCTGAAAATGATGATGATTAAAAAATAACATTTAGCCCAATTTTAGTACTTTTTTGAAAGTTGTTGGGGTGGATTTTTACTTTATCCATATCGGATAAAGTATTCGTATACAGTATAAATTCAGATTTGTATCAGGTATTCATCACCTGATCACATTTGACATTTTCATGATTTTTGTCTGTGTGTTAGGCGGATATATTGGTACATATGTACATATGTATGTAGAATCGCTATAACTCAAAAACCATTTATGCTATCACACTGAAACTTATATATTTTTTTTGTATTTCAATCGATTGTATATGTGTGTTTGTGTCGAAGTGAGCTTGGCAATAACTCCGGTAGCACGTAGGCAAAGTCTTCCAGCCGGCACAAGGTGAGTATCTCTAACTACCCTAACTGCTAAAGCCGAAGCACACAGCCAGCTCTCAGTATACATCTCCTTTCCCCTTATGGGATGGGATAACTTTGCAAACTGAATTCTGCGAGTTGTGCGCATCTAAGACCTACGAGAAGTGCCAACAATCCAGGCGAGGAATGAGTAACGGTGAACCCCTAACTGCACCTAATTCGATAAATATTCGAGAATTACATGAAAAATATTTGCAGAGTTTTATCCAAAGACTCAGAAGAAGCGCTCCCGTGGAGAATAAAGCCTTTGATTCGAAAACTCCCGTGTTTAAAAGGGCTAAAAACTCCCCCAGCATCGGTAATTGTATTATGTAGCGTATAAGAGTTAAGAGCACTATAAAACCAGGGCCGTAGCGGCGGGCGCTCGTCTTGCTCTCTTTTCTACGCCATCTTACGTGCCTGGCGCTTTCATTATACGAGCGTTTTCCTTTTTTTCTATTTTGTAGGCGGCCAGTGGTTGCAAACTGTAGGGTACGTACGTAAATAGCTCGTTACGGGCCTAACAAATGGAACGCCGGTCGTAACTCGACGTTTCACAATGTGCCGGTGCAATATTGCAACGTATGAATTCAATTGTGCAGTGCCGCGTTGCAATTCAAAATAATACAAAAAAAAGTCAAAGTAGGAAAAGCGCGAAAATCCGATTTTATATTATCCAACAGCAAAAGGGGAAATGTGGGAACGGCTTACGTTCGCATTGTCGCAAAAGCCAGTCCGTTTTAACTTTACAGTGAAATCGTGCAATTTTCCACCGTCTCTGCTACTGACCCCATAATAAACGATATCCGATACATTCGTTCATAAATATAATACCAAACTATACAACACATTAATTAATAATGTGAAATATAAACGTTTCGAAACTGTGCCAACTAGGAGAGTGCATCACGTTTCGTTTTTAACTGGGCAGTTTTGTACCGTACACCGACTTCATTTCGGGGTCGGCATGTTCAGTTTGAGCTTCCCCAGGTTTTACTGCAACTTCAACTGCATCCCAAATGGCTATATAAGTTAATTTCTTTATTAAATTTCTAAAAATACCCACTGCAACGCTCGGTTAGTCGGTGTGAAGCGCTCTATAACATCGCACCGTTCCATTTTACTATCTGCTTATTTTGTATGCAAGGATTGGTTCTATTTTGATATTTGAATACACGATGGAACTATTAAAGATTTGTATAGAAACGACTGCAGTATACTTGCTTTAAATTCTAGTAAACTTATCATGCATATGATAAATAATTGCATGGAAGTTCTATTGCATTAAATACAACAGAATATGAATATTAAGAAAAGTAAAATTTGATTTAATGATGTGACAAAATGAGGTCATAAAAGGATCTATTATTAAAATTTTCAAAATGTTACACGTCTTCATAGTCGGTCCAGTGGCCGACTTTGTAAAACTGTCAACTGGTGGGGCAGGGGTTATGAAAAATAGGTTCAAATCACATCTTAAGCTCGTCTTTGATCTTTTCCCGAAACTATTAATCACACAAGCGCACTTTTGACAAGTCACTACCACCCCGAACGACACCACCCAACCACCCACCCCTCTTCTGTAACAAATTCGCACGTCAAAGTGTCACTTTTACCTACGCGAAATTTATAACGTTTTTGAATGAGGACTCACAATTTCGCGCGACGTTGATTTACTCCCCGCGAATACGGGGGGGGGGGGGGGGGGCACATAGATTCGCGCTTTTCGCCGCAAGGAAAAATGCGAAAATTCGAGTCACGAAAACTCCATTCGGTCTGAAATAATTCTTCGCCGCTTGCTGAGACACGTAGAAGCGTATACGTACATATTTTTTCGCGGAGAAAATGAACGGCGTTTGTCCAGCGACGACGCAGATATCAATTAAGCGTGAAACTTTTCCATTGTAAATTATTTACACGCCTTTTTGAGTTTGTGGGTATTTAATTAGCAACTCGGTCTTGTGCGTTTTGCTTTTTTTTTTTCGCTAGCACTGAAGACAAAGTCCAAGTTTTGCCTCGAGAGTGGCGACTCGCATTATCCGCCTCTTATCCGTTTAACCATCGCACAGCCGGCGTCAACTTTAAACTCGAAAACTAAATAGTACACTATAAAACTTTACACTTTTTTATCTTTCTGAACTATAAAGTGAAGCCTTCTCTGTATTTTTTCATACAAATAAATTATATTAAAAAGAACAAACCATGTTAAATACTATCACCAAAGTTTAAATGTCGCAGAGTATAAAATATTATGAATACTTAAATTTAAAAAAGCGACTTTCAGTATTCCGTACGATTTTTACATTGGCGAGAGCGTTTTCATATCGACGTCCTTCCGCCCAGGAAAGAGCTAAGAACAATATTTTACGTGGCATACGTTACAGCGAGCTCGCTATATGATGAACCGAAACCTTTTGTAAGAGGCCAAAGTTGCATTCTATCGTTTTGCTCCTTTTACATACACTTTATTATCCTCGGCGCTTTATTAGGTGGCCGTGTCTGGGACAAAAGGTTATTCTTCTCGCCTGCAGACTGACGCTGAAACTTTTCAGTTTTTCCACTGAACGTCTTCTTCTATACACGAAAATATTGCCGGGAGCGTTTTACGACCTCGACGACCCGACCGGTAAATTTTTATCCCTTTTGTATTGTACTCATAATGGAAGGTAGGTCTACATACATATTTATATAGTACATGCATACATATATGTACATATACCTTGTGCGAATTATTTATATTCTGAAATATAAAACAGATTTCATTAGCGACTATTTCATTAGCGATAAATAAAGCTTGTATAAAAAATAAATTGAAGGAAAACACCAAACGTCCGACGGAAAGTGTCAAATCGATATTTTCCCTTTAATTCGATTTATTTATGTATTTATTTAAAAAAACTCATCCTTGGCGTTAATTTTCGTTTGAGGCTTTTCGCTTTATATCGTCGACTACGCAACAAAATCTGAATCGAATTAACGCACAAACGAGATTAATACTCACAAACAAGATTGTTATTGGCTCGAGTTGGAAATTTTCGCTCGACTCAAGGATGAAAATTTTCATGAAAGCTAATCAACCATGTGGTAAACAGAGTGAAGACGTCGATCTGAAGAGTTTTAATTTGGCCGCCAACGAACCGTTAAAATTCCAAAATTACGTACAATACAAACAAAAAATACCATCAAGCAATATACATACACAAGTAAAATATTCAATACATCATTAATTTGACTCTCGGCTTCGTATTGCTTTTCAAGAGATAAACACGCTTCGGAGCGCAATTTCAACATGCCGAAGGACATACTACAGACAGACAACACACACGTGGAAGTTTTAGCCGCGAAAGCATAAATGAAATCAAAGTTTTCTTTTTGTGTGCACGTTTTTCTTCTATTTTTTTTTTGTGTGTCGAGTTTTCTCCCCATACTGCTCCATAGTCGAGCTCGTTAAGCTGCCGCTCACGTAGTTCGGAGCCTCGATCCGTGACTGCAATGGATACTTCGTCCGGAAATCGAAGTGTCTGGCGTATCCACGGCGAAAAGTGGCTAAATAAAATGGTCAACGAAGAGCGTGAAGATACAGACTATAGAAAAAAATGTGAATATGCCATAAAAAAATATGTTAGGTCATTTCTATACAACGAATCGTTGAGTAAAACGCCCGAAGATTTTGTGATTTCCAAACGCATGTCACTAATAAACCATACACATACAATCGAGCTTAAATTTCTAAACATACCTACATATATACGGCTTCAAATTGGTACTAAGTTGTAAAATTGTAATAAGAAAATAAATGGTAGACTTTCGGTTAATAAAGCAGTCGGCACAATGAAATTATTTGTGAGATTTTTGACCGAATTTTACGAATTAGTATATGTAAGTGTCGGTTAAATTTGACTATTCAATAGTAGTTTTTCAATAGATTTATTTTTATTTAAATTCAAATAATATGAACGTACTTCTTTTGAAGAGAATAATCTAACGATGTTGTTGAAACTCAGATGAGAATCTTTACCCAGCATACGTCGTTTACCCCACATGGATAACTACCCTTCTGGTCAGCTCATTTATTTGGTAACGGCCTCTCCAGCTGACGTCCGTACACAACTTACCCCTAAAAACCCAAAGAATATATTCGGCATCCGAATTGGCGATAAGAAAAAAGCTCAAAAAAAAGTGAAAAAATAGCTTATAAAGAATTCATATGAAATGCTCGATTCCGATCTGAGAAAAATCAACGTTGAAAATTTCATTTGAAATACATACATTTTATAATACGTAAGCAATTTAACCCTCTAAGACCGCATGTACGGCTAAGTCAGACTTTGGATCGAGCGAGGCGCAGGAGTTAAGTAGGATTTTGCTCTGTGAAATTTATTGCTTTAATTTCTTTTACAATTTAAGTGTGCCGCCGTTCTCTTCTTCTGCACTTTAAAGGTTCAACATTAAACGTTTTCCAATGTCAGCTCTTTCTCGGGAAAATCCCAGACGACTATCGAGCAAACTTCAAGATTATCAAAGCTCTGTTTTGTTTTCAGACGATCTGGCGGGTGACTTCTCGTTATATGTGTGTGACACTTCTGACACCAGTCTGTTATATTTTTAGACAATCAATCCTTGATGTTCTGAGATGCGTTAGGTGATTCTAGCTCAAAATGATATTCAATGAATGAATATATGATAATTCGTTGATTTTCATTATAAGATTATATACGCGTGTGACTATTTCCGAAGGTATATTCCTTCATTATAAGAATTACTCTCGTTTTCATTAATCCTCTTTTTGATTTCAATCCGTAATTTAAAATAGCTGTGCATATCGTAAATTTCAATTAATAAAATCGACTCTCAACTATGCAACTAATACGAACTGAAAATGATAGAAATATAACAACTCACTTGCACACAACAGACTGTGCAATTTTATGCAATCTTAATTTCGTTTGTTTGTAACTCATAGGGTAGTCAAAGCGTTCGATGTAAGTAAATTAAAAGTCGTAAATTCCACGGCCAAATTTTCAGCACGATTATGCAACTGTTCGGCTTAAATATGTTAATTTATGTAGGATAGCTTAAAATTAAATTGATTCAATTAACTTTCCAATTGCATTGCGGGTCTAAAAATTAATAGTAATATCGTGACCGTATCGCCTCTTCAAACGCGGCCCGTTCCGTTCATCCTCCCGGGGGGGCAATTCGTTTAATAGCCCGTCATTATGTATAATTTCCTTTTCTAAATTTCGTCACATTCTTATCAACGCGACATTTACGCAATACAAAAGGATATTCGAAGGATGGCCCTTTGTCGCGGCGGAAAAGTCCCAAACTCGAGTTTTGAGGCCGAAACGCTCGAAGGGCCCGGCTCCCCGTCAAAAATACTTAATGGTGTCTTTTAAAAGTTGACGACAAAGAAAAATTAAGTGAACAAAGAAAGAAATTACGGGCAGGAGATCCCCCGGAGGGGATGCGGGACATCAACTGTAATAACTAGCGAGGCTAATTATACTGAAATTTCAATCCTGTCTCTCCTATTATCTAAAGGAAAATGGAGACGTCCCGTCGAGCGAGCGCTGCAAAATTGTTATTTCGTTCTGAAGTGTTTAAATTCCTACCTAGGAAGAGAGGGGCAGAGAGAATTTGCAAACGTTTAAACTTCAACATTTAAATAACCGTGACGATTCAACGAGCGCTTCGTCCTTTTACACATCCATAAACGTATAGAATGTCTGTGATACCTGATACAAAAGTTTAGGTACACACACACGACGAGTTCGTTGTATTGTAGACGAAACCCGCTGACTGGACAGAGAAACGTCCGAAAGAATTTTCCAACATACTTAAGGGTAGAAAAGCGCACCCCATACTACACATATATTAGGGATAAATTTGCAGTACAAATAACAATAAATTAAACTGTCAAAGAAACGCACAAGCGCGTTTCTAAAATACCCAAGACTTTGATTGATGATGCTAATGAAAAGTGTTGGAATTGTTAAAACAACAGTGATGATTTATATAATCTATACAACGTAATTTAGTTTACGTAGCGTTATATTAAGCGGATGTTAAAGCAGAAGTCGCAAGTTTTGCAAGTTTCGCTACACAAAGGGGTTGGTTTCTTGTCTCTCGGCCAGATGACCGCTAATAGCTGTGGTCGACATTTTCAGAACAAATACCTAAGTGAAGTTTCAGACCACGCCGTGGATGACAGCGTAAATTTACCATGAAAAAAAAGAGCATTGAAATGATGCGATCAAAGTTTTGAAAGGACACTTTTCGGTGACTTTCCGTTTGAATTTTTATCCACTTGTAAGGAGCAAGTTTATCCGGAACTTTGACAGCGTTTTCTGGTCGTGTCGCGTCTCTTGGGTTTGCCTACTATTACGCCGGACAACAATGTCTCGCTTCAAAGGCTAAACATGGTTTGTTATTCAAATCACAGATGGTTTGCAAAGATTCGCACGCCGTGGTGCCCTTTTCAAAGACGCGAAGGGCATTATTCCCCGAGGGGGTGTACGCAGTACTTACGTCGGTCACCCTGAGCTGCGTTTCAATTACTACCGTATAATTTCAACTAAGACTAAGATACAGGGTCGTTCAAAAGAGACTAGCTTTAATTAGATCCAACTAACGAAAGTACCAATGGAGAATATGAAAGTTTAACTAAAAATTAATTCTATGATGAGACCATTTGTATGGGCTTCGAGTATGAGCATCGTTCGCGCTACTCTAAAATTACTTAGCGAAAATTACATCTGAGTCTATTTTACAATACCCAATTTGAAAATATCATTAAATAACTAAAAGTTGTATATTAAAAGTTTCTTAACGGAATTAAATTCTGTTTAGCTCATTATACTGATGTGGAAGGGGTTTGAGTGTTTCGTTCTGTATTCTTAATTTTTGTCCGGAATAAGTGGAAGGGGTTTGAGTGTTTCGTCATTGGTTTTATTAATTTAATGTATTTTGCGTCTCATTTAAAACAGTGAAATGTAACATGTATCGTTATTTGGCCGTTATGTGCCAAATATTGCATAACGTTAAAAATGGCGAAAATCGTACACTGGGAAACCAAAATCAGAAGCTATAACCATTCTTGAAATTTTTTGTTGAGAGGAACGATCCAAACCCAATAACTATTTAACAAAGAAGTAATGGACGAGAGGTGCCAATTTTTAGTGGAACCGTCTCACAACTAAGTTAGATAAATTGACAAATTCAAACAAGAGACGGCTGATCTGGATTTAGTAATGATCTAGAACAGTGCTTCCCAAAATTTTCAGTTTGGCGGACCGGTAGAAAATTTTTCCAAGTAGCAGAGAACGGTGCTTAATTTATTAATTATTTTTCTTTTTATATGACCTTTAAATATGTAATATTAGCCAATTCGACATGTCTCTAAAGTCTTAAAAATTATATATTTACATTTTAAGAGACAGAAAATCTTTGGAAATATGTATCACAAATTTATAATTTAATACACAGTACTAATTATAAAACAAATTTTAATCAAGCTACAGTTCTTAAAATTAAAATGATATTAGCTAACAGTGACTATTTAATGCGAAAGGTGGGCCTGTTTATTGTTAACAAGTTTATCAATTCGTAGTTCTATTGTTGACAGTGTTACACGCAAAGGGGACTAAATATCCATACTTTTAAATATCCGTAATTTTTGCAAGAAACAGTGGTCGGGAACCTTTTTCGAGCTAAGAGCCAAATTAGGGAAAACCTTGCGAGATTGGTTAAGTTTGGCAGCCACAACATGCATACTTTCAGATTATATATTCAAAATGAAATTGAACGTTGCTCATTTATGAAATGAATAGCTGTAAGAAATAAGTTATCTTCATGATATTTCTTAATGTACGACAGTTTATTATTAAAATTATTATAAAGTTTAATCTGAAAAAGATCTTAAAGCTTTTTATATGAAGTGTAAATTGTGTGTCAACGTTTTGTGTCTCACGCAAAAGCGAGAGCCGTAGGTTTTCATACAAAGAGCCGCATGCGGCTCCGTAGCCACCGGTTTCCGACCGTTGATCGTGAACCTTAATTATTAAGGTTGAAAACACTGTCGAGAAAATTAGTAGCGATCGAACCCCCAATCTTCGCTCAAGAGACTAACGCTCTAATCACCGAACTAGCCTAATTATAATATCATATTCGTATTCAGATTTGTAAATTGTACATTCATTTCGCCAGTTTAATCAATGCACTAATATTACGGCAATAGGCAAAATTTTATCAATGCTACTTTTAGTCGGCTATATTTGTCGATCGGTTCACATTCCCACGGTGTAAATTTCCCCTTTACGCATGGGATAAACCTGCGTGTACAAATTCACAATCGTCAAATCTATTACCACCCCCCAGGAATATCGCGATCGCGTTTTTATTCGAACGTTTCGAAATCCGCGCGCAACCATTTTCACCTCTCGAATTGCAGCATAAAACGATCCAAAGGGAGGGGGCCAAATGGGTGGATAGGTGCCCGATACACGTGTGAAATATTTATCTTTCACGCTGTGCCGAAAAATTGACACTATTACCGTGAAAAATGTATGCGGTGTTGCGAATCTGGTATGAAGGGTGGGCGTTCAGAGGGGGGTGGCTTTATCGAGGCTCACGTATCCCCGTTTATCAGACCCTAAACGAAAATATCGATTCTTGTACGGAACGGACGAACGGACAGATTGCGGATGAGCCCTACGTCATTTTACGGGCGATTTGATAACCCTTTGAGAGATTTGTCGGACCGGGCACCGGTATCGCGGTTCCGCTCACATTCGACGTTGAATATATCAAATCCGGTTAGTTAACTTTCGCATTCAAATTTCTTGCGTCGATTTTGAGAATCCTTTGAAGTTGTTCTGCGGTGGAAGAAGAATGGAATCTTTTATGAGTCTTTACTCTATTTGTCGTTGGAAGACGCTTTGTGGTCGACGGGGCACACTGCTGTTACAATGTACATATGTATGTACATATGTACCTATGTGCGTGTGTCGCTGATTTCGTCTCATTTCATGGTAGATTCACTTACACTAACTATATTGCACGTGATATAAAAGGATAAAATGATGCTATAAACGGAACACGATTCGAGAATATTGGTCATGTCACATCGGTACAAAACTGCCGAAATCATTTTCGTATTATCTCCGCTTTCGTATATATAAATATCCCAAAAGATACATCACAAATTGACCTACATAGGTATTGTTATCACAAAAGACCTAAAATGGTCGACTCTTTGGTAAATAAGTGTTATTCAACCGTGTCTTTAAGAATTTTAGTATCAAGTTGCCGTCAAAAAATTATAAATCCTGTATTGAATTTGCTGTAAATGTTTGGAACTCTAACATTAAAAAAGACATTGTATGTGTAGAAAGGGTTCAATGAAGGATTACAAGAATGCCATCTGAACTTCGATCACTACCCTATAACGAAAGGTTGAATAGAATGAGTCTCACCTCTTTCGAGACGATTGTGAGGCGATCTGATAGGGGTGTATAAAATAATAAATAATAAATGTTCAAATAAAAAACCTACTCGCGTTCAATGTAAACGCTCATCTCAGGGATCACTCTGAGACTCCTTAAAGACAAATCTAACAAAATTGTCTGAAACTCATTCTTTTCAAATAGTGGTTTATGCTTGGAACCGCCTCCCAAATCAGCTGGTAGCTTCTTAAAATGAAAATGTCTTTAAAAATCATCTCGACAAATTTTTGAATGAAAAGCTTTTTGTAATCCTTCAAATATAAAATATAAATAACAAAAAAATAAATTAAAAACTGTTTGTAGAATTAATATCAAAACCCTGGGCTTCATCGACTGCCTGCCTATGTATTTTAATTAAATAAATTATCAATTTTTATGTGGAGTACACGTGACGACAGTACCTACGAGTACATAATATATACCGTAAAATTAAATCAAACATCATTTTTACAGAAAAACGTCTTGAAAAGATTTTTTTCTTAATATATGTATTTGCTTGTGAAAGTAACATCAACATACATACATATGTAGATATGTACATAAGTACAAAAAGAAATAAATAAGATTTTCATTATATTCATATTCGATGTATGTATGTATGTATATTTAAAAGCTTCTACGGAGAGGATGCGACAAATATATTTTGCTCGAATTGGTTTTCTTAATGGAAATTTACTATAGAAACATTTGAAGTATGTCGATGTAGGATATTATTGTATATTCTATACTTTTGACTTCGTGTCTGTAGTGTAAAATCGACTTTGTTATTAATTGGCCGATGATGAGTTTGAAAATAGCACTACTTGATAATATGTGTCGGTGCTAATACCAACAGAAGATAGATTGAAAAAATAAAACGAATTAGTTACATAAACACAATGGTGAGATAAAAGTTTTGTATACTTAACACAAATTAATTATTTTTTAAATCGAATATAGACTCTTTCGATTATAATGATGACTTTTTACTGTATTTTTTTTAGGTGCAGTAAAAAACAAACATCTTAATAGAACCGAGGGATTCCGGTTTTTTTTTATTAAGTTATTCTGATTTGAGCCACCTTAGCGGAAACCGTCTGCGGATTTGCCCCACTTCCGGAAATCCTCTTTCGATTCGATCCGAACACAAATCGCAAGAGTTTTGGAGAGCTCGCGTGCCAATTCCGGCAAATTGCCATCTTCCACTATCTTCCGCCGCCAAAACGTGGAATATTTTGCCGGCGGCAATTCTCCGCCGCAAAGTTGATCACAAATTACCCTCCCTAACCCACCCCCATCCCCATCGCATCTCGGGACCGGCCTAAAACACTAATCACAACTCAAACTTGGGCCGAAAGTTGGACCGGGAGTGAGCGGGCGTGAGCTGGGACTCTTAAACGGGTTATAACGCACGCAGACCGCCCCCAAAACCACCCCATCCTGAACAACGTTAACGAATTTTATTGGCAATCAGACAATTTCAACAGACTTGTTAAAAGTTTTTGTTGTGTTTTTGACTCGCTTCGTTTCGCAGAATCCTAAATCTGGTCAAGAATGAATTGGCCGACGCGCAAAAGCCACAGTGAATCATAAAACGCAGACTTATCCTTTAATTACTTTCTCTAACTTATTTTATTTACACTGTCCGTTTATAATTTACTTAGCTTTATGTTCTCTTGGTGTTTTTTTTTTTTTTTTTTTTTAATTTATGGTTTGTTACTTTATATTATATTTATAGGTGTAATGAATTTTCCGATAAAAAAACTTTATTATTACAACACTTGTTTCATATGTATATCTTTTACATGATCATCATCATCATCATTTTCAGTCGTCGACTCCACACATTCTTCTCAATTCATCAGCCCATCAGCCACTTGCTTTCTTTCACATCCTCTCGGATACCATTCAAGTATTTCTCGTGTCCACCTGCCATCCATTCTTCTCGATATGTGGCCAGCCCGCTGCCACTTCAACTTTTTCACACGTTCCGTTATATCTGCCACTTTGGTCATGCTTCTTACCCACGATCTCTTTTTGTTATTCCAAGCATACATATGTATGTACATCTTTTCACGCTTATCTGTGTGCACTGTATCTTGCGAAACATTCTAGAGTTCAGCATCCACGTTTCGTCATAAATGGCAATACGAATTGGTCAAAAGCCCTCTTCTATAACCATAGCAGAATGTTGGATTTAAAAACAATGTTCATTATTCAGAGAGTGCTCCATCTTAGTTTCATTATTTGCTTTATTGCTTCTTCTTTACATCCACTATCCAGTCATGTTCACCAATTGTCCTAGAAATAAATAATTATCTACTATGTAAAATGTTGTTATTTACAGTGACTGCGCAAAAAAAATTAGTTTTAATCTTTCATATACTAAATTTAATTTTCGTTACAATTAAATGTACATGGGCGATTTAACTATTCAACATTAACAAGACCATAAGTGTAATTTTCTACAAGCAATAAGAAACGGTTGCACTTTATAGCTTACGTAAATAGTTTAGCTCTTATTAGACTCCGTTTAAGTACTCTATTATGCGCACTACTAGGCTTTTATTGCCTTTTGAAATTGGATTCGTCCAAACCGTCTTTAATATCATCTCTGAAGCGTTTAATAAATCACGAGCGGCACAGAATACTTCTGTTGCGGCGATGATAAAAGGATTGTGCGTTAAATCCAAACAATGTCGAATTTTTCACATTCGCGAATGTATGTATGTATGTATGTATACTTATACAATATATTTTCTCGGTGGTTCGTACGTCGATTTTCGCGACAAAGGGGTGGTGCATTTCCATTCGCTCACGTTTTGATTATTTCGTCGAGATTGAATAATGGATTTCCCATTGTGGGTCTGGCGCTCGCAAAACCCTTCACTCGCTGGTGTATATACATAGGTGTGGGGAAGTGCTCGACAGGGGGATGGTGCAAGTTTGCTAATTTGGTTTTTATTGGATATGACAGCTATCGGATGTAATTTAGGGCCGCGGTGCGATGAAAGGGCGTGTGGTATGGTAATAAATGTACCGTAAACAAGCCCTCGACAACGCGTCGTCAGCGTACCGCACAAACCCACATCTACATACTAATGGTACGGCTGCTCTGCGACAGATTGGAATATATTGACGTAAACGTATAATATTTCATAACGTGAATGCGTGCTGAATTTTTTTTTCTTGATGAATACAATTCCTCGTCACATTTTATAATGAATATCCTTCAAACTACATATTCGCAGTGTGAATGGTTCGCTGGTTCGCTTTGTGAAAATGACTTGAATTGACGCCAACTGAGTTTAACGTCATGTGGCATTATCCTCGGTGATGTTGGAGTGAGACTGCCTCATTAGTGATTCAAATGTCACCTGTCGTTTCACGTTAACGGTATAGTTTGGTGGTTTAATTAACGGGTTATGGTTTGTGTACTTAAACGGCAACAAAGAGTACACAGATTAACGGATTTCAAATTCGTCAATAATGAATCGCTTAAACATTACATCATCATCATTTTCAGCCGTCCACCATCCACTGCTGGATGAAAGCCACTCCAATCCTTCAATTCATCTACCTTGCTTTCTTTCACATCCTCTCGGATACCATTCCACCGTCTTTTCGCAGTGTCCACGTTTCTTTTTCACACGTTCCCACTATATCTGCCACTTTGGTCATGCTTCTTACCCACGTATTCCTCTCACGATATCTTCTTGTTATATCAAGTATACATCTTTCCGTACTTCTCTGTGTGCACTGGATCTTACGTAACATTCTTGAATTCAGCATCCACGTTTCACATCCATACGTCATAACTGTCAGTACGCATGTTCATTCTTACAAAAGCGCTCCATCCTAGTTTCATCTTTCATCATCACTATTCATTTTCCCTACAATATGATTATCTACTGTGACTACTTTTTTGTGTGCAAAATTCATTAAAAATCATTTTAGTTTTATTTAAATTAATTTTGAAACCTACTTTCATACTTTCGATGCTTAATTGGAACTTTAAATATTGCTCCAATAATAAATTAATTCAACCTCGATTAGTCTACTCATTGTATTTTCACTAAATTGAATATTCCTACAAACAATATTGTGTAAGCGTTTGTAATATTGTTTACCTGTATACAATCAACTGATGTGCTCGCCACTAAAAGCCTATTATTTAATCTTCCTAATGGAGTTTTTGTATAACGAGTTTGCCGTTAAATGAACCTTTTAATGTTTTTGAAATTGCTTATCGGAAATTGTGAATTGTAAAAATTGACTTTTTTTTTTTTTTTCATTTTTTGTAATTTCTATTGACAATTTAGGTCGGGTCGTAATCCATACTGTAGAATAAATAAGCAAAGGGTTGAAAATTACCGTTTGCTTATTTATGAAACCATTAGTCCCCAACGGCCAACCCCTCTAGGGACAAAACCTGTGTACGCCAAAAAGCTATAATTATAACGGTCGTTTTAACAAACAGGTATCAAAATTAATTACACGCATAGTTTTCCATGTGTCAATTATGAAAATTACAATAAAACTCATTTTCTCATACATTATACATATATATGTAAATATAGTATATACACAAAGACTTCATTTTTCATTTTCGACTTCATTATTGTTGTTTTTTTTTTTGCCCAAAAGCAAAAAAAGTATTTACTTATATTATACTTACAACACCTCTATTTTGTGAAGCAAAAAAAAATAACCTAATTACTTATTTACATTTTCTTTGTTTCGCGAATTTTCACTTTAAATTTACTTTTTTTTACATACATATTATTACATCGCCGAGTCTGAGATTTATGAAAATTTTAATGAAAGTCTATTTTTAGTGTGTCCTTAATCTACCACGTTACCTTGCCAACTACGAAACGATGATCGCTGGTACGGTACGCTTATTCGGCCTGAAAAATTAAATTATCTCATCAAAATTGCATTATCGTAATAAGCTTGTGTTGCGACTAAAAATTTAATAAACAAAACAATCGTCGGTATTGCGAAGCTTGTACTATACAACTGGTAACCAGCACAGGTGGATTCTACGATCGCAGCATCTCCATTGTTCTGAGAACACGAATGTTCGCAAGCATCCCCCTCCTCTTCTCCACCTCGGTATTCAGTTAATGAAAGTCTGTGGAAAAATTAAAGCAGCGATTTTCCATCATCAAAGCCGTGCAAGTAAGTTTAAGGGTATTTGGGCATGCCGCACATGCACTCCATTGACAGTCACTGTCTCAAGTGAGTCTGGAACTTAGTGCCGCGTGTGTTGGAACCGTCTGTACAGATGTCAAAACCTTTTTTTTTTTTGGATTGAAACAATGTTTTATTTGTTCTTCTGACTGTTTCCGCAACTTGACGAGGATCTATAATTCACGTGCTTGAATGTATCAGTCAATAAAAAAAAATGATTTCACTTACTTGTATGTATGTACATATATCTATCATAAGGCAAGTATTGAGCTTTCATTGAGACATTGTGTATTTGTGTATAGCTATGTGTGTTTATGTATGATTGTTTATTTTGAGTAAAAAGTATTATGGTATGTTCCAAGTGTGATTGTATCATCTTCGTAGTCAGTTTATTCAGTGTTTGCTTTGATTACACCTGGAAAAATTGGTTCAATTTTTCCCGTATGATCTTGGAGTTGATAACGTCTGCCTCTCGACATGGTCCTCACACCCGTGACTCGGCTGGAACAATAAAAAACTCAGACCGCAAGTTTTTCACGTGCCTCTTGTGCCCGGTATGTACCTGAAGCCGACGTGCACGCCCAACCGAATCCTCCACTTTGTGTTAGAATGCAGATTTTCTCTTTTTTGCGTGTTTTCTTCTTCTACCTTCGACTCTGCGACCCCTTTCATTATTCTTTTTGCTTTTCGTCAAGGCATATTTTAACCGAAACCCACCCACCCGTCTATGGGAAATGCCTCCCTTGTGACATGTACATTTGAACAGTATGAACAAAAACTTGACTATTTAAAATATTTTCCACGTATGAAGTGTCCGACGCTTATACTGAAGATCATACTGAATAGAAAGCAATAAGTAGTAGCGCTATTTAAAAATTGACAAGGATGATTCACAGGTGTTCGGTATGAAAGCTTAAAACAAATATTGTATTCGAATTTAAACATATATTTTTTGATGACTGTGCGATGCCACTGTTTACCTATGCAAAATGGGATATGGTATTTGAATGCGAATATTGTGCAAAAGCCACGACGTTGGGGACGTGCACGAAAATGTGCTCGGAATTGCAAAATTCCAACAACTTCTTATCGACCTTGCAGCATCGCGGTGATAAAAATAGAGTTTATAATTTATTTGAAATTTTTTTCCGTTGGATGAAAATGGTTCTCACATCTTTGGAGATTCAATTTACGAGCGAAATTGAAAATTTAGTATGCATTTTCCGCAGATGACAGGTGAGACACGGTGGAGAATAGTGTTCCGCGAATATCAAAGGTAACTCGCACCCTCTCTCACCGTAGCGCCCAAATTATTTCCCTTAGGGCTGTAATCACTTTTGTAAAAGGGTGAAATGCATACAGGGATGCCTTTGGGGGAGAGATGTCTGAAATAACTCATAAATAAATCATATCATCGCAGATATTACACTCCAAATTTTTCCAAAAATTACTCAACGCATTTACGTATCAACATTTTAATAGATAATACTTCAATAAAAGCTCACACTACATATTGATAGTTCATTTGGCTCGACTAGAATGTTTAAATATTTATTTATTTATTTAATAATTACATGGAGAAGCGGCATAGCCGATAGGCCCATGGGGTTTTGGTACAAAAATAAAAATAAGATTAAAACAAAAATTAAATTAAATTAAATTAACATAAAAATAAAATGAATTGTCCATTTATTTACAAATACATGATAATAAATAATGAATTACAAATACCCATTGTTTTTTAAGAATACATACATACATATATCTATATTGTTGATTTTTATATAAATTAACATTTTTAAAAGTGACTTGATTTTAGGATCCGGAAATCCGGAAAACTATTCCAAACTTCAACCATTCTATTTGAAAAGAATGAATCTCTAACAATTTTATTTGATTTTTCTTTACGGAGTCTAAGAGTATGACCTCTTAAGATGAGGGTTCTCATTGAAAAATATGAGGTTTGTCATTTCACATGAATAATGATTGTTTATTATTTTGAATACTTCAATTAAATCACCTCTTAATCTCCTCGTCTCCAGTGTGGAGAGATTCAGTCTTTTCAATCTTTCATGATTAGGTAATGACCGAAGTTCGGATGGCATTTTTGTAATTCTTCTCGAGACAAAGAATATCTTTTTTAAAATGGGGATTCCAAACATTATATGCATATTCCAATTTCGGTCTGATATATACATACATATATAAATGAACTCTCCCATGACCACTGTATATACTGTGTGCGTTGAAACATCCTATTAATGTATTTAGTTCTTTCATTTAGTACATCAACATTGAATGAAACATCGTATATTTTTTATAGCTTAATATTGCGGATTTAGTTCATCAAAATTTCCCCCATTTATAAAGGTGCCATTTATGAATTGTCATTACATCCCTTCAGTAATATAAAATAAACACTCACAAAGCCGATAAAATTTTATTCAATAAAACGACCTACGTCAGGGCTTCCACACGATAAGACCACTACCCTCCCGTAACTTCCCTCACATAATCCGAACAAACCCTTAATTTATATAGCGTTGCTTTCTTCGCCGAAAGTGTCGCTCACCGTGGTGAGCCCAACGGCAAATACAGATAACGGCATCTCAGTAAGAGCTTGCCAAACACAGGGTCGCGGTCCAAGCCAAGGGGGATGGAGAAGGTGGTCATAGCATGAATCATATATCAGAATGTAGATTTCGCGGCCATTTATTCATCCCCATGCGCACTAGGCCTTTGACGACCGGAAGTTGCGGTCAAAACACACGCACGATTATGCTACCAGCCTCCGGCTGGGTCAGAAGGGTGCTAAAACGACCCCTTCTCTTCCAAAGCAAAGGGCGTGCGTGACGAGTGAGAAATGCCTTTAATTAAAAAAAAAAGTAAAAGAACCCTACACTGCTATATGTACATACATATGTATGTACTGCTTGCACTTCAACAGTGACCATTCCCTTTGTATGCACGTTTCTATTTTTTAATAGTCCAACCGTTTAACCACTCGCTTTGCAGTTCTAGAACTGAGTGTGTTACTCATACGAAAATTGCATGAAACTTTCCCATTTTCGATTTGACAAATTGAACGATGGCTTGGAAAAATAAAAAGATCATTAAGCGACCCTTTGCCCTTATCGACGAGGGGGATAAGAGGCACGCACCGGAAAAAGCGATTTTTCTTATGCGCACATTCATCACGATAACCGCTTTTCTCGATAGAAATACACACACACATCTCACACACCCTTTTAGGGGTTGTTGCATCCGGTTTTGTCGAATCCGGTTTAATTAGCTGACGCGCACTAAATTCCGGGCTGCGATGCATAGTATATAATAAAATTCGCGCGAATGTGCCGAATCAACTATCAATAAACCCGGTCGCTTGTCGGCTGTAACCGGATGTGGATTCCCCTGCCACAACGACAATGTGTCAGGGGTGCCCAACCGAAACGAGCAATCGATGTAATATCCGACACGTCGATTAATATCCAAATTCGCGTTTGATTGTGATTCAAACGGGACGCATATTGCTTTTCTATTAGTTGTACCGTGTTGGATTAGGTTATAACTTCATTTCAAAAAAACATTGGTATTCCACTGTCTTTCGTGTTAGATATTAATCTTTCGATACGAATACACTAATTGTATACGTGGATGTTCTATAATTGAATAGTATTAATGAATTAGCGAAAATGTTGCAAACTACTCCGGAAACCTTGTCGCGGTCCATCCGCAAGCTGTGACAATGGTCACAATGGCCGAAAGCTCGCTGTAATTGACATTTATGGACAATGAATTAAACGTCGAAGGCTTTTTTTAACGACAAAGCGAGGTCCGGACCTCGGTGTCGCCCTTTGTCGCCCTTTTGTAGTCGAATACGATTTGTCGCCAACAGTCACTGGACTTGACGTTTTGAACGCATATAAAAAATTTCCACCAGCGACGACAATAGACGATTCTTTGTTGCCAAACTATTCGACGGGGTGAAAGTTACTATTGCGTTTTAAACGAAGGAAAGTTATGTTGTACATACAAATCATAGTTTGAAGCTCAATCTTCTTTCGTCTCTGTACATTTGAAATGTGGGGGTTTGAAAATACGACGCTATAAATTTGAGTGAAAGTCGCAGTTCGTCTTGCGTTGACTTTTATTGGCCGACGATTAAAAAGCCGCCTTTCCCAATTTCAATTAGTCAAAGGCGGGGCCCACAAAATCGACTTTACGGCGTGGAAAAGTCTCCCCAAATGAATTCGTACCCGTCGGAAAAACCTATACAGAATCGGTTCGGGCAAACGTAAAAACAAACATTACAATAAAAGCTAAGTGTCACCTAGCCGGTAGTTTTATGGCTCCCAAGGGACACGGGCCAAGGCGATACTATTTGCATAGCCCACTTCTTACGGCCTTTCCGGCTCTGGGGAGGAGGGAAACCGACTCGCCTTCGTATTTTCCCTTTTTCAGCATTCGTCGAATGCAACGACGCGAGAAAACGTAGCATTTTCCGGCGAAATAAAGCCTTTAAGATAAACGTTATGAACTTTTGCCGGAAAATTCATTCCACAAAGAGCGAAAACCGCAAATACAACACGGCTACAAAATAACAATTAATTGTTATCGTATGAAAATGTTCGATAAAAATCATATAAATTCACACCGAGAGCTTTCATATGCAATATGTGGGCCAATTTAATCTGAATAAAATCGCCGTAAATTGCAGCGAGAGTCAAGCGAACTCGAGTGCTTTACGAGGAAGTGTTGTTTTCGGGTCACACGGCTAGACCTTATAAAAAGTGTCACGTTTAGTGGCGGCCCCCCGTATAACAAAGAGCAATTTTATCGTTCGTAAAATATGACGGTCATAAATACGGTTAAGTTGTATGTAAAATGTGGAGCGCGTAGCCTGCGGTGGTCTACCAGGAGACGCTATTGAAAATGGAGCTTTCGGAAATTTTATCTCCTTATTTATGCACACCTTTAGACGCCTGCGTCAGTACGTTAAAGCGGCGAAAGCTTCGCGCTTTCATAAAATTATAATGCATTGCAAAGTTTTTCTCGGTGCAACTCTCCATCTTTAGAATTTCTAAGTTGAATTTAAGATTGATGTAATCCGAAAGATTTACGGTAGAGTAACAACTTCGTAATAAATTTTGACTCCACAAACAATGACCTTTCCGATTAACGATCGCAAAGGTCAATTTTTAACAATTGATATTCAAGTTTAATTAAACTGACTTAAGAACTTGTATCCCATAGATATGTATTATACATTCATCATATGTGGGTTGCGTAGCTTTTTATCCGTCTTATGAAACATCATGAATATATCGGACGCACGGTTGGCGAAACATAAAAAAAGTGACCGGAACAAGAGGAAAAAATATCTGTTTCCAGATCGTCGATCTTTACCCAAGATTACGCGCACTTAAGAAAATCTCTTTTTACAAAGTAGACTTTATAAAGTCACCCTTTCTTTTGAACTTCGATAATTCAAAAGAAAAATACAAAATTAAAACTTTTCCTTAGAAATTTAACGGAAATGTACCAAATGCAGTTTAAATTTAGCTTGGTCTGTTTGACAGTCTGTATATTGAAATGTTTCAAAGTGGAATTTTAGCACTATGGGTGTGTACCGATCACGATGATCCGATAGGCGATTCTACACGTATGTAGGTATGGACCACAAAGGCTGTTGTGCCGACCGGCCAAGGCAGGGGTGTATTCCCTCGGGGACAAAACGGGATGAGATGTTCGAATCTCCTCGGCAACTTCTGGACGGACCCTCATCGAGATGAAATATCCTCGCCGCACTTCAACTCTCCGTTAAGATATTCAATTTCCAGTGAGCTTTCATAACTCGGGAATAGTTTTGCGGCTGAAATGCATTCACGTGTGAAGTTTAGTTTCACAAATCCACTGGGGACTACGATATTATACATAATACATACTCGAAAACATCGATGCATAACAATAAATATTTCAATGCATAACAGATAACCGAAGACACGCAGAAAAAATCTGAGGCTATACGTGACATGAAAACAATTTCAGATTATTGTATGACAATGTTGGTTTTGTATTCCTATCAAAACTGGTTCGAGTCGACAATCATGAACACGTGATCAGGGGATGATACTCGATACAAATCAGTCAAAATCTCGAGGTCGAATTTTCGCACGATCACAATACTTTATCCGATTAGGATAAAGTAATAAATCATTAAAATTAGTCAACCGGAAGTAGGTTTTTTTTTTTTCGTCGAAAAGTTTACGACAAAATATTTCCGAAACGGCTGCGGGAATTTTGTCGAAATTTCATATCTATAGTTATACTGTGATTTTAGTCAACTTCTGACGAGCGAAAGTGGCAGTTTACTCTTGAACGATTTTTTTTTTTTTTATTTTTTTCGGCCTTTTAAATATGTAGTATCGTCATAATATTGTAATGTTGTAATCCTAAGAGAAATTTCTATTTTGGAAAAAATAAATCATTAAAATCAGTCAACCGGAAGTAGGTTTTTTTTTGTTGAAAAGTTTACCACAGAATATTTCTGAAACTGCTCCGGCGATCTTGTCGAAAATTTGTATTTAAAATTTTCAGATAAAAATTAAGAGCTGATAAGCTTTTGATCAAAATCCGCCGACCGGAAGTGGTGGTTGAATATATGCCGAAGATCGTATTTTACATACGGCGCGCACTCAACATAGTAATTTCATGATATTTATGTATGTATTTTGGTCGGTGTGGTGGTGTGCATGCGTTTTATTTACTTACGTACTTAAAAAAATAATTTCGTTACTCTTTGTATTCCTCAAATATATGGATAAAGTCATGGGTTGGCCACACCCGAATTTTTTTATTATACTTGACATATATGAATGTATGTACAATGACTAAAGTTCAATCAATGTGTACTTAAGTCTTAAGCTGTATTGCTGTAAACGATTTATAGCTTTTCTTTTGTCGTATTGACAAATCTTAATCTTTATCGGTAGAATATAGTTTTCAGCGGAAAATTGACATACCCCATACCCTCAGCGCACATCACCAACGTCATACTGTGGTAAATCACATTATATAGTCATAGCCATGCGTGTCTATAAGCATCATTCAATTATATAGATATGACATTTCTTTCAGCGTCGACTGTTAGATATATATCCGTGTTTCGGCGATGGGACCAATCCGTTTTCGCGCCGCTTGTTTTCCTCACTTCCTGTCCATCGGACGGACGCAAAAGTCACATAGCAAACAGACCCTCGTCACGACTCGGACCCGGACCCGCAAATAAACCCCCTGACCCAACGGGGGTGAGCTTTTCCGAGGGGATTTGTATTGAAGGGGGGAGGGAAAATCCTTCCCCCTGTGCTTTCCGGCCAGATTTACGGTGTGCGGCCTCTTTCGCCAAACTGTTTGTATTTGAAGACGTCGCCGCCACCGTTGAATTTATGTCGTCGCCGTTCGGTTTTGTTTAACGTTCATTTACATTTAAATGAAGAAAATTATGCGCGTCGGATATGGAAAATATGGCCGCCGAAATTTATTTGCCGAGCGACTAGTTGTTGTTGCGAGTGCGCGAGTGTGTACCTTTCGAATTTGGCGCGCAAACAATCCGAAATGATTGTAACGCAATTTAAACCGGTTGGCAATTATTTATGCATGCGTACACAGTGTACACACGCATAGTCGAATCTATGTATCTTTAGAATTCTCAAACTTTCTTGTTTTCATTCAAATAGACTGTTCGAAACTAGCCGGTTTAAACGTCACATTAGAGTAGATTCTAACCCCTTCCTCCAACTCCCACCCGTGCGCGCTCGTTTGTTCAATAACAAGTATATAGTGTACCATTGATTGAATGGGTGTATAGCTATAAAATCACATTGACGACTCAATCAAACGTTGACAGATAGTGGCTCGTTGCCAACACACCGCTAAAAAAAATTGTTATTCATGTTGCAAAGCGAACGTGACCTAACTAACCACGCAGACAGACTGACGCTTACGCTAATACATACATATGTATATCATATATATAATAGCCCTATTCCGTTGTCTGTCTGTGTGTCTGCTGATAACGCTCGCTGAGGTAAATAATTAAAAGACACGAACCATCAGCGCGCAAGTGGTATTTGAACCCAATATCACCAGTTCGGAAGAGAGTGCGTTTACGCATTCAACCAAACTAAATAATAACGAGCTTGTTACGATTTGACAATATAAATTCTCAATAGGCTTGCGACTTTGCTAAAATGTTACGTTGTTGTATTATAACGCGCCATCTATGCAACAACTATAAAAACTATTAAATACACATACATATACTCACCATACAAACATCCGTTGAAATTCAACGGGCTTACACTGGTATAGTAATCTGTAATAGAAGTAGCCATTCGAGTTGCATCCAACGATTGTCAAGTGTAGATGTGATTGTGGTATCATCAAGTTATTAGACATTGTTGACAGGCGTTTTGGGTTTATTTCATATAAATTAAATTGAATTCACGCAGTTCTATATTTAGAATTGTAGAATTGAATCAATAATTAAGTGAATCAACCGTGAAATGCGCTTATTGCAAAAAGGCAACTGATCTCCTACCCTTATTATAATAAATAATCCTTTGATCCCACCTATCAGTTAGTGTGATTGATACGTTTGGGTCTTGCACTTAAAGCTTCATAAATTTTCAATTGAACCTTTTATCCGATCGGGCGTAAATATAATATAACGAATTGAGCGAAAAGTTACATTAGAAATCCGACAACGTTTCGAACGAATTAAATAAACACAAAAAAAAATACATTTATGAAAATATTTCAGAGAGATCGGCCATGTATTATATTATGACAATGAACAGAATATGAAATGAAGATTTGAAATCAAATAATAACAATTTCGAATGATGAAAAGTAAGGGACCGAGAAACGTTGATTAAAGAAAGATTCCGTGGAGGATTTATACATGATGAAATTTATGCCAAATTTCGGTCTCGCCCTTGACCAAATACAAATGTTTAAATTTATATCTACAGTTAATTTGATTGCAATTATCGAAATTTCCTCTAGGGGTACGATATTGCCATTTCGGTAATATAGGGGGTGAGTTAGGTGGGTTAGAAGTGCATTATAATAAGCCACCGGTAATGCAGTTGTGATTAATACTGCACTTGCCACCGATTCAGTTAATTGCATTAACTCTCTGGGGATCATCTGCATTCTTGATCCCATGAATTTTCACTCGTCGAATACGAATGAGCACACCCAGCTCGTTCGATTATGTTTACCCGCATATCTAAACAATATTTAAACCTCACTTATCAATTTATTACCATTACAAGCAATATCGACACAAAGTTTCGCAAAGTAAAGTTTAACCGAACAGGGTCTCTCAAACAACCGTACCGGTCGATCGGGCTCTGTTTACTCTGTGATTACAACGACTGTTAAATAGCCAACTACAAATTCGACTGCAAATAATGTCAGTTTGGACACGACACTAACGGAAAACTTTAATTACAATCCCCCAGCTACTTCCCATCGTCCCCGATGGCAAACATTTGAAATAATTGGGTGTCTAAAGTTGATCTACAGCCGTTAAATGCAGCGGCGGATTGCGCTCTCATCGAATGATTAACCTGCGGCTTTTGACGGATCGAAACTACGCAATTCGGAATGAAATGCTATTGAATGTCCATCGACAAACAAAAAGCTTCATTGGGAGTTCGTTTCAACAACAAAATTCGGAAAACTTCGATGAATACATTCGAAATAGCCGAACCATTAGAATTTGTCTATATTGTATTGGCTTATGTCCGCGTGCACTTTAAATTTCAAATAGTCGATTAATTTTTTTTCTTTGCCTGTTTAGTCGCCTATCATTAGTCGGATTTGCCGAAAAAAACATTGTACGGTATAATAACGAAAAAGGTCAATCGAGTATTCTGCGACTATGATATTTATTATGGTGAAAGTGGAGGATGTAGTTTAGGATTGTGAAATCAAAATTTAAAATTTAAAACTTGAACGCAGAGAAGCTTTCTTAGAATGTGACCCGAGTGCGGTTTAGGTGGTTGCAAAGCTGTGAATTGGGAAGGGTGGTTCGGTCATTGCTCTGTACGTGTCGAATTGAAAGCCTCTTTGCAAACTAAGCAAACCGTCCAAAGCCAAATTGGCTTGGCGAAGCTCTGCAGCCATGTGGACCAGCATACCTGTTCCTGCTGGGGTCCAGAAGGACCCCACTAGCCCATTATCGGCGTTCGCGTGGAATCTAGCTAAATTGTAACGAGATCAAAGCGACCCCACGCTTATTTAACTCTGACAACGATTGGAGCATGTCAAAATCATCGGTATTCGCTTTTGAAACATTGCTGAGGATCAATATCGATGTTAATTTTACGTTAAAGTTATTCAAAGATTAAAATATAATGTTACAGGATAATTTCAGCCTGAAGAAGCTTACGGTGATAAGTATTCTATTAACCTTTCAGAGTGCTCGGAGCGAGCGCAGTCAGACGGAGCTTTTGCAAGGCGTGCAGCTTTGCTCCGTAATTTCCCTGATCTCCTCCCGATTCGAGGGGCTCGCATCCTCGTGTATCCTGCAGGATCCTCGTATTGTGGAGATGATCCGGCAGACGCCCTGTCCTGCGGCGTCGGAGGCTTTTGTTAACCCCTTCAGACCTGTCCGGACTGCGAGCTGGCTTTGATCTCAGCAAGGATAGGTCACGCCAACCCAGAATGCACAACGTTCAACGATTTCTCAAACTACAACCCGTAAATATTTTAAGACTTAGTCCCAGTTAAAATGTAAACTTATTGCTACGATTGAAATTTATTAATAAAACCATTAACCTACCGGTAGTCATCCAGTTCTTCAAAATCAATCTTCAAGTGCACGCTTAAAATCAATATTTTTCAAGCTTCCAATTAATTTCATATCTGTAATGGAATCAATGACCCATTTCAAACCGAAAATGCTAATTTTTCTCATTAGCTACATACTTCGACAGAATCAGGGCTCGAAATGGACGGGAGCGCATGGGAGCGGCGCTCCCTTTCGTGAAATCTGTAAACATAGCACTCTCTTTCGTGAAATCTGTGAATTTAGCGCTCCCATTCGTTAAAAAACCAAAATTTCCGTTGTGTGTTAAATAGTGATATTAACAATTATTCAAATTTAAAAAAATAAACCGTTTAAATTTTATGCATGTATATAATACATTTTACAGATACACATGCATGTATATGATACATGTTACGTAATTAATAAGTTTTTGGTGTTATAATATATGTAAATGTGCGTACATTTTCTATAATTTAATTTACATTGTTCACATTTCGTATTCGGTGAAGGATAAAGCTTTATTAATCGATTAGTCAACAACTATAAGCTAAAAATATGTATATGTAAATATATGCAATACATAATAAATAAATAAAAAAAAGATTGTTTGATATTTTTTGAAAATTATCGAGCGTTCCCATTCGTGAAAATTTCCATTTTGAGCCCTGGACAGAATCAATTAAATTGAAAAAAAAAAAAAAGCATACTAACATACATATGTGTGTGTATTGGGTATAATATTTATTGATCAAAAATAAATGGAGAAAGTCTCACACGTGAGAAAAACGTTCGGGTAAACTTCACCTTTGCGGCGACGAGCGTATTCCCAACTATACACGGTGTGTGAAAACTCTTTTATGGTAAAATCGAGCCAGTCCAATTATTTTTGAAGGAGATCTGTCAAATTCACACGTTACACACCACACTTGTCATTCGCAATGGCGCGAAACTCGGCCGCATTTGAATTCGATTCGTTAAGTCTGAGAAACGCACGCCAATTGCCGTTTGACATTAGAAGCACTATGCATTGCTATCTCTCTAGACACGTGTTTTGACTGTATTTTAATTGAATACTCGCGTGAGCATATCGCATCGTTTTCTGCACTGCAATAATAATTGTCTGTTAGCATTATAAGCAATCCAAAATAAAATTTAATAGCCTACATTCAGCGCTGCGAAGACTCAAAAGGCGAAATGAACCCTCGGTGTTTTCCAACTGCGTCTAATAAATTAACACCACCCCTAAGATGTCATCCTTGTCCTTTACCCCTGCACTTTCCCACACGTTATATGCGGGTGGTTGAGGGGTAGAAAGGGAAAAGGCGAGGGTAGGTAGAGGTGGTGGCTGCGAACACATCCACCAGAGGCAAATCCGACCCCCGACTGTTTGTTTTCGAACAGTGTTTTGTACTATTAAATTATTCATGAGTAAAACAAACAGGCGGGCTGCTTCTGCTGCCTCGTGGTTCTTGTACCAACTTGGGTACACGATTCGCTCAGACAAAAGATGGTGACAATATTGACTGCGTCTCAGGACGCTTTACAGCCTCCTCCTACCCCCCTTCCTTCCCGTGGCACACAGTTCGAGGATTACCACGAGGCCGAATGGAGCTTGGCCTTAAGGCTTTACATTCGAAGTTGTGCCTTTGGATTGAATGATTGGTGAATGAATGGATTTTGGACGTGGTCGTTTGATGCGTGGTAGAAGTATGTATGTTACGCCGAATCCGTGAAATTGCTCATCACATGGAATGGGCAAAAAATTGCCTAATTCATGAAAAGTGCAAGCCCATTGCTTCATTCGTGAATTAAGCAAATTATCTGCCGAGTGCGTGAATTGGGTATGAATTGTTTTGCTTATTTCATGCATCGAGCAAAGTAGATAGTAGCGCTCCGGTGGTGTTTTTGCAACTAAACCAAATGTCATTCGATTATATAAAAATATATCAATCATTAACTACAAGGACGTTCATTTCCATTTACCATGCCAAAAAAGTCTAAAACTATAATATGACGACGTGCGAATTTTATTAAAAGGTATTTTCGCGATTTGCAAATTTACTAAAACGCATTCAGCAAATTTACTAAAACTGTTACATGTCCAATCCATGACACAACCTAAATCCGGGACTGTCCCACATCTTAATAATAGATATATAATCAAGCTAAATTTGACACCCGTATCAAAATTACTTTTTCCACTGTCATATTGACAGTTTAAGAATTCCATACACTGTCTAATTCACGCACTCGGCAGATAATTTGCCTAATTCGTGAATAAAGCAATGGGGTTGCAATTTTCATGAATTAGGTAATTTTTTGTCTATTTCATGTAATAAGCAATTTTACGGATTTGGCGTAACATGTTTATTAAAGTATGCATTGAAAAACTTGCTCGATGCAAAAATGAGACGTTTGTATGCGAAAACTTTTGTTAGAATAGTCTGTAGTGAATTGTAGAAATATACTTCATGCAAGTCTTCTCGCAAAGGTGGAAACGGTTCAACGTTCTCGTCGCATGCAGTATCTTGTCATTCCTGATTACATTCATGAGAAGTTAAAGAATGCTTTTTCGCAGCTGGAGTAATATATTTAGCAAGGAAATGAGAGAAATACTAAAACTGAACGTCTAAAAATTTTATGTCACTCGTGGCAGTCCAGGCACAACGCTCATTAAAATGTAAAGTTTACGAATACTATTCGGAAATTTCCCCTGTGGCGTGCAGAGGCGACTCTCACTTTTTTTTTTCTTCCTCTAGGTTCTTCTTCTTCTATCAGAATAATACGACTTAAAGAGTAAGTCTAGACACAGGGGAAAACTATTGAATTTTTCAAAAAATTCAAACAGTAACCAATTTATGCAATTTTTCGACGCTGAATTGAAGTATGTGCTCGTTCGTATTCCGCAGTGAATTTTACCGGGCTTTGATTAATTGATCGCGTCTCGCGCATATAAATTCAGAAAAAATATCGAAAGCAATATTTTCTCGACATACAAAATCGTCGGGGGACCGCTTTTTGTGTGTTTTTGGTTTGATTATTCCGTGGCTGTCGAGTTAACCAGACGGGAAATGATTTCAATTAGAACAGACCGTGTCAGTGCACTTCCAGAGCGAGAGCCACTACTTAAATATCAAAACTGTGATCGCGCAATAAAAACTACCACTGAAATAAACCACCCCTTTCACAAATAAACCGGTGTAAATGTCACTATTTCATTTACGGAATCAAAATGATTCCACTTTCACTTGTTGAAACCTTGATGTTGTTTGTATGTAAAACTTGCATATCATTTGAAATGTGATGATGAAAAACTGTCGCATAGGATGCTTCAATTGAATGTTTTTAATATAAATATTAACTGATGTATGTATTTTATGCCGGTTTACACGGCGACAACACTTGAAAATACTTCCCCGCATATTAGAAGCGACAATATTTTTGTGGGGCTTGCATTTGTTTCGCGCTGTTTTCATACATACATATCCCGGAATCGTATTTTTTTCCAGTGATTTTTTTGCCTAATTATTTTCGCGTAATGGTGTTTGCACCGTGCAGAAAAATTAATTGGTGAAGTTTTCGGGCGTCGCTTTTCCGCGAGTCCCGGAAAAGCTTTTTCCTCCGCAAACGGGAAACGTGAAGATCGTCGCAAAAAGCGTGTTTTTCCTCTTCTGAAAGACGTCGCTTTAATGAGAACACCACAAAAAAGTGTCCCACAACGCTATTATACATTAAAAAAAACGTATCAAACACTTTGAAAACACTCATCGATGGCGTTCATTAAACTACGGCAAAAATAATAAACAAGTAAATTAAAAATCGTGCAAAATTTCCGAGCGACAAAATTCAATAAAGTTCGTCTGGAAATTAAAATTAATATATGTCTCAAATATAATATGTAAAAACGAAAAAAAAATTGATCGAAGAAATTTTCCTCGCGCGTACAAGAATAACGTTTCAATATTAAACCGACAAACAACGTAATTTTTCCGTCTACGAGTCCCCAGGGATCAAACAAACGCAAATTAATTCCCTTAAAGAGGCGCCGAAATAAGCGCCAGAGAAATTGCAATTTTCGTGTGGGGAAAACACAATATCTGGGGACTGAGGGGGGTCGAATAGACGCTGACGGCCCTGTAATTACACAAAGATTTTCCAAATATTTGATTTCCGTTCCCGGTGGGTATAAATTCGTATTTGATATGCACTGCTTCTTCACTGTGAAAATACCCGGACATGTTATAATATATCGCTCTTGATTAAATTACATAGATTTTAGCATAGGCATTTACTTTGGGAGCAGTTCGAGGATTCGATCGATTAAAGTAATTGTTATTATTAATGTTTTATTACGTTTTATTATCAAACTTTGTATACAAAGCCTCTGAAAGCAATCCCGCTGCGTATATAGGAAAGTTGTTACGTTGTAAACGTAGACCACAGCCGAAATTATTTAGAAGGATCCATCTCGGATATTAAAGACCGCTTCACAAAGGATGAAAACTTTCCCGCGCGAAAGAATTCCAAACTTTCCCTTTTCTTCAGAATTGCGCGCGTATTATGTACTCGGATTTGCACTACATCAACCGATATGAAACACAGCTTCTGAAACTTTCCGCGTATGAAAAACCTTCATGCCAAAATCCATATAAGATTACGGCTGTATTGAATTCAACTGAATTTTTCCACCGTTGCATTGTGGCGAGATCTTTAACGATCGAATACCATACTCTTAAACTGGAGAGGTGTAAAAATAAACAATGAATACAAACTTTATCTTTTTTTGTAGCTATTTTTGAGATCCTTAGCTTATACTGCATATAAAGTATAATTTTTTCAACATATTTTAAGCAAACGTGTAGAAGCGAAGCTGCTTATGCGCTATGTATCTCAAGGAATAAGAAAAAGTAGCATTTTGTACTCGCGATTCCTTTCAGTGTTCAAGCTATTCGCGTCAATATCTTTAGTATTAAATTCTTTTTTTTTTTCCCATCAAAGTTGGCCGGTCTCCTCAAAAACCACAAAAGTAAGTGGGTAGATACATCGGAAAACATTACCGCTGGAAAGTTTTATATCTTTCGCTATTTATTTTTCAAGTGCACGCTTGCTCACTTTCAATAGAAAACTATTCAAGTATGAAAATAATGGGCAGTGGAATGTATCCTACAACAACAAAGATGTAAGTTTTCAAACTCGAAACGAAGCATTCATCTCGGCCGACCATGGGAAATGAACCAATATAAAAGAATTCGCCCATAGTACCGATAACGTTATAGTATCTTCGTGAAAGGGGTCGATAAATAAAATTTATATAAAATTATACATATTGGAAGATACATAATAGGAAAGATTTTCAACATTCATTTCCAAAAGTTTGTAGGTAATACTAGTAGAAGTTTTTCTAGATAAATACATATGAGTCATATAACTTTTGTAGCACTTTGATTTATGCAACCTTTAAGTTCACGAGAAACCTAAGAGTGATCTAAAAAAAGTTATAAGTTATAAATTCGAAGTTGATGTGTTATAACTTATAACACGTCAACTTCGAATTTTCCACTCATCAAGATGTTTTTGGTTTTATATACATACATACATATGTACATATATGTATGTACATATATTACTTATATGTATTAGTCAATAGAATTAATCTATCAACAAAGAGAATTTTTGCATAGCCGAGAATTTGCATATACGTGCGTTTTAGTATTGGATGCACCTGGTGCAAGCAGATCTGCATCTAAGTCCACGTAGAATGGGATTACCAAGTGTCGATTGTTATTCTGCAGTTGCTTTGCAACGTTACAATATCCGTCCCGATAAAGCCGTTTATAAGCTACTGTGGTATGTTTTTAAATTTGGCTTCGATTCGACGTATTAGCGCGGTTTCGCGTCTTCTCCAGTTCTGAAATTATGATTTGTAGTTTCGCGAAACAGAGTCGCAAAAGTGACTAATGTGTCTGGTTTGGTCGATTGAGCATCTTTTCTCGGCAAATACGGCTCGCAACTTTTGGCAGCGAAAACGGGCTCGGCAATAAGCGAATTGGTCGCGTTGTCTAGACTTGTTCGTTTTGTCCGCTTTCCGGATTCGTTCCGGATATGAGCGCGTAAACGCGGCCACAGATGTCACGCTTCGTCTCGCTTTTCCGGAATGGTTGATTACCCCTAAGTCGACTTTGAAACACCTCGAGAAAATGGGAAAAATCTGGTATACTCACAACACAAATATGTACATATGTACTGTAACCACTGCTGTAACTTTTGCAGAAAGACTATGCAGTGCAGGTCCAACAGCTCATTTTTAATATACATACATACATACATACCTACATATGCACATACCTACATATGTATACACAGTGGTGTTTTCCTATGGGTTCGCACCGGCTCTATAGAGCCGGTAAATAAAAAAATTTGATTCGTAGAGCCGGTAATACAAAAGAACGCCAACCGGAAGTGGCAGTATACTCTTGAACGAGATTTCGTTTATTATTTTTTTCGGCCTTTTACATATTTTATATCTTCATAATATTGTTATATAATTCTTAAAGTTAGTTAAACTTAAACCTCGTTACGAAAAAATAAATCATTAAAATCAGTCAACCGGAAGTTGGTTTCTTACTTTATCCCAATCGGATAAAGTATTGTGATTTTTTCTTGTAGAAAAATCAAAAATCCTGTTACCACGCAACATTTTCGAAACTATGTAATTAGCCGATCATGTTGAAATTTCATATCTATAGTTTTCACATAAGGCGTAAGAGTTGATAAGGTTTTGATCAAAATCTGCCCACTGGAAGTGGTAGATTACTCTTGCATGATTTTTTTGTATTTTATTCTTTCGATCTCACTATTGCTATAAAATTAGAATTTTTATAGCAATAGTGAGTTTAAAAAAAACTCATCACAATCGGTACAGTAAAAGTGACGGTTTATCGTGTTTTAGTATGCGTTGAAAATTGTTTGTTTCATATCTATGATGCGTTCGTTCGTTGCTCGCTACGTTCGAGCCAATATTCTCCGGCTCGAGCAAAATTTGATTTTTGACTTTTCAAGTTTCAAAAATTTTTTCGTTAATTTTAGAAAATCACCACCATGAATATTTCGTGCGTAGAAACTTTTTGTACATACATAGATCCTTTCAATACAAACTATATTATATACATACATACATTCTAACTAATACAAAATGCAATCCATTTGGTTCAGACTACATAAGTCCGATTTTTTTGCAAGTTAAATTAAGGTGCTCGTTTATTACCCTTAGCTTCACTACAGTTTAACGGTAGCAACCCATCTTCAACCGCACTATTTTCCCAATAAATCTCACAAACCTATGTTAATATGTTAATTCTTTCAGCCAAATTAAAGCACATACACCGTTCGAGGCTACACCTATTACACGTACGAAATATTTTATTACAGCCACTCGGGCGTCGGAAACGTCTGCTATATTTGCACAAAACGACCGTAAAAAAAAAGGGTCAGCAACTTCCTACACCATCTTATTCTCGAGGAGCTAGCCACTCTCCAACGGCCAGGTCGTAACTTCTGCTCGGGTGTAAAGCTCACCTTAGTTGAATTTTATTGGGGGGCAATTAGGCGAGGTGGGCTAAGAATGGCCGCCGGGTAACCGACCGCCATTCGCAATTAGCCACAAACGGCCCAGGTTCAAAATGTTAATTTTCGCCAGGGGCTGATCAATATTACATTCGTGTTTTGGGCCCCCCCTCAAGAACGACGCGGGAAGTTCAGTTCACCAAGACGGCATCCGTGAAATGTAATTAGTTGATTAAGAGAGTGGGCCAACAGCCACCCCCGTGCCTCCAGAACGACCACTTCTGGACTTGTCTCAAGAAAGTCTCGATTGCGAAAGCTCGTCCGACCGTGTAAATGACGCTTTCCAATTCGGAAAACTCTCCGATTGATACTCACAATCAATTGAGCCGAAGTGGACTAACTCACTGGTATTAGAAACTGTTTTATTTTCAGTGACATTATTTAACACACGAGGCTTTTTTAAACGTGGAAAGTTAAAACCCCGTATGGGGAAAAAGCACCCCCTGCGGGGTAAATTCAGAATAGGCGGTAGTCGGAAACGAGTTAGTCGGTTCGTCACCTCTTCTCCTCATTCCTATCCACCCCCTTTTCCTCCTCCAAAATCCCACCTAACACAATTTAACTTTTGCATCCATTTGTCATCGCACCTCCCCAAGACCCTCACCCCTTCTTACAACATCCGCGAGGGAACGTTTCTTTTTTCTACACCCTCTAGCAATCGTTTGTGTTATCGGAGCACCTCACGACACTTTGTTGACACCGTTGAAAAACGAGCGAGTGGACAGGGCGTCTGGCTGTTTATTACAATGCAAAATTTGAGAACAACTGACAATTTTCAATGTGATAAAGCTTGAAACGAATTGTCTTCAGAAAAAAATTCAACTTAAACTACAAAAAATACATACCCCAATTAACAACATTTCAAGATTTAAATATTTAGAATTGGTCGTGGTTATTTCATTAAAAAGTTTTCACGAATAAGTTTTTTCAAGACAAACAATCTCGAACAAGCTTTCGTTGGGTTTTTTAAATGACATAATTAACCGCATTTTTAATTTACCGATAAAGTAAAGTATCGTGCGAAAATTTGACCTTGAGATTTTGACTGATTTGTATCAAATGTCTGTATGTCTGTGTACTTTTGTGTAAAATCGCTAATAACTCAAAATCCGTTTATAACTGACTTTTTTCCCAAATATCGACGAAAAAAATGCGTCAATCGGAAACTGAATTCAAGCCATCCTGTACCCAAAATAACTTCGTGAAAAGTGGACTTTTTTCCCAAATATCGACGAAAAAATGCGTCAATCGGAAACTGAATTCAAGGCATCCTGTACCCAACCTGACTTCGCGTAAAGTAGACTTTTTTCACAAATATCGACAAAAAAATGCGTCAAACGAAAATTAAATTTAAGCCATGATGTACCCAACCTAACATCGCAAAGAGGACTTTTTTTCACAAATATCGACGAAAAAAATGCTTCAATCGGAAATTGAATTCAAGCCATCCTGTACCCAACCTAATTTCGCAAAAGAAGACGTTTTTCACAAATATCGACGAAAAATGCGATAATCGGAAACTGAATTCAAGCCATCCTGTACCCAAAATAACATCGCAAAAAGGACTTTTTTTCACAAATATCGACGAAAAAAAATGCTTCAATCGGAAATTGAATTCAAGCCATCCTGTACCCAACCTAACTTCGCGTAAAGTAGACTTTTTTTCACAAATATCGACGAAAAAAAATGCGTCAAACGAAAATTAAATTTAAGCCATGATGTACCCAACCTAACATCGCAAAAGAGGACTTTTTTCACAAATATCGACGAAAAAATGCTTCAATCGGAAATTGAATTCAAGCCATCCTGTACCCAACCTAATTTCGCAAAAAGAAGACGTTTTTCACAAATATCGACGAAAAAATGCGATAATCGGAAACTGAATTCAAGCCATCCTGTACCCAAAATAACTTCGTGAAAAGTGGACTTTTTTTTTCCCAAATATCGACGAAAAATGCGTCAATCGGAAACTGAATTCAAGCCATCCTGTACCCAACCTAACTTCGCAAAAAGAAGACGTTTTTCACAAATATCGACGAAAAAATGCGATAATCGGAAACTGAATTCAAGCCATCCTGTACCCAAAATAACATCGCAAAAGAGGACTTTTTTCACAAATATCGACGAAAAAATGCTTCAATCGGAAATTGAATTCAAGCCATCCTGTACCCAACCTAACTTCGCGTAAAGTAGACTTTTTTTTTCACAAATATCGACGAAAAAAAAATGCGTCAAACCAAAATTAAATTTAAGCCATGATGTACCCAACCTAACATCGCAAAAGAGGACTTTTTTCACAAATATCGACGAAAAAATGCTTCAATCGGAAATTGAATTCAAGCCATCCTGTACCCAACCTAATTTCGCAAAAGAAGACTTTTTTTTTTCACAAATATCGACGAAAAATGCGTCAATCGGAAACTGAATTCAAGCCATCCTGTACCCAAAATAACTTCGTGAAAAGTGGACTTTTTTTTTCCCAAATATCGACGAAAAAATGCGATAATCGGAAACTGAATTCAAGAAACCCAACCTAACTTCGCAAAAGAAGACTTTTTTTCACAAATATCGACGAAAAAAATGCGATAATCGCAAACTGAATTCAAAGCCATCCTGTACCCAAAATAACTTCGTGAAAAGTGGACTTTTTTCCCAAATATCGACGAAAAAATGCGTCAATCGGAAACTGAATTCAAGGCATCCTGTACCCAACCTGACTTCGCGTAAAGTAGACTTTTTTCACAAATATCGACGAAAAAATGCCTCAAACGAAAATTAAATTTAAGCCATGATGTACCCAACCTAACATCGCAAAAGAGGACTTTTTCACAAATATCGACGAAAAATGCTTCAATCGGAAATTGAATTCAAGCCATCCTGTACCCAACCTAACTTCGCAAAAAGTAGACTTTTTTTCCCAAAATCGACGAAAAAATAGGTCAATCGGAAACTGAAGTCAAGCCATCCTGTACCCAAAATAACTTCGTGAAAAGTGGACTTTTTTCCCAAATATCGACGAAAAAATGCGTCAATCGGAAACTGAATTCAAGGCATCCTGTACCCAACCTGACTTCGCGTAAAGTAGACTTTTTTCACAAATATCGACGAAAAAATGCGTCAAACGAAAATTAAATTTAAGCCATGATGTACCCAACCTAACATCGCAAAAGAGGACTTTTTTCACAAATATCGACGAAAAAATGCTTCAATCGGAAATTGAATTCAAGCCATCCTGTACCCAACCTAATTTCGCAAAAAGAAGACGTTTTTCACAAATATCGACGAAAAAATGCGATAATCGGAAACTGAATTCAAGCCATCCTGTACCCAAAATAACATCGCAAAAGAGGACTTTTTTCACAAATATCGACGAAAAAATGCTTCAATCGGAAATTGAATTCAAGCCATCCTGTACCCAACCTAACTTCGCGTAAAGTAGACTTTTTTCACAAATATCGACGAAAAAATGCGTCAAACGAAAATTAAATTTAAGCCATGATGTACCCAACCTAACATCGCAAAAGAGGACTTTTTTTTCAAATATCGACGAAAAAATGCTTCAATCGGAAATTGAATTCAAGCCATCCTGTACCCAACCTAATTTCGCAAAAAGAAGACGTTTTTCACAAATATCGACGAAAAAATGCGATAATCGGAAACTGAATTCAAGCCATCCTGTACCCAAAATAACTTCGTGAAAAGTGGACTTTTTTCCCAAATATCGACGAAAAAATGCGTCAATCGGAAACTGAATTCAAGCCATCCTGTACCCAACCTAACTTCGCAAAAAGAAGACGTTTTTCACAAATATCGACGAAAAAATGCGATAATCGGAAACTGAATTCAAGCCATCCTGTACCCAAAATAACATCGCAAAAGAGGACTTTTTTCACAAATATCGACGAAAAAATGCTTCAATCGGAAATTGAATTCAAGCCATCCTGTACCCAACCTAACTTCGCGTAAAGTAGACTTTTTTCACAAATATCGACGAAAAAATGCGTCAAACCAAAATTAAATTTAAGCCATGATGTACCCAACCTAACATCGCAAAAGAGGACTTTTTTTCACAAATATCGACGAAAAAAAAATGCTTCAATCGGAAATTGAATTCAAGCCATCCTGTACCCAACCTAATTTCGCAAAAAGAAGACGTTTTTCACAAATATCGACGAAAAAATGCGTCAATCGGAAACTGAATTCAAGCCATCCTGTACCCAAAATAACTTCGTGAAAAGTGGACTTTTTTCCCAAATATCGACGAAAAAATGCGATAATCGGAAACTGAATTCAAGCCATCCTGTACCCAACCTAACTTCGCAAAAAGAAGACTTTTTTCACAAATATCGACGAAAAAATGCGATAATCGCAAACTGAATTCAAGCCATCCTGTACCCAAAATAACTTCGTGAAAAGTGGACTTTTTTCCCAAATATCGACGAAAAAATGCGTCAATCGGAAACTGAATTCAAGGCATCCTGTACCCAACCTGACTTCGCGTAAAGTAGACTTTTTTCTCAAATATCGACGAAAAAATGCCTCAAACGAAAATTAAATTTAAGCCATGATGTACCCAACCTAACATCGCAAAAGAGGACTTTTTTCACAAATATCGACGAAAAAATGCTTCAATCGGAAATTGAATTCAAGCCATCCTGTACCCAACCTAACTTCGCAAAAAGTAGACTTTTTTCCCAAAAATCGACGAAAAAATAGGTCAATCGGAAACTGAATTCAAGCCATCCTGTACCCAACCTAACATCGCTAAAAGTAGACTTTTTTCACAAATATCGACGAAAAAATGCGTCAATCGGAAACTGAATAAAAGCCATCTTATACCCAACCTAACTTCGCGAAAAGTGGACTTTTTTCACAAATATCGACTAAAAAATGTGTCAATTGGAAACTGAATTCAAGCCACCCTATACCTAACCTAACTTCGCGAAAAGTAGACTTTTTTCACAAATATCGACGAAAAAATGCGTCAATCGGAAACTGGATTTAAGCCATCCTGTACCCAATCTAACATCGCTAAAAGTAGACTTTTTTCACAAATATCGACGGAAAAAAGTGGTAGTTTGCTCTTGAACGATTTTTTTTTGTTTTTTTTATTTTTTTCGGCTTTTTAAATATTTAATATCGTCACAATATTATAATATTATAATCCTGAGATAAAATAGTTATGAAAAAATTAATCAGTCATCCGGAAGTTGGGTTTTTTTCTTGTTGAACAGTCAAAAATCCGGTTACCACGAAATATTACCGAAACTACTCAACAGATCAAGCTGAAAATTTATATTTATAATTTCCATATAAAATGTAAGAGTTGATTTGGTTTTCATCAAAATCTGCCGACCGGAAGTGGTAGTTTTTCCTATTTGAAAATATGCCGAAGATCTTATATTACATACGCGCGCGTACTCAACACAGTGATTTTATTTACTTACGTACTTAAAAAATGAATTTCGTAACTCTTTGTTTTCCTCAAATATATGGATCAAGTAATGGATTGGCCATGCCCGAATTTTTTATTATGCAAATGAAAATCGTTTTCTTAATACTATCAATTAATTTCACTCACCGTTTATTTATATTTTCGATATAGTAAATATTAAAATTACAATATAGAAAATGCCTTATATTGAATTGACAACAAAAAATGCTTTGAATTTTATTATGTATAATAAGTCTCTAGCAAAAACTCAAAATTCTAGAAAATACGCCTCGAGCCAATGGAAAAATTCTTCGCGAGCGTTTATTAAATTTCAGTCGATGTAAGTTCTTTGCTGTAAAAAATAAAATATAATGAATTGATTACAAAATGTATTGAATTCAATACACTGGACCGCTATTGAAAAATTTTTTGTATAATCCTGCGTTTTTTCAGTCCAATATTTTTACTCATTGTTAATATGTATTTTGTTTGTGTCAATCTCGTATCCTAACAACAATTCTCTTACAAACTACAAGTGTGTACAATACTGAATTAATCCTTATACATACATAGTTGAACACGGGGTGAGTGTCTCTCAAACGTCACGACAAACTCAATTAAAGTTGTACGGTCTCGGAGGTCGTCCGAACAGCCCCTGACAAAGCCACTACACTGTACGTCTACGTGATTGATACGTTGTTATCTCTACAAGAAAAGGAAGCGATGACGTTGGGGATGATTCGTGACTTTTGCCCCTAACTGCTACATCCCTACGGGACCCCTTCCCCAATATTCCCGTTCATATCTCCCAGTAATATCCAACGATTCGTCGACACCGGAAAAAAGTAGTTTTTCATTCAACGTCACTGGGGAATCGAAAACATATTACAAATTTTATTTTACCCGAAGTTTTAATTGCTCGTTCGTAATGGAAATTTCAAAATTGTATATGCGCGTAATTCAATAATAAGAGAGCAGTGTTTTGATTGCTTCAATCCGGGCGTTAGGAGCCGCCCGTATAATAATTAAAGCGAGTCCTAATTTTTGTCCGGGGGATGAAAATAAATCTTCCCCCGACGCAGTTGTACGTCTATAAATTAAGCCGGTCGACGATTTTTTACGACCCCTCCTTACTTCTTTTTCCCGTCGTCTCGCATAATTATATTCGTTTTTCATCATCAGCCAGCTGCCAGGTGCTCGTGATCCTCGCCAGTGTAAATTGTCACTCAAATCGACGAAAGTCCTCCCCCTCCTCATCCCCTCTTCCAAGGCCGAGAGGGTCACAAGACGATGTTAATTTCCTTCGACGAAGATGCACCCCCCACTAAAATTTATATTACAATATAAACAGGATCCTGTCAAAAGAAAATAGGTATTTTTATTCATCGAGAAAAGAATTTTACTGTTTTACTTAATGAAACTTTCACCTTGAACTTTTGACTGATGTTTCGAATATGCTATTGGTTTGAAAAAAATACAAATTGGACAGGTGTAAACGACCTGTATTTTAATTAAAAAGCATTACGAATTCAAATATATGTACATAGGTCATACGTCTTGAAATATTTTCTTTGTTATTCATATTATCATTTAATTTCGATGGCATAAAATGACTCATCGAAGAACTGCAAATCTGAGTAGCTGTTGGATGAATTTGAATTTTTCGTTTCTTGTTTATGATAATTTTTGACCATTTGGTTGACGCCCAATTTTTGAACCAGCCAATTTTTGACTGGTCATGAGAGTTTCAATCATAAATTGGCTTATTTGGGTCTGTTTGCCAGTACATACTCGTTTCCAGAGCAGGATGCGGATCACATTATGTGGTCCTGTCCGGGCATGGGCTTGCAGCCGGGCAGATTGATTGGCTCTTTGCACCATGACAATTTGGGTTAAGGGGTCTTTCAGGACCTTTGAAACTTTCGACCAATCTTTTTGGAAAAAGTGCTCCGTTTGGGAGTACTACGAGGAGGAAAGTCTTTCAAAAGAAGAGTCTTCTATATTTATCTTAGCAGTGATGCGCAGTTGTTCCGGCCTTTCTGGACAACCGTCTGCCCCCAACAGAAAGGACAACAGACTATATTCGTTGGCCTCATGTGAGGGTCTTGAGGTGAAAAGAGGTGGAGGTGTTCTCCTCAAGGCGGCTTACATATGTACATATACATATATATGTATATGATAACTTTACAAATTGTCATTAAATTACATATAGGTACATAGATTTTCAAGATTTAGATAGATTACAGAATTACATAGATTTTCAAGATTTCATAGATTATAGAATTACATAGATTTTGAGATTTTCTAGTGTATCATGTTTTCCAGACTTTTCAATATAATTCTAAAGTATGAATTATAAGAATTATAATTATAAGAAAGTTCGATTGATTCAAATGGAAACAAAAATGTATTCAAACGTTAGAAGGTGAGTAATATACATATAGTGAGATGTAAATACATCAATGTATTATGAAATTTTGAGGTTATCCCAACACATTTAATTTCCTCGCGTGTAAACTTTTGGCGTGCACAGTAGAAAGCTTCAGTTTCAGGTAGGTCGCATTCGAATGGCGTTAGCCGTCTGAAAATTTTCATTTGAGGCGACAAGGTAGGCGACCTTTAAAGCATAAAACACCTGCAAATTCTTGCACGGCAAACAGAGCGCAGTTAAAGGGATTTACACTGAAGGATTTATAGGAGTACAAACACACGGGTCGGGCACAACGCAACGCAAATATAAAGCGGATTGTGTGAGAGGGCGTCGCACAATACCACTCGCTCTCTCGCGCGCTGGGAAAATCGTAAAAAATTACAAAAGAAAACCCATATCACGCACACGAAAAAACATATAAATTGTAAGCAGACATATCTGGAACATTTTTACATTTAAAAACTATGTGATTTTTTATTCGCTCTTTGCGTTTTTGCCGCTCAAAAGTACGACTGTTAACTCGAGTCGCTTTGAGCGAATCATCCTAGCCGCGCGCACTTGTCCCTTTACACGTCACGTTATCGTTTCAATTTCGTGTACTTGAATAGCGTACGCTTTACGTGTGCATAATTCGAAACTGTCTGGCCCGTACCGGTGGTAGATATCCTGTCAGCAGGATTCGTATAGCGGGTAAAAAGCTCGAGACATCCTTTGGAGTCGACCGCCCCGAGGACGGGGTACGAAAGCGCATTTCAAACGTCGCAAGCAGCCTGCTTCGTGACAGCGGGCCTTCGGTTAAACTCCTCTGGAATGCTCCTTTCGCGGTTGACATGTCGCCCAAATATAACAACCACCTGCCTGCCGGTCTGTTTGTTCTCTGGCGCTTTGTTCGTTTGCATTCGTCCACCGGTTAATTGGTTTAAACGCGAACGAATGCCGAACGGTGCACGCGCGCGCTCTCTGAGCTATGTCGATTTTTCAATTCAATTTTCCACCACTTTAGAAGCGTGAAAACTAGGCCAAAATTTTAAATTTATATTCTAAAAGGGGTTATTAACCTTTTACGGTAGCGGGCGCATTTGAGAATTAGGATAATAGTCGCCGAATTAAAAAAAAAAAAAATAATTTAAGTATTATATTATTACTAAATTATTATAAATCGGAAGATTATACATTTATTATAATTATATTTATTTACATGTATACGCCTGAGAGGGCATTTACAAAAAAGCATAAAAAACCCATACAGTTATATGTATATACATACATATAAAAGATAACATATACGAAATAAAGGGTAAAAAAATATATTCAAAATAACAATGCACAATTAGTGCAATCTTTGACATTGAATTTCACTTACAAATTTCTTGTTAAAAGTTAAAAGTTGGGAGTGTAAGACGATAATCCCAATCGTAAACAATCATCAAGGTTGGTATTGGTCAGAGAGTCGAGATCTGGTTTTTGATTTTATTGTGTTCAAAATAAAGATTCGCACAAATATGTGGAACCAAAACAGGATTTCGATTTCAATAAACAATATCCTTAAAAAATACTATCAAGATTAAATTTGGATTTTTTCGTTATTTAATACTTTGTAGCGGGCGCATGAAAATAGCTCCGCGGGCGCAGGGTTAAGAATCCCTGTTCTAGATGAAAATACAAACTATCTCGTGACTGGTAGTAATTGTGTGAGATGAAAGAGTGGTTCAAATGATCAAGAGAAAAAAAGTCGCATTATCGTGCCATCAAAAATGAGCTGTTCAAAATTATAGCAACGTTTAAACATTTCAAACTATTTATGTCGTTTTGTTAAATGTGTTTTCGTTTAATGATGGAGAAGGTCATTCCAAAATAAAAAAAAGTCGTATAAACATCGAAAATTTGACTAGTGACTAAATTTTAAAATTGACAAATATGTAAATTCAATTTAATCCAGTAAATAATCATTCTAGAAATAGTTGATAGTTATTTATACCTAGGAAAATTGGTGAATATGACTGAATGAAAAGAAAAAAAAGTAAAACGAAGAATGCAACTAGGATGGAGCACTATTAGAAGAATGAACATAGTTTTTAAATCCAACATCCCGCCATGCTTAAAAGGGGAGGCATACGACCAATGCGTATTGCCAGCTATGACGTATGGATGCTGAATTCAAGAATGTTACGTAAGATCCAGTGCACACAAAGAGGCATGGAAAGATGTATGCTCGGTATAACAAGATGAGATCGTAAGAGGAATACGTGGGTAAGAAAACATGACCAAAGTGGCAGATATAGCGGAACGTGTGAAAAATTGGAGTGGACACATAGCGAGAAGAATGGATGGTAGATGGAAGCGAGAAATGGTATCCGAGAGGATGTGAAAGAAAGCAAGGTAGACAACATGGACGTTGAGCTGATGAATTGAGAAGAATGTGTGGAGTCAATTGGATGCAGATTGCTCAAGACAAACGGGAATGTAAGAGGATTGGAGAGGTCCTCATCCAGCAGTGGATGGTGAACGGCTGATAATGATGATGATGATATATTTGTATATATGTATATGTAGGTATAAATGTATAGGTATTGTTATGTATGTATATTATACATTGTATAACTTTGTAACGGTCCATATTCTGACTTTCAAGTTTATTCAAATGACACCTTTTACAATATGAGCTTTGAATCATCACGTAGACATTGCGGTGATAAAAAAATATATTGCGAATGAACGGTGCAATATATGTACATATTGTACATACATACATATGTATGTACATACATACATACATACATATGTACATACAATGCATACTTCAAAATATAATTCAGTAATGTATAAACCCCACGCTGCGGAGTATAGTGGAAAATGCAAGATGATGATAACATTCAAATTTTAAAATTGGTCGAATAAAAATATACGGCTTCGTGCATGAAATGCAATTTCATAACTTGATAGTGTGCATCATCGAATTTGATTAGGGAGTTTATACTGCAGTCCCACTTTACGACCAATAAAGTATCCGATAGTAGCGATATCCGCGAAATGGATCAAGCGTTCAATTAGTAAATTGCATTCTATAACAAATTTGATTGCACCGTTTTAATATGCATCTATTCACCAATGTGGGTGGATGTTAGATATAATTATATCGCGGTGATATTTTATTTTTTCGTGCAAGGGGAATGGACGATGTAAATGTACATAGGATACGTACGGTGCATTACGTTTCTGGGGAAAATTTGTATCCCGGATGTGCTTTAATCAGGACGAATCCAGACGGTTATATTCCCGAAGGGGGTGGTGGAGGATGAGCCCGGGAACAATTCATTTTATTTTCTCTCATTGTTTCACTTGACATGATAAAAAATGAAACGATCAATCTCCTTCTGATTTTTTCTTCATTCCTTCATAGGGAGTTAAGTGGATAACGCGGGGACCTGCCGCCTTGAATAAGTAAGTGCAGAAGCTCAGATAAGGGAAATCCTTAGCAGCGTTCAACCGGAATAAAAATCTATGCAATTTTAAAGAAATTACTCTTTTGTCGCCTAGCTTGCGCGAACTACATAGATCAACTGACGAAATTTTCTATTTTTGCTATACATATTATTCTACCTCTGTATAAAGAGATAGAGCATTCCCATAAAAGAAAACGTAAGATCTTTCTGAACGACGCAATTTAACATCGTCCAAAGTTCGCTTTTGACGATTTGACCACTTGTGAAAATGTCGCCCGTGAAAACTTGCGAATGCGTCAAACGAAATTTAAAAGAACCCTCTCATAAATTGTTTTCCGTCTGTTAAACAAATTATGACCCTTCAATTTTTTATAACATACGTATTTTCATTAATAATAAGATGTATTTTTGTATTACAATTTTCGAAATCAATACCAGTGGATCTGATTAGTATAATTTCATCATATTTTTATTTTATTTTATTATTATAAACCTGTAGGTTCGATTGTTTTTTAGGGAAAAAGTAAACCAACGGGTTTAAGAACACAAGAATCAAGACCCAATTAACAGTTTAACATAGGAGTAATCGGTGGGAGGTATAAATTTTTGTTGCAACCGTCTCACAATCAAGTAATATAAATTGGCAAATTCCAACGAGAGACGACCAATATGGATTTAGACATGTCCAGATCTTGCCAATGACGACAGTTATAGTTGAAAAAATCATTTCGGCAAGAGACTAACGCTCTAACCATTAATCTATCGCCCGGCTTATTTCTGTTTACTCTATTTTTATTCTTATACTTATGTATGTATGTACATATATGTATGTAATGAGTTGACGTGTTTACTTACCTAAATTTGGTTCGTGTATACATAGACGTGCAATTTTTCAATCACTTTACATTCATTTCGAATGCACCGCGCAGGCAAAATGAATGTTTACATTATTTTCCGTTTTGAAATTTCCCCGGTTTATTTAAGCGGCAAAACAACGTCTTAACCGGTGAATAACTGAAGGTTCCCGCGGTTTATACGAGACGAACGGTCTTAAAATTACCCCGCGGGCGTTTAATTTAAAACGAAATGAAAGGTAAACATGGAAAATGTATCATATCGCCGGGGATGATGCAAAAAATCTTTATGTACACCGTCGAGCAACGGGACCGAGACATCTGTCTGTCTGTCTATCTGTCCGTCTGACGTACCTATACTCAAAATGCGCTCAAAACAAGAGCGAAACAACCCCCGGCAATCTTGTATGCATCCTATAATTGCTTTCCACCTTGATTAAATAAAGATGCAGACTTTTGAAGAAAACTAATGACGAACAAACACGAGAGATACATATGTAGTATGTTTAAAAGATTTGTACGGTCATGAACTTTATAAAATAAAAATATCACTGTAAAAGTTTAATGTATGAACTACCCGAAAAAGCATTTTTGGGACTTAAATTGATAAACTAAAAAGTATACGAGTCAAAGCGTCGACTCATCGAACAAGTACTGCTTATAAATAGTATTTTGCATATGTGGATCGTTTTTTATTCCTCAATAGGGGTGGGTGGGTTACAATCCTATCAATTTCATACCCACGTCACAGCCAAATGCAGTCATGCATATTTTCTCATCTCATTTCGCATGTGCAATATCGAAACGTCATTGCTTTTTTGCAATATCGAAACGTCATTTTTTTTTTGCAATATCGTACACCCCCCTTGTCATACGGTTTATTAGCGTAACACCATTATTCAATTCTAAACATAGTTTCCATTGTAACCCCCCCCCCTCCCCCTCCCAAACGTAGCAATTACCATTTTAGAGGATTCCTAATATAGGGATACAGCGGACCGACCGAGGATACGGTATTTTGTCATTAAGGATATATATTTATGTACAAATAACCCTAGCAAGCCCGCGACATTAATTTACAGACCACATTAAAATATCGCGACGGGTAAACGACGTGACGTGTACATGGGTTTGATTACGACGAAGAGCATCCAATAAAAACCAGTTGAATACCCCTGACAGTCTGTAGTCTGAGACACTCGACTAACTGTTGCTATTTGAATTTATCTTTATGCTAACGACTCGTGTTTATATTGTAGGCAATAAAAAACTGATAAAATATGCGAGTAGTTTTCCATGGTTAATAATTATTAAAATTACACCAATTTCATAGAATTTTTTGTGTGGAAATTATCATGTACTTTTTCATATACGTTAAATAATAGCAATGTGGAAGAAATTCCTCGATTATAGCATCCAATCGTTGTGAGACTCATTAAGTATGATAAATTGTAGATTTTATCCGCGATTAATAATCTTATGTGCAATAAATATGTATTTTTCTGCGAGATTCGCAACATTATCATAAGTCATGCGGCGTCACGGCTCGTTAAGGAAAACCATTTATCCTACAGGAGTACTCATCGTTTGCAGGCGCAGAACAATAGCATTAGTATTCTCCGATTTCCATAGCAATGATATCCTCGAAAAACTTGTACATATAACTGCAGAAAGATTTTGACCCTAAGATAATTGATCAAACGGCAACGAATCTCCTCAGCCACATAAAAGTGGCGAGAAGGGCTAAAAATTTAAATGCATATTCATTTAAATTTAAAAGAAAATCTGAATGAAAAATTTGTTGAAAAGGAGAGCGAATATAGCTTGTTACTGTAGATAAAGTGCTGTATTATATTAAATTAAAGAAGCACTCTTTCAATTTCACTGTATTCGGATTTCATTGTATCCTATTGGATGTATTTATACACAATGAGCCCTACACTGGGTCAATATGATGAATATGCTGAATTGTGTCGTATCTGAAAGGCTATAAATAGATGCGTAGATTCGTATTGTATATGTATGTAGTATAAAGCGAACATGCGAGAAAAATAATTCAATTACGTGGAAAATCGTCGTAGAATTCCGTTCGTCGGGCACACCCTTCGATCATTCCCCCAGGACACGTTTTTTTCCCCAAGGAGGACAGATCTCTCGTCCTTGTTCCTGTGTGAAAAGCTGCGTATTTTACAGGCCATTTTTTTCATTCATTTCAAACAAACCGATTTGAGGATTATGTCACGTCTCTTTGAAGACGCGATCACTGGCACGAAATAATCGGCGAGATTTCGAACGCTTTAAACGCAGTGATTCATCTCGTTTGTGACTAAAATGGAAACGGCGTAAAAATATTTAAAAACAGTATCATTCATCATTAGAGTAATTCAATACGACGATTAAACGTGTGAGGGTAAAATTTAACCTTCAAATTTTCATTAGGTGCATTTTTATTATGTGTGACAATTTTAATATCGTAACCTATATTTTTTCCCCTTTACGTAGTATTGGAAATAAGCGATTGAATTGTGCGCCAATTCCCAAACAGGCACACAATATGAAAATTGTGCAATGGCGCTTTGTGATGCAAATTTTTTTGATGGTCCCATCAAAAACAATTGATCCGACGTGAAAATAAAGCGAGGTGAATTTTTTTTTCTCCATAGCTCCCGGCGAACACTATCGGCACACTGCACGATGTACATATGTACATACATATTATACGCATTTACGTATATTTTTATATATACAAATACATATGTATCGTAGCTTTGGGGAAAAATAGCACAGTCCGGACTCGGAAAATTAATGGAGCCGCCTGGAAAGCAGATTTTTCATCGGCCGGACGGATTTTTCCGCGGCTCCGGTTATGAAATGTTTTGAGTGGCGTCCAGCCTCGAAATGCAGCTGGAAAAATCCGCATCGGCTCAAATGTTTCATGAAAATGTATTTCGCAATTTGTTTCATCGCGGATCGTGAAAGCTCTTGTGTAAGCTTCGTCCACTCCGCTCTTACGCTGCGTATGAATCATTTGCGCTGTCGTTATTTCACGATTCATTATACAAACAAACTTACATATACATATACATGCATATGTACGTTTTAAGTAATTAGTAGATATCTAAAGGTTTGCTACACATGAAAAATATACATAAAATGTCGAATATTTAAACCCACTGGACACGTGAACTTAACTAATCATTTTCTCTTCTTTGACACCTGCCCACTTCGAAAGGCAAGGCACCCAATTGAAAAGTAAGACTTTATGAATGATCAATGGTTTGCAGGTAAGTGTAGCGTTCAACTTTCTCGGTTTGCAATTTTTAAAGTGTATGAAACTGAACATTATTTTCTATTGTAAACAATTGGGTGAAGTGTTTAATAAACGGTTGTTTATTCTGTTGGGGAAAAATCTCCAAATATTTATTTATTTTTATATACTTAAGGCAAAAGGGGGTGAGTGGTCGCTTATAATTGAGCACCGGCTGCTGCGGAATTGTTTTCCGAAGAATTCGTTTCGCCGAAGCCTTAACTGCTTTTAACGATATTTCCCGGTCGAAATTGAATCTAAATTACCCACCTCGTTTTCCCGCGCTCAGCATTCAAAATCGCACTTTCGCCAATTCGCCGCTCCCGGCGACGTAATGACGCGTGGTTTTATTTTATAGCTTTAAGGCTTTTCGAGCTTCGGGGGGAGGGTGGGGTGAGGAGGAAGAAGTGGAATGGGGTTAGGGGGAAGCTTTATTTCCGACCCTCTCTTTGGTTCGTGTCGTCGTAGCCGCGTTTCCCCTCGCGACGACTCGAAACGTACAAAACTGTGGTAAAAATTTCGAAAGATGTTGTGTAGGTAGGTACGTGTGAATTATTTTGTGATATTTCAATTCCCTAATGTCGATCGTATACAAATGTTTGCTGTATCTTAATCCATTCAGCTCTATTGACCCTCCCTTCCTCATTTCTTCTTGTAAGTTTTTCCTAGCACATTTTCCTTCAAACGTTAGGGGAAATTTTCGGTGAAATTTTCAAGCGCGTCTCATATTTCTACGTATATATGTAAACAATTGATATTTTTTCTCGAAGATCTGCACTCTTTTGGTTGACGTTCTCTCCTGCATCTCACACACTATTTAGTGTGAGATTTAATCATAAAAATAATATAATCATAATAGTGTGAGAAACGAAGAATGAAACTAGGATGGAGTGCTTTTGAAAGAATGAACATGGTTTTTAAATCCAACATCCTGCTATGCTTACGGAATAATGAGTACTGCCAGTTCTGACGTATGGGTGTAAAACGTGGATGCTGAATTCAAGAATGTTACGCAAGATCCATTGCACACAGAGAAGCATGGAAAGATGTATGCTCGTTATAACAAGAAGAGATCGTAAGAGTAATACATGGGTAAGGTACATACATACATGACTAAAGTGGCAAATATAGCGGAACTTGTGAAAAAGTTCAAGTGGACACATAGCGAGAAGAAAGGATGGCAGATGGACGCAAGAAATACTGGAATGTTATCCGAGAAGATTTAAAAGAAAAAAAAATGACCGAGTGGATGCAGATTGTTTAAGACAGACAGGAATGGAAAAGGATTGGAAAGGCCTTCATCCAGCAGTGGATGGTGAACGGCTGAAAATGATGAATAGTGTGAGAGCCGATTTGCCTATATGACGGTGGATTCTAACCCCACCGTGTGCGCTAGTTTGTACAACAACAATACAACCGGTAGCCGTTTGACAGCCGGTGAAACAATTGTATAGTGTTTCGTTGATTGAATAGGAATCACGTTATCGAACCATCTTTAATAGATGTCGGCTTGCTGCCAATACAATGCTAAAAACATTTTGGTTGTTATTTTGGCAATGCTAGCGTGATCGCAGCTACCAAGGGTTTTGTCTGACTGGGTAGCCGCGGAACGCTCGCATACCACGGCACAGCACGTACACATACACTCACTGTCGGCAAGTGCTCGTACTTTTCAGCTACCTTTCTAAATACACTATGGGTATACATATATGTATGTACATAAATGGCAACCACCCGATGACACTGTCAACGGGCATTGACTAGTATAGTAATACAAATCACAATGCGACTTCTGTTACATGTTACATCCCTGTTCGATTAATATTTCGATAAAAGTTTAATATAGCATCGACGCGTTCGGGCATTAGCGCATTGTCTGACAGCTGGGCTTATATGCACGTGACGCACATACGTTATACACGCTACATTCCTAATGGTCGCTTTTTTTCGCCACATTATATTTGATTCCCGTTTGATTACCACTTTATGGCGTGCTCGAATTCGTATGCAGAGGTTGAACCGAGGGGGAGAAAAAAATGCCGATTGATTACAACAGAAAATAATATCACTTTCTATATACGCATTTGATTTCGACAATTTACATTTTATACTATCAATTGAATGCTTTTGAGGTTCCGTAAAATGAATCTAAGGACAGATTGAGTGGTTGAAAGAAGGTGTGAGGAAAATGGGCGCCGGTGTGGTCCTGCACGCGTCCTCATCCTCATCTACATTCGCGATAATGAGTGTTGTAGACGCCAGCAATCAGCAAAGTGCACTGACACCTGGTTAGCAGGGATAGAGTTGTGGGGTAACGGTGACGTCGGGGGGGAATTCCGACGCCGACGTCCTTTGTGCATAGCAGCATAGCAGCATAGCGCTTTTCCGCGGAAAAATCGACGCCGGCCGTCTACTAGAAACAATAGGTGCGCACCGGAGACGCGCTCTCTTCATCTTTATTAATAGGTTTTCCGGGGAAAAGCGGCTAGGAAATATGTATTGAGGATTTGCGTTATTTTGTCTCCGCGATTCACTGATACTTATTTTCAATTCGACGAAGAAAAGTATCAAAACTGTTGACTTGTATGTACCCTACCGGGTGGATGTTTTCAAATCAATTCGGTTCATTTACATTTTACACATATAAAATTCAAGTGAAATGATAAATTGCAAGGATATGACTACCCAGTGGAATGTACATACATACATACATACATACATACATACATACATATGTATGTATGTATGTACAATCAAAAAAACTTTTTCAAAATTTAATATTTGCAACTAATTTTATTTAAAAAAATATATATATTTATTTTTTATGTAAGCGGATTTTTATTCATTGAAATAGTTGTTTCAATAAATTAAAAGACATAATAATTTTATTTGCTTTTAATGCACATATAATACCATCTAAATATTTTAAATTAAACTTATCTGAAAATGGTATAAAATAAAATAATTTCTATTTATAGACATCTATTGATCTCACTGTAAAACTTTTTTAATATTAATTTTATATTTAGTATATGTTTTAGAAAATTATCATAGATGTCTCATTTTTAAATAGAATTCACAAAAGTTTTTGTAAAATTTATTAAATTGCAATTTTGACTGATCTAAAATTATGTAAATACCTTCTTTGTCACTCTTTTAACTTTTCTAACCATCCATAATATTGTTTAGTATTGCAATAATGTATATGGCTCAATTTTGCTGTATAAACAAACCTGTTCTATTTATCAATTACTTTATATGTATCTATGTATAACAAATTTATTACTACTCTAAAATTGTATTATTATTAAAATTATTCAATAATTTAACGTAAAATCTTTATTAGAAATTGTGCTTTGCAACAATACTATTATTTGTATACAATATTCAACTATATAAGTATTGCTATGAAAAAGTGAATACTTTTTATCTGTTGATCCATATTCTATGAATACAATAAGGTATTAGGGATATGATAGGATACAAAGTTATAATAAAAGATTATGTGTGCATGTAAAACTTTTTTAATTTTTGTTTTCCAAAAAGCTTTTTAACAATCAGCAAAACTTAAGTGTTTTGATTGAGTTTAATATGGACTTACAACTTTTGCATCTAACACATTTTACAATATTATTATCGTCGATTTAAAATGAAAATTTTATGGTTCGGTTACAATTACACTAGGTCATTCACATCATAATATTTCTCACTCTAAAAAGAAGAATTGGCTCAATATGAGCTAAATTGTTTTTTTCTCTGAATACTAAAACCTATAAATTGGTCCAGAGTGTCTCAATTCGTCAATAATTTTAATAAAATTTGCATTTTCAAAGATACGGCGTTTGATCATAGTCAAAGCTACCGAGTTGACATTTTAAAAGATGTTTGTTCATACAGGTTTCAGATAATAGAAAAAACATTGGCTACGAATCAAAATCAAGTGTGAACTTATATGAACATATGAACAAATTATACATATTTACATTTAAAAATTGGTAATTAAGAAAATTTTGAAATATCATCAAATCAAAAATCTTAATAATGGCTTTATTACTCGTTGAAAACAATATAAATTGAAAATAACTATGCAAACATAATTTATAAAACTGAGACTCGTCATCTGCTCAGATTCAATGCAAATCTTTACATAATTACGTTCAGATCAAAAATATATATTGATATTGACTGCATTAATCTAGTTCACATTTAAAAACAACGAGGATCACTGTTGATAAGATCTGATAATCTCGTCTAGTCTAATAAATACACAATTTACTATATAATTCTCGCATTCATTCATTATTAATAGAAAAATAATAATTAAATGAAAGGCCACTTGTGAATGTGCGAACAATAATACTCAATTATAATTAAAATTACATTATTGGCCCATCGTTGCTAACTGCGCGACCGCATTTTACTAATATAACAGAATTCATTAATAACTAAATTTTTCAAAATCAATAATAATTGTCGTTTATTAAGAAACAATAATGCTCACGATTAATCTCTCACGCATGATGAAATTAGCAAACTTTCACAAACAAAACTTCAGTTTGATCAATAATAAATAAATAAAAATAATGACTTTGATTATAAAATTAAAAATGACAATCGAACGTTAAAATCGCACACAGGACAAGTTAAAAATGTTTGATTTTTTAGACAAAGTTAAGTTCGGTGGTTTAAAGTTCACAATAAAATTACATATGGCTTTTGCTTTTATGTCATTAAAATTTTCAATGTTTTCAAATGAATGGATAATGCGTTACAATTAACACTTTCATCATCGTCTGACACGCCAGCGTCCCAATAAAAAAAATATTAAATAATAAAAAAAATCTTAACATCTAATACTAGAAAAGACATTTATGTTTTTAATGCTAAAAGTGAAGTCACACACATGATATGTAGACGGCTATCATACTATCTTAATATCATTTATTATTAAATGTAATATTGTAGGAAGCAAGTTGTTGTTGTTGTTTTTTTTTTTTTTTCAGTAGACATAAATTTGCTTCAGCTGAGGTTTCAACTCTGGCGGTATCGTATAAATTTCTTGGTCAGGTTTGCTCTTGACCAAACGTCTCCAGCGACCGCCGATATTTTTGCGCAAGTTTCTGAAGCTCGCCCTTTCATTGCCGATTGGTTGCAGTGGTGTATCCTACAAACAGAAACATTGAAAATCAATAAAAAGGGTCAACGAACGCAATGCACACATTACACACAAGGAAAGCAAACTCGACTCTCCCCTTTTCATTTGGAAACACAACATATGGATACAACGAGAGGGGGACTTTTTAAAAATGGCGCTCTTGTATTGTATCTGTCAACTTTCCAATTTTGCAAAACTGTGTCGAGCGCTGAAATAATACGCGGACAGAAAGTTCCGCAATCGCTCCACAACACAATGAGCAATGAAAAAATTGGTTGAAGCAACCGATGGAACGGACGGATCTGATTGTTGAGCCCCAGGTACGCAAATGAGACAAAAACGTTAGATTGCCAATTCCAAGGTTGTAACACCACGAAATTGGAAAGGTAAAGTAGTTGTGGCGCCACATACGAAACGTCTTCGCCTGTTGCCAAGGCGAGCTGGATCGTTTTTCCGAATTGGCGCCTTTTTTAAACCGTACAAAAAAGAACTATGACGACTGTGTGAGTATTTTGAACGGCAGGAAGTCCATTTTTAGTGTTTTTTAGTGATGGAAATGGAAAATTACCTGATCGTTGGTGAACACGTACGGCGGCGGCAATGGCGGTGGAAACTGCCATAGGGGTTGTTGCCTAAAGGCAACAGGTTCTGTTTGCACTTGTGGCACACACTGTTGAGTACTGGGTGGTGCCTGCAGGATCAAATCGGCTGGATGGACAGAGTTGGTGTGTTCCTCTCGCTTGCGAAGTTTGCTGCGAACAATGCGGATAGCCATCATAGTACCGTTGCTTCCGACCATCTTGATTTTCTTTCGTTTAAATCTCTTAACTTAAGTAGTAGAACGACACTTGAGGAATGTGTGACGATCTCGTATCACAATGTTTATTTGGCAAGGCGAATGCGATTCGCGCTTAAACTCTTAAGTTTAGTAGGTAATTTCACTAAATAAATACGGGGTGGGTTTATCACAGTTTTTAAACACGAGGAATATTGCACTAATCACACGATTGGTCGGCTTTCTCGATTGGAAAAATCTCGACTGAACTTTCATGTATTTTCTTTTTTGTTTTGAATGTTGACTAGGGGTTGTTTAGAGGTGTGGTGAGGCAGCGCCTAGCACGTATGCTGCTCGTGCCAAACTAACTCGACCGCGTACTCCATGCGACTCGAATGCTTTCCGATGGCGGTTACCTCTTTTATAGCTTTGGCGGCTGATACTGTATAGTGGGGGTATAGGTGACTCCGCTTAACATGCCCCTCGCCTGTATGGCGTTCTTCCCCTCCACGTCGCACCCCCCCCTGTCCCGCTTAACGGTCTACTTCAGAATTTCAACAGCTTTTCAATGTGGCGGGCGCGACCGCGGGAAATTTCACCGTTTGAATTTATTTTTCAATTTATCATTTGGTTATTGTTACAATGCAATATTCCTCTTTGTGCGTGTGTGTGTGTGTGTGATACGAAATCGTCGCATTCCTCAAAACTACGCTTTGAAGAGTTTGCAACTAAAATTTGCACTCGCAAAAGAAAAACACGCCAATTTCTCAACATAGCATTCAAATCTGTACTTTGAACGCATTTTATTTACAAGTATGACATTTTTTGCAGCAAACTCTTCGCTTATCATTATGGTCGTTGTGTAGAAATCAAAATGGTACTAATCGTGCGAGCAAATTATTATTAAACAATCGGATAAAAATGCTCGAGTCAGTTTTGTTGAAACTTTTTGATTCGATCAGGGTTGACTGGTAAAAGTAAATTTAATCAATTTTAGTCTTTTTTGTATACAAAATCTTTAAAAAAACGTAATTTTTAGCTATCTCTTAAACTTTTTGGTTTGTTTTTCAATGACAATATCAAAAAAAAGATTCATTTTCAACAAAATCTAACTAAAGCATTTTTATTAAAAAAAAAAACAAATAGAAAAAGTTCAACTTTATCATAATGATTCAATAAATTTATAGCCATACATAATTAAATTATTAATGAACACAACTTTCCAGTCTTTTAATTTTCGTTATAAGCAAGGTTTCACCTCATATTATATAAATATAAGATTTAAATATCGTTAGCCACTTCTAAAACGCAACGAAACAGATGAGACATGCTACACTTCAATTGGAAATTAATCTACAGCGTCATTAGTTATCGCATAGTTAAAAAAAATCGGATATTATCGAACAATACGATTACTTCCTGTCGTCACAGAGTAATCTTCTCGACTCTTATCTCAGTGGCGATCATCGTGTGCGCGATTCATAGAACACACGAGTTCTGGTTATGTGTTTTGGTTAGTCACCGGTGTTTGCGATAAATTCGCGGAAAATGGACATACAGCGAACATCCTCGAAGTCATCTGATTCACTTGAATCATACTAGTAACGACAACGTCAATTGTTCGAGCCACAGTTTGCCATGTGCCGAGTTCAGAAATAATTCAATGAGGTTTACGTAATGTCTCCCCGGCTCGAGGACAATTTTTATATAATATTATATTTACATTTATGCGTGTATATAGGGAACCATGTGGTTTGCACTAACCGACGATACGTACCGATGGCAAAATCTTGTGAGATAAAAAAAATTGTTAAGTTGTATATTTGGAGACAATAAGTACGAGCGAAGCGTTGAGGAGCATCTGTTCTGTCGTGAAAGTTGGCAACGCTTCATCGCCATGGCGCTCGACTATGAAGGCTTTCTAAACCTTTTTTCAAAATAAAACTTTACATCTACGCACTTTAGGTGTTATTTGGTCAGATAACGATTACCGAATATTAGAACGTAACGCGGACAAGCCGACTCAAAACAAAAACAATAACATACACAAGTCGCTAAGTATTCCATAATAACTTTATGTATGTGTTTTTCTCCGGTCGTACAAAGCGACAAACATGTTTTTGTTAACGCATACAAACATGGCATTTTTCACCATTATTATTTACTCGTTAGTCGCAAGAATCTTCCGCATTTTGAATTTGCACGATTTTTGTAAATATTTTCACTAATGCAATCGATTTTCGAATTGCTATTACAAGCGATTATAAAATAAACAGGAAAATGATAACCACTAATGTGTTTACAAAGTCCATTATGAGACATTTATACAAATACAAGTGATAAAACAATACTTTCACTAATCTCTATAGAACTCTGTGGGGTAAATATTCGTTGTAAATTCACCGTTTAGATTATATTGTTATGCAACTCTTGTCGAGTGCGAATTTTTACAACGCGCTCATAGGAAGATGTATCGAGTGAGAGAACGCTTTCGGTGAAAGTTTCCCCCGTTCGAAATGTATAATGTGGTGCTTTTTTCCGTCACAGATTGGCAAAAAGTAATTGCGAATTATCGTTGCGAAATCGCAGAAAAAAACCGTCTATTTCATTTTTCTACATTTAAGTGGATGTCGACGTTCGTCGTTTGGCCGATCTTCAAAGATTAAAATCAGAAAACGTTTCTACGACTATAAGCAGCGTTCGATGGTTTAAAATAAACCAGACGCGGTTTATTTTCGAAACAAGTTTACTATTGGCGAATGCGTAGGCTGCACCGTATAGTATGTTTCTATTCGGGACTAAATTACAAAAGCAGAAAGACCCAACTCAAACGAAGGTACAAAATGTGTTTTGAAAAAAGATCGGCAATTTTGTTGAGGTAGGCCTTGCTAGGCGTTTTACCTGTTCCTTGGAACGAGAAGGGGATACGTCGTTGTATGTATGCATAAATCAGCGATGAAAAAACTTTTGCTTATTACTTATTATGTACTACAAAATTTTGTTTAAAATATAAATATATATAATGAAAAATTGATGTACAATCGCGGACCAATCAGTCTCACTTTCATACTTTCCATTCGCTTTTTTTTTCATTTGTATTTATGTTCATTCAATGCTCGTTAAAATAAAATTGAAATCGTTAATTGCACAAGCGTAAATTTCTACGTTCATTTTACTATGAAAATTAACGCAAAACGAATGATATAGCATTTGTTGTAAACCACTGAAACGGTCGTTGCGGAAGGGCGACCATTTAAAATGATATTTTCGAGGGCTTTCAACGACACTGACTTTCTCAAACAGTCATAAATCACAATTCCTTTAATTTTTTTGTATTTTATTATTTAACAGGTAGACTTACGAACGGCGAAACGTTTCAAATGCTATATAATTTAGAAGTGAATACGAAATGTGTACACCCTATATAGGCAGGTAATTTGCATTTGAAACACACTGTATGTACATGATTCATCAATAAAAATGACTTATAAACGTGAAAAGAAATGACTAAATGGGGTAATTAGGTAGATGTAATAAAATTTCACACTGTGACTTGCGAAAATAAACGGTTTTTTTCTGAACAAGTGTGCTAAATTCAAATTACGTACAACAGCGATTTCTCAATGCGAAAATCGAACGATCACAGTCCAAGCTTTAGTCATTTCAATTATACTTACTAAACAGTTTTATTGAAAGAGTTTGAATGTACTAGAGTAGTTCTATGTATTATTTATTACAGTCATGCCATGTTAAGATGCAAAGTTAAACCAATGTGTGAATAACTATCCAGTTTATCATCATTTTCAGCCGTTCACCATTCACTGCTGGATGAAAGCCTCTCCAATCCTCTTCCATTCCTGTCTGTCTTGAGCAATCTGCATCCATTTGACTCCTCACATTCTTCTCAATTCATCAGCCCATCGTCCACTCGGTCTACCTTGCTTTCTTTCACATCCTCTCGGATACCATTCTATTATTCTCGCTATGTGTCCACTAGAACTTTTTCACACGTTCCGCTATATCTGCCACTTTGGTCATGCTTCTTACCCATGTATTACTATTACGATCTCTTCTTGTTATACCAAGAATACATATTTCCATGCTTCTCTGTGTGCACTGGATCTTATGTAACATTCTTGAATTTAGCATCCTCGTTCACATCCATATGTCATAACTGGCAGTACGCATTGGTCGTATGCTTTTTAGCATAGTGGGATGTTGGATTTAAAAACTGTGTCCATTCTTCCAAAAGCGCTTCATCCTAGTTTCATTCTTCGTTCTATCTCTTCTTATTTACATCCAATCACGTTTACCAATTGTCCTAGTTATAAATATGTAATTATCAACTATCTCTACAATGTGGTTATCTACTGTGACTACGTTTTGCGTGCAAAATTCATTAAACATCATTTTAGTTTTATTAAAATGAATTCTTAAACGTACTTTCATACTTGCGTATATTCAGTAGTAAAACCATTCGTCGAACAGTTTCGATCGGGCGACGATCAGAGTTCATGCAGCCACATTCAAACTAACCATTTGGCTCCGATTGCATCTCTCCGAGACTTTTATCCAATCCAAACTATAAATGATCCATTTTGAGTGCCAATAGTATTAAAAAATAATAATAAATAAAGCAAAACGTTGAACTTTAGCCAGTGTGGGGGCTGCGACCGATACATGATGCTGAGAGCAATGGCCTCGACCCTCTCTACCTACTTGCACAATGGTGCAGGATGCTTCCCTTGTGTGCACGTCGAAGTGCATCTCACACGATGCACCACTGCACGACCGTGAGAAATGAACGTTGAATTTTATCGATACGAATGTGTAAGTATTGTATGGCCACAACTGAGCTAATTTCCAAAGAAACTAACCGTGCAAACAACACGTGTCACTTCCAATAGATCAATTGTCGTCATTTACTTGGTCGCTGTTTAATCAGCCGCGTCTCGTTTACACCGAACATATTGTGCCTCGTTCATTTGAAAATTACTCTAATATATGTATGTACATCGGACCAAGCCTATGACATTGACATCAAATTTAACCTAGCATTTCTAACAAAAATTGTCGGCTATTGTATTACTACAAAAGGTGTGTATATTTTGAATTCGTATTAGGCGGTAAGCCGCCTCAGAATTACTTGGCCAGATTTCAACCGATGAGATTTTCAACGGACGCAACTGTTGAATATGAAAAACCCATCGTAAAACTCACTCAAACTTGGCATATTCAAAAGGCGATGTTTACGTGTAACTTCCGCGGATGAAACGACTCGTACGTGTGTTTTATCAAGTATTGCGTATTTGCATGTATGTACGTACATACGAATTACATATGTATTCAGGATGTGCTTGTCAAAATGCCACCAATTTATTCGACCGGTCGAATCTGCAAAGTTTTCGCGATAAATAAACCATCGCCATGTTATTGTTGATCTTGGACGATTTATTAGGGCGCGCTGTAAAGCCGATTTAGCGTTGGTTCTAGTTTACTATCGACCAGTTACGGAATTTCGCACAGTACGTGTTTACCATAAATTTGAACTCGATCAATGTCCGGCAACCTGTGATGGATCAAATGTCAATTAATTATTATTATGTACTTTACTATTCGCACGGGGAGGTATTCAGGCGCGACAAATTAACTCCATCGTCCCGGGCGATATAGTGAAATAAATTACATTTTTTTCGTTTTAAATTACGCATGTATCTTGTGTTACGGACTTGAAGATGTAACGCGAAGAATGAGTGCTTCGATTGAACGCTGTTCATTGTCCAAGGTGGAAGCAACATTCTACCAGGTGACCTTCTCCGTATATAAGCCATTATGAATTCTCGAGCTACTAGTATTGATAATTAGTTCTAGAGATTCGTATAAAAATTAAAAAAAAAAATCATTACAGAGGAGTAGCGATTCAGTCAGGAATAGAACACCTATTCGAATATTATCTATTTTATTATATCGCCTTCGCAAACAGATACTATGGATGTCGACGAGGTTTCCCCGAAAAAGATATATTATATGTATCTATGTACATACATATGTAGATAAGAACGTCCTAAAAAGGCTTCAAACACTTTGATAAAGTATATTTTTAAAAGTTATCACTAGACGTGACGAAAGTAAAAATTGTGTTTGTCAAAACCTAACTATCATTATTAGCAAATATAATTTGATGAATAATAATGTTAAACATTTTGTATAACTAACTGTGAGTACACAACGTTCTCTTAATGCAATTTGGAATGAAAATAGTTACTGAAAAATCGTCATTTGTATCTTTGGCTTGCTTAAAAACTTAGCTAAGATTCTATTGAATCGTGTTTGGCGAAATCTTTTCAGTAAAATAGGCGATCAAACTATTTATCGTTACTTTTTTTATATGCACGTATAGATTCGGTAACAAAATTATACTTTATAAAAGTAGCAGCGTTGTAATTTTGCTATACAGGCCCATGTTTATCATGTTAAAGTTCACTATATGCGTTAAAAAAGTATGCATTGATGTAATGTATCTACTAAATTTAAAATCGTCGTAAAATAATGCACAGATAAAATTTATATAAAAATGACGTCACAGGCGTCTATGCTTATCGTTTAAATTTCAATTAAATAATATCTTGATAAGTTACCTAGATAATACATATGTATATACAATATGTTCTCGTCACATTTCATAGATAATATTCGTAGTTATCGTGTTATACAAGAAATAAGTCGAGCGTCGTGTTTTTTGACGTCACAATACGCTTAATAAACATTCTTATACATACAAGTATTTAATCGATTCAATGATTTTCTCGATAAAATTATTCAGATCTTGATATTATCGAACTGGTGAATTATACATCAGATGGCAAACAATAGTTTAAAAATCATTTCTATATTTAATCCGATCGCTATTATCGAGTCACACGCTCTTATGTGACATCTCAAGTGTTGAATGGTGAAATAAAATTACGAATTTAATTTATGTAACTTTTTATATGAAATATCACTTAATTGTTTGCTGCGTCGTTGAATGATATGGCACGTATTAATTTTAGTGTGAATACGTCGCATTTCTGAAAGGAGAATTGCGCTGAAAGAGAATCATTGTAAAACGATGGGAATAATTAATAATGTGTACATAAGGTGTTCGAACGAACGTGAGGAATATACGCAATTTCCATTATAATAGTAAACATGCGGTTTTTTCAATGACAAAGAATAGAATGATTCAGATGTTCGATGATGGTATTGCGTCTTATAAAAAAATCATAATATTTTGAAATTCTATGGATGATTTTAAACCGTAAAACGTTTTACATACTTAAATTTTCTTAAGAAACTTTCAGATGGCTTATAATGCTATTTATATTGTTTTCTTTGCTATCCAATAGAAACCATTTCAAATAAATATACATAAAGTTACGATCGCATAATTTAACACATCGGGCAAATGGCCATCTTGTTTAAACTCGCAGCATTAAAATGCTATTATTTTATTTGGCTAACGGAATGATAATTTGATCGATGAAATAATTAGCCCGTGATAGTGCAAGTACTAGAAATAAATTCGATTGTGTTGTACTAAAACAATGTTATGTTACACGCGCGCGATTCTTGAATGAACGAACGATTGTCTCGCGCAGCACGTGGAAATTTCTCTAACCCATTTTCTAGTCTAGAATACAGTATTATTTTTTTAAAGGAGCATTGGCACAAAGTTCGGTGGGAAAGTGCCAAAATATTTTCGTCATAGATTTTCGCACTACTACGACACATTGTCGTCACGTGAAGTTTTGCCGAATGGCGCGCACTTTTACGGCGAATCCGCGAAAAAAACAAACGCGGGAAAATACCCACGATTTTTCTGTTTACAAACACCGGATTTTTTTATCCGATATTCGCAAGATCCACCTACATTTGTTTATTTTCAAGTTTTAATATATGTACAATTATACGCGACCAAACAATACAAACGTGGCGAATTTGCGCATCGCAAATTATTATACTTGACCCCTTTCTGTATGTTGCTTGAATTTACGATAAAGCACGATCGTTGACCCAGTGACTTGATCGAAGTTTGCTCGCATAATTAACGCTCATTTTTAGACTCGACCTTTATAAATAAATACACCGACGCGGTTCTAATCAAATTTGCATCACCCAGGCACTCTATTAATAGAAGCATTATGTACGAATGGAATAAAATCACTAAAATAGTACCCCATATTGAATATTGACACGTGAAGTTACACAGAACGAATGTTAACAAACTGTTTGATATTAATTTTAATACGCTTTTCAGCATTTGACGACATTGCAGAGGAATCTTACAATTAGTCAATACTTTCAAAACAATCGAAGGGGGGATAATATGGCTTTTTTTCTTGGAAATGTGAAGAAATAAACAGAGTCGGTGATTTACAGCATAGGTTAGAATAAGTTGATAATGTCAAAAGATAACCAGCAAATTTATTTCATATACATATGTGAACTGTATACACAAGCGACTGACGTGTCAAGCATTGATAAGAAGGCTCGTAGCCGTTATTGTACATACACCGATACACGTAAATAGTTAATCTCTCGAAACAAACCACACACGTACAGGCACGAACGAGTATGTGTGGATTTTAAAATCCCAACAATACATATTATAATATACATAGGAAACGATTCGATCACGCGCAATAACGAGATTTTCGGCTGGTAAATATTGACTTAGAAGCGGTAATAGTTAAAAAAAAACAATGTATTTTCCTTGACACGAGTTTTTCTCAGAATCAACGATTACAAATGAAAACAAAAATAACATTACAACATTGAATATTCACTTGTATGTATTTGTATTGTGGAATATAATGCTCATAAACGATGTCAAAGTATATGCGGCGTAACCGTCACAATGTGCTGATAAGCGTATTCCAGTCAGTTGAAATAACCGACATTTTTAACATCGTCCATGAGTTGTGTTAAATCACACGTACGATTGGAATTTATGAAATGTAAAGAATTCACTAGAATTATTGCAGATTTTAATTTACGTGAGACTTACGTGTTCGTTATAAAACAATTAGTTCCAACTCAAAACTAACGACTGTTGCTTTTATATTAATATATTCATTTGCAGAATTGGATAATGTATTACTCGGTATATTAATTGAATGTGCATCATATAACAATTTTCAAAATGGAATCAAATTTGATTTCTATTAAATTTAAGTTAAATGTGTCAATGACTTATTAACGTTTTCCGTAAACATATGAACTAAGTACCCGAGTAGTTAGTTTTGTACGGTTAATGCTATTTGTGTTTAATTTTGCACGCAAAACTTCATCACAGTAGACAACCATATTGTAGAGGTAGTTGATAACTTATTGATACCTAGGACAATTGGTGAACATGACCGGATATAAAGAAGAATTAATCGAGGATGGAGCGCTTTTGGAAGAGTGAACACAGTTTTTAAATCCAACATCCTGCTATGTTTAAAAAATGAGGCATACGACCAATGCGTATTGCCAGTTATGACGTATGGATGTGAACGTGGATGCTAAATTCAAGAATGTTACGTAAGATCTAGTACACACACAGAGAAGCATGGAAGCATGGAACAAGAATAGATCGTAAGAGGAATACATGGATAAGAAAGTATGACCAAAATGCCAGATATAGCACAACGTGTGAAAAAGTGGACACATAGCGAGAAGAATGGATGGCAGATGAACGCGAGAAATACTGAAACGGTATCCGAGAGGATGTGAACCGAGTGGACGATGGGCTGACACATTGCTCAATACAGACAGGAATTCAAGAGGATTGGAGAGGCCTTCACCAGTGGATGGTGAATGGCTGAAAATGATGATGATGACACCCATTCAATTTATCGTTTCACGCGCTGTCAAACGGGCTATGGGCTGTACTGTTATCGTACAAAAACTAGCGCGCACGGTTCGGGGTCAGTGGTGGGGTTTGAACCCACCGTCGAAGAGGATTGAAGAGGCCTTCATGCAGTACATAGTGATGACGATGATGATGAATGTTATTTGATTGAATGTGTTAATTGGTGATATTTACTCTCTCTCGAAGATTGATCGCTGTCGCCTTCCGCAAGTGCACAATATGAGTTTGTCCTCTGAAAGGATGATCACGGTATCGCATTCGGGCAACATGCCCACTTCACAATTTTCCTCCTTGCACTTCATCATAGTTATGCGAAAGTCGTTGTATACCATCAAAAACAGTCATTCAAACGGCTTTTATGAATTTTGAATAAAATCTTTGCTAGAGCACGTGTTTGGTGCGTGTGTTTGGATAGCTGTAGCGGCGTTAGCGTCCGTTAACGTTCGCCGATACACTGAAAATTTCGCGATGCGATAAAACGGGAATAAACGGGGGCCCGTCGCGATTTTTGGGGCCCGCCCAAACTACATACGAGCCAAAACAAACGGGGGCTCATAGGCGGTCGTGCCCTCTGGCAATCGCTACGACACCCAAACTGACGATGATCGGCCTCCGATCGAAGCTTTTAATCGTGGCTAACCCATAGATAGACAAACCGGTTGGATTCGCCATTTAATTAATTCGCGACCGTTTGCTGAGCGCGTGACCGGTTGTTGCTACCGGTTGACCGGTCTAGGGACGCTAGGGCCGGTCATGAAGTCCACCTACTCAGTATATGTACCTACATAATATGTACATATAGTTATTTAACCGTACTATGTATTACAATTGGATATAACTTTTGATATATTGAATAAAACCAAACAATCTAAAAAAAATATCCTAAGGATAGGAACTTCATAATATATGTAGTTCAGGGGTCGTCAACCGGTGCGCGGTGGTCCGCGAGAGAATTTTGGTGGTCCTCATTATATATGTATATAATAGCCGAAATTCGTCTGTCCGTCTGTCTGCTGATAACGCTCGCCGAGGTAAATGATTAAATGACATGAACCGTCCGCGCGCGAATAGGATTTGAACCCGTGATCACCAGGTTGGAATGAGTCGTGCTAACACTATCATCCAACGGAGACGATGACGATTTGACAATATAATATCTCAATAGGCTCGCAACTTTGCTAAATTGTTACGTTGTTATTATAATGCAACAACCATAAAAACTATTAAATTTAATATTATTTTTCAGTACGGGTGATGAGAACGATCCATTGATATATATTCAACGGGCTTACACTAGTGTTTCATAATCATCATCATATTCAGCCGTTCACCATCCACTGCTGGATAAAGGCCTCTCCAATCCTCTTCCATTCCTGTCTCGAGCAATCTGCATCCACTTGCCTCCACCCATTATTCTCAATTCATCAGCCCATCTTCCACTCGGTCTACCTTGCTTTCTTTCACATCCTCTCGGATACCATTCCAGTATTTCTCGCGTCCATCTGCCATGGATTCTTCTTGCTATGTGTCCACTCCAACTCTCCAGCCCATTGCCACTTCAACTTTTTCACACGTTCTGCTATATCTGCCATTTTGGTCATACTTCTTACCCGTGTATTCCTCTTACGATAACTTTTTGTAATACCAAGCATACATATTTCAATGCTTCTCTGGGTGCACTGGATTTTACGTAGCATTCTTGAATTTAGCATCCAAGTTTCATACCCATACGTCATAACTGGCATAATGAATAATGTATAGCGTTTATTTATTATAATTTTTCTATCGTTATAAGGTGATATCTAACTTTTTGCAAATAACTTGGAGTGCAAATATAAGTGTAATTACCATTTCATATTTACAATGTTAGTTTTATGGAAAAAATCATGGTCGCTACCGTGATTTGGTAGTGGAAAAAATCATGGTCACTACCATTAAAAAATCATGGTAGTGGTCCGTGGAATTCGAGATTTTGAGTTTAGTGGTCTATGAGGTCCGAAAGGTTGGCGACCGCTGATATAGTTAATTCGTGCGGATTCGCGTACTATGTATGTATGTACATATGTACCTATATATCGAACGTAGAAGCTTGTATACATTGAATACACTATCCTATTTTAAACAGCTGTAACTTTTGAAACGTTAAATAAAACAATGCATGACAGGATGTAAAGAAGAAGAAATAAAACGATGGATGAAACTAGAATGGAGTGCTTTTGGAAGAATGAACATAGTTTTTAAATCCAACATTCCGCTATGCTTAAAAAATAAGGCATACGACCAATGCCAGTTCTCACGTATGGATGTGAAACGTGGATGCTGAATTCAAGAATGTTACGTAAAATTCAGTGCACATATACATACGTAGATGCATGGAAAAATGTATTCTTCGTATAACAAGAAGAAGTAAGAGAAATACATGGGTAAAAAGTGGCAGATATAGCGGAACGTGTGAAAATTTTCAAGTGGTCACAGCGAGAAGAATGGACGGCAGATGGACGCGAGAAATATTGGAGTGGTATCCGAGAGGATATGAAAGAAAACAAGGTTGACCAAGTGGACGATGGGTTGATGAATTGAGAAGAATGTGTGGAGTCAATTGGATGCAGATTTCTCAAGACAGACAGGAATGGAAGAGGATTGATGAGGCCTTCATCCAGCAGTGGATGGTGAACGGCTAAAAAAGTGGTGATGATGATGAAATAAAACAATAAACTATAAATTGCTTTAGATACATTATGATAGTGTATTTCAGCTTGCTTTATTATTATCAACTAAATGTTGTTTAATTGTGATTTTTTAGAGTCTGCCGTGTTCTTGTATTGTTATAAAATCATTTCATGATATAAAACAAAAAAAAAAGGGATGACTTACAAAGGCAAGTATCACTTTTGCAAATGCTAAATTTTGAAAATATTAATGTTTGTATATTTGGTACCAAACTTATATATATATGTATGTATCTATATGAAATTTCAACGTGATAGGATAAGCTGTTTTTGAGCTATAGCGATTCTACGTACATACGTACATATGTATGTACATCCACCTACAGACAAACAAACATTTTCAAAAATCATGAAAACGTCATCAGGGGATGATACCCGATGCATATCATGTGATATATACATACATACATATATGGATAAAGTATACTGTTGTATTCACTGCTGATAATTCGGGTGATATTGTCGAAGCGAATCAAAATCTTCAAGAGAGCTAAACTTTGCAATCTATTAGATGTAGCTTTCCAAAATTTAACATCGAAAAATTAAGGATATAATGCTTTTAATGCAATTTATACTTTATTGTTTTGTTTGGTGTTTCAAAAGTTACAGCTGTTTAAAATAGGATAGTTTATTCTGGGCCAGCCTATACACTCAACATAGGCATAGATCGTAGGAAGCGAATTCGCACGAATTGAATAGCGAATATTCATTGTTGTTTATTTATAATGGCGGTAGTTTTTAAATATCAGAGTGTTGAATTCACAGTGTCGATGTAAAGGTTAAAACATATGTAGATTACTGTCGCGCGTTGCACGTTTGTGTCTCTTTGTTCTGGGATAGTTTTAATTGTTCATTGAGAGATAGAGTGAGACACACGAATGCGTGTTAACTTCACTTCGAATTAAAACGCCAACGATTTGGCCAACTAAGTTGAATAAAAAAAAATTTAAATATGCAAATTGTACAACTAACGACATTCGCCAATTGGATACGTGACGCTTGGCAACCGGCTCGACATTTGACCCTTTACGCACGGACCGATTTGTATTTCACCGTTACGACTTTTCAATTCTGTATTTGTATGTATGTATATGAAGTAATATTTGTAACAACGCGCTTAATAAAGAGCCGCCTACGAAAACTGATATGAAAATTGTATACAATTGCAAATTTTTGCTCTTCGGCATTAAATTTGGTATACGCTAAATTTGGATTGTGTACGTATGCGACAAAAAAAATGTTGTCGAAAGTTTCTCATTTTGATCAACTGTCAACTGGCGTTTACCAGTTTATTCCCATTAATGTAATAATCTCGTCATATTTTGAATTTGTTTACAGAAGATGATGACCCTGTATAATTTCGTATGATGTATTGAATGTAAGTGTTACGTCTGATTTCCACTTATTTTTTAATTTGCTAAAATTCAGTAGGATTCGATAATTTTTAGTTACGTAGTCACGTAATCTTACAATGAGGTTGAATGAGGAAAATATATGCTGTAAAAAATGTAGAGTAATTAATTGTGGTGCATAATAAAACAAGATCACTACAAACACTTATAGTTGGAATTGATCGCATTTGCCAATTTCAACGATACATTACATCATCTTATCGATCAAATCGTACCATAGATATATGACTTAAGTTTTACAAATAAATTAATGGACAAGATGACGTTTAACATAATTTAAAATATTTTCTTGACTATCGTATATTTATTTACATACATATACATATATGTATAGCAAACATAATATGTACATATGTATGTACATAGGTTTCTTTGAAAGAACAGTTGGATGCTATGTTTGAAAATAAACGATGCATTAAAAAGTCTATAACCGAAGCGAAAACCGTTGAAAATTTATTTATCTATGGCTATTAATCTCATTGACGGCTTTTCCTAACACATTTCCTTTTAGTTTTATTTATACAAAACGCTGCAAAACTAAATTCGCTTCGACTCGTCGTAAAACCAATGTTTCGGTCTCCTGCTCTTTTCAGTCTCGTTTTTGGCAAGCTTGCACTAATGACGGTCCCACAGCTTAAATCTTGACGTCGACTCTTTCGTCGGAAAATGCGGGGAAAATTTTCGCATGAAAAAAATACGACAAAATCTGAAGGTCATCGGGAATGCCCTAATGACGCTCATCTCGTGATAGTCGTGATGCTGAACACACGTAATCGGCATTATCTTTACAGATATTAGATACCCTTATTCGTCATTCGTCTATGTTGCCAACGGTGACGTAACTTACGCCCCCTAATTTTAATAGCGCGTCCGATGCAAAAGTAAGGTCAACTTGTCTCGAAATATTGACTTGATTCGCTCTATGTGTATCGAAAATAATACACACTTCTAAAAAGAGAATAGGAATTTAAATTTATAGTTATGTATGTATGTACATATGTATGTATATATTGAGACTTGACGTATATAACTGATTTAGACTATGACAATTCATCGTTCAAGATCAATGTCAAGACACCTGAAGAACGCACGCTATCACCGTTTAAAGATAATTTCGATCAAGTGATCTAATCCAATCATTTGTACATACATACATACTATAAACATCGCTATTTTATTATAATTGGGTGTTTACATCGGTTGACACGCATATTAATCTCGATATGACAGATTGGGCTTATCATATAAACCTTTTAGTTAGTTTTTTGATTATTCCAAAACAAAACAATTTCTTAGTATTGTGATACAGTTGTTAAGTTTAGTCTGTTATGCATACGTAAACGATAATGACTTTGTAATGATTTTATTATTCATTGTTTACTAATGATTTTGATATTTTTTTTTTGTGTTTCAATATTACATATACATACATATGTATGTGAAATTGATTTGTTGAAATCGTAAGTGAAATTAAACTAATGCAAAATAACATATGTTTCTTGAGAAAACGTGGAAAATCGGAAGGTCAATTTACATGTTGTTTAGAAAAAATCGTATTTTCTTTGATGCTAAATTTATTTGACCCGTCTTTTTCAGCCATTAACATTCGAGTACAAGCAAAATGTTTATTTTTATCGCGCGGAACTTTGACCTGAATTAATTTACCATACATTCATTACGTGTATTTTTAGGATTGTTAATATATTGTTGGTTTATTTATATACATACGTTTTTTTTTTTATATTAAGAAAGTGTTTTGGCACGACAAAATAACAACAATATTTAAAATGAGAGTAAAAATATTTCAAGTACGTTTTGAATGTATGTATAGAAGAATGCAAATATAATTTTATTGAATACGTATCACGCGAATTTTGAATTTCAAACGTTCAAGATGTGCAAAATCAAAATATGTATGTAAATCCCTAATGTGTGAAACCATTTTTTGTTAGAATGTTTATAAGCGAGTGTTGTGAAAATGCAATTGACGTATCTTATCGCGTAATTTAGATTACGTTACGCAATATGTGGGTTACCTACTGTACAAAAGCGTTGCGTTTCATGTCAAGGAAATATCAACTCCTTTTATATAAATAGGTCGTTTTATATACATATTTAAACTGCAGAAGGTAGTTTTATTTACGTATTAAAACTTGGGGGTAATTCTGAATGGACTTTTTATTCGTTCTTAAAATCACAGAAGGGAATACCTTTTACGTATGCCGTATTCTCCGAATCAAACTCATAGTCACGAGTTAAGCTTTTTTTCCATATTATTTTCAATATGTATTGAAAAGGTATGAGGAAAATGACCTTCAGTCAATAACCTGAAATAGGTCGCCGCCCCCCTATAAAAAAAGTTTCATTTGTATTCCTAGAAGTCGTTCCTATGTATGTAGTATCTAATTTGACTTAGTTCTTTTTGTATGATTTTTACGAACGATTCGGTTTTTTTTTTCGTTTGTTGAAAAAATCACAAAACCGGGTCCGAACCACGATTATAAGCCCTATTACAGTATGGCAGATGTTTAAAAGGCTTAGAGACCTTGTATTGCCAAAAATAATGTAATGCATTACCTATCATAATAGCTAAATTTGAAATCTATGAAATTTTTTCCGTTTGATTCCGTATCAGATTTAAAATTAGTTATAATAAATTGCGATAAGCTATTTGGTAAGTTTTTCGAAAGGTTTTCACCTTAAAATAGTACTCGCATGGCTGATGATGATGATGAATACAGCACGTGCTGCTATTTGACGTAGAACAGACGCAGTCGATCAGTCAAATGGACCAAACTCATCGACGTTCAGTGTGAATCATCTCTAATATATCAAATGTATGTATGTATATATAGTGTGTTATATGTATGTACTTATACGTACAAGATATAAATCATTTGAACGAGATTTGAGGCATCCTTCTAACAACAGACATCTTAATAATATAATCAAACTGCCAATAAATCTGCACACTTGTCCGCTTCTTATTTGCAAAACTCATAAATTTTATTATAAAATGGATTCCATCAATAATTTGAAGTTTAAGCGTTGTTATAACACTATCAGGTAAACTAAAGATAACATTTGTGGAAAACTATCGGTGGTAATATTTAAATAACTCATATAAATATTGTTGCCATTTCGAAGTCGTTTTTCTACGAGTTCCAGTGCATAACAAACTACCAATTTCCCCGGATTTTCTTATCGCACTATACGACTACAATTTCGAGAAAATTGTTTAAAATTTTACAATAGTTAATGGCGTGTGTATTTTTAATGAACGAACGAGTAAAATGATGGAATTTTTTCCAATTTTGAATTTGATGCATGAAAACAAAATTTTCACTTGCCTATTTAGGCATTCATCTCACATGTTCAATTCCAAGTGTACATGTGTAATTAATGCAACGTTGTGTATTCAAATAGCGAAGCGATGCGTCAAAATGCCTATATGTATCTAGTTATAATATTTACTTTAAAAAGTTAGAAAACATAAACTGTGAAAGAATAAATATTGAACCTTCAAATGCAAAATAAATCCATCCCGATATTCTTTCTGCGAACAATAAAATCTTAAATAAACAAAAAAAAGTATCGCTTAAAGTATATTTTATTAGATTCTTGCGAAAATCACTTCGATTCAAGTCGATTCGTGCTAAATTTGAGTGATGGCTTTCAGCGCACGTACACAGCGAATTTCACGAGAAAGCCCACTGATTGACCAACGTCAGTTATCAAATGGAAAATCTGCTTTTCGCAAACAGTAAACATGTTCTTTTGCTCGATCGGGTTTTGTGGGCGTCACGGGTACATTAATCGCAGTCGCGAAACGAAAACATTTCCTCTGGGAAAATCTAAATATTTATTCAAACGGTTGGGCATTACATTACGATTTCGAATACGCTCAGACCAATTTTCCCGATCGTGTAATGGTTATTGGATTTTCGCCTTTCGGATTATATTATTTTGCGAGACCGGATTTAACTGCAGCGCCGTATCGGTTTATTGGCTTAGTGCGAAATACGACCGTGTATTTCGTAGGTAGAAATAATTCGACTCTTGTATAAATAGAAAGCTAACATTTGAATTTTTCTACAAATCAAATTTATTAAAAGCATTTGTTACGGTGGCCATTCACGATCCGTTTTCCCCAACGTGTCGACGGATGCGTTCAGAGATAAAAACGACCTCGATGAAAAAAATACGACCCCACTAACGATCGGTGTGAACCAACTGTATTTTCACCAGTTTTTCGCCACAATGTCACAATAAATACGGCTGGTGCCCACTCACGATCGGTTTTTGCGGGTTATCCATAAAACTTCCTTATGGAATTTAAGAAGCGCCAGATTTCGATTACCGCTCTGAAAACGCTCGATTTGGCACATTCACGATTCATTTTAACGAGACGTTCGTGTTGTACGGCAGGGAAAACGGATCGTGTATGACTACCATTAAAGTTAAAAAAAAAATAATGAAATAATACGTACCGTGGGTACTCACTGTCTCCCGATATGAATGGAAAGTAATACATTGTTATTTGCAACAATAACAATAAAAAATGCAGGTAATACGAAAAATAGCTCGTACTGTCGTTAATAAAACTATTAAAGCACTTAATAGTTAAGTTAAATAATTAAGATTATTATTATACCGCTGTCAATTATTTTTTATACTATTTATCAGTATAATAATACAATTACTCCACTCAAATTGATAAATTAACGAAACCGTGTCGATATAGTATAAAAAAAAAGGTTTTCGTTATCGGAAGAGACATTCGTGCGGTCGGTGACGCGAAATCGCAAGAACTACCGAACAACTGATTTGGTAATGTTCGAATTTATTTCGATTGAAATTTCTAGACTTGTGGACTATTAACCGTTGTGTTTGAATATTGAATGTATCTACATATAGTACGTATGCATAAGTACATAAGTGCAATCGACGTGACAAGTTAATGCATTCGAAAGTTATGGCGTGATCCATCGAAATACGGCTCGGTATGTAATGCATTTTAAAATGTTGCAAACGCATTTACAGCTATTGCAAAATATTGACAGTGATTGTAGATGGCATGGGAAAGTGCTAAAAACTATTAAAAAAATAGCATGAGTGCTCAAAAATGATAAAAAAAATCGCTCGAATGATAAATCTTGTTTTGCTATTCATAAATTGTATGCAGTTAGGCTACAATTTACATAGAAATTCGACTATTATAATGACCAAAAGAAGACGAACGATTTATCAATATTTTTTTCCTATACAATAAATATGAATTAGTTGCGATGAAGTTTCTCAAGAATTATTATATTTATTCATTGCATGCGAAACATTGAATTCGATGCGTTTCGATAAACAATCGGGTTCATTGACATTGAATTTAATCATTGACCATATTTAATTTGCTGCCGCCACTACAATACAAATGAGGCGAGAGACAAATATCAGGATACGGATACAGCACAAGTCAAATATGCTTTGCTAAAAATCTAAGGTCAAGATTTGCTAATGACGAAAACCCAATAAAACACTAATGCATATGTATACGTAAGAATATTATGCTAGTATATAGTGAATACATACCATGAAACACATTTATTGAGTGATTGACGCTAACAAATTAGAGTTGGCACTAGTTTTGGCGATAATTGGCATTGGATTCATATTTGAATAATTTCAACTAACTAGATGATCTAAGCATTATTGATTCGTTAAAATAATAAAAAATATTATATTGTTTTATTTTAAAATTATACTCGAGGGTTAATTCAATTGCTGCTATTGATTTTATGTATCAATCGTAAATACATATGTTCATTTAGTATTTAGTCTAGAGGTTATTTCTATCAAATGTGACAGCCAAATTGTAGAGCGATATTTCCAATTGAACATAAAGGTTATTGTCGCATTTTAGCCAAATTACCTTGCTCTAATTTTAGCTAATTTTTGCACATCTAAATCGTTTCATACTAACTTAATCATAAAGGCCAAAATTATGATGATGACAGCAACCAAAATCATAGCAATCAGAACTCCGAATATCATGTAGGTTCCATCGTTTGGAGCGTCTGTTAAAAAACACAAACAAATCATTAGTTTGATAAGATTCTATTTTAAATCCAAGAATAACAATACAAAGCGCATAATTTAATTAATGGGAAAATCATTCGGTTTTTCCAATGTTTGTAAATAGTAACAGCAGTGTCAGCGATTGACAAAATCAAAACACGTCAATCAGAAACATTATCTGTGATGTATTTATTAAAACAATGCGATTTACAGTGTTAATGGATAGGCGTAGTAACGTAGAGGACATATGTATGTATGTACATATGTACATATGTAAGTGACGCAGCATTGCAAAGAAAGTGTAAACACAAAAATATTAAATAAGGAAGGTAATTTGAAAATATTATGATTTTTTTGTTGTTTATTATTGATTGATTGTGTACCGAAGAGCGCCGTATACGTCAAATATTTTATTTCAACGGACACGTGTCGAATTATTGACGCATTTAGTGTACAAAATTAATTTTAAATATTCATGGTAACTTAGATAAGGATTATCAGATGAAACCATTTTATCCATGAAAAAATATCACGAAATTCAATTATCAAAGTGTAGCAAACTGAATAAACCTACATTCATACATTGTTGATATCATAACAGGGCAGAGTAATGAAGTCGAGTGTCTCACAAACATGACAAGTTTTACAAATACATACATATGTGCATTAAAATTTTAGCATATATCTGTAAACAATAATATTGTGCCAAGCCCACTTATTGGTTTTTACGTTTCGCACTACGCATTCACTCTCTCTGTCGCCGGTGATGATTAGATACGCAATAATTAATTTGTTTTGTTTCGTTTATCGCAATTAAGTTCGAATTGAACGCGCATAAACATGTTATTTCAACACCCCGGTAAGATGACGTCGGATAATCTATTTAGGGGATGAATTGAAAGCCTGAATCTCAATAATTGGTACGTATGAAGATTTTTTTACTACTTGCACATACATACATATGTATGTACTTTGATAAGAGTGGAGAACAAATTCACAACAAATTTTATCGAAATTTCAGGAAACGGTCATACATATGTATGCAATTCAGATGAATCCGTAGCAAACGCGTCTTTTTCGCCATTGTACGCCGTATTCGGATACCAAGAAAAATAGGAACATTGACACTGAATAAATATTACACTTTTACAATACGATTCCGTATCACCTGTTCAAAGCCAATTAGTTATTATAGCATGTACGTGCGTGCGTAAGCGTCGTTGGCAGAAAAAACAAGGTGACATTTTCATGTTTTAAATACATATTGATTCGTTCTTGGAAGAGAGGCTCTCAGGGAAAATATATACATATCCTCATTTGGGGGAATACGCATAGAGGAAAACTAATTATCGATTAAATTCCTTGAGATTTACATATACTTTACTTTGCATAAATAAAAAATATGTATTTCATGTAATTGGTAAATCAAATCGATTTTTCACAGTTTACGAGACTGTTGTAATCAATACTCGGTATTCATTCGATTTGCTCGTGTGACTTTTAAACCTGCAATAAAAGGATTAAATAGCATAACCACAACGCAAACAATTGATGAAATTTAAAAAATAATAATACCTACATTGGTTATTTTTACCCGAAATTCGATTTTGTATTTCAATGTGTTACGTTTGGATTGTCTATTTTGGGATTTTTTTACTAATTAAGCTGTTAAAAAGTAAAGTAGAAAAAAAAACAATGATTGATTAATACTGAAGTGCTGTCGTGTGTCTCGAGGCAAGGTCGTTCGAGTTGGTTCACTTTTTACCTTTGGCGAATTTAAGTTCTTGCAAAAAGATTGTTGACCTGCTGGAAACCTTGATGTTCCGCAAAAATCATAATAAACCTCGCTTATTTTCGGTAACAACGAATCGCACTAATTTATTCATTAAATTTAATATCAGAAGATTTACAGTTTATTTTTAAGTCCATTTATATGACCTCCAGTGGTATAATTATAAAATTTAAAATCAAGAACTTGCATTATAATTTAAGGATGTATCCAAGTTGTTTTCTTCGGAGACATTTGAATTTACATAAATTAGATTTTTTAAAACTTATTTCAGAATGCTGTTTACGAAATACTTTTAAAACATCAATACATTACTGGTTTCATGGAAAATAACCCTAATCATTTGCAATCGATGTACGTCAAAACTTAAACAGGTTTTATTTATGTTTTTCATTTGCATTGAACTTGTAAACATCGCATTTTTTTTACTCTTATTCCAAGCAATATCTACAATACCTTCTAAAAAAAAAAAAAATAATATTTTTTTCTCATTCGATCAATGAAAAATATTTTTATTTGTTCTGGTGATGATTTCCTTAAAATGTTTTCAATACAAGCAACAGCAATAATCACAATTATAATACTCGTAACTATTGCACGTCCTTACCTACATAAGGTCACTTTAAATTAGTCAACCACATTATTGATTTATTGCAATAATTATACTGTGTAAGAATAATATCTACAGTAAAGCGATCCCAATTGTCATTGTAATTGATATATCATTGTATTTATACGGACGGATGCGAGATGGATTTTTTACAAACGTTGACGTTGCCTTCTTCCATCTGTAAAGTAATTCAATACAGCAAATTAAACGCCTTGACGATCCTTCAAAGTGTTTGCAAGTACGTATGAGTATTACGCGAGAAAATTAACCCGAATATTTGACCCTAGTAAAAATTGTGTCAACGATGTGTGCGAAATTTTTAATCGAATAGTTATTTTGACCTTTAATTTGAACTTGTATCTATGTACATACATAATGACGCGTATTTAGTCTGAACTATTATTGTGAATAATATACAATTTGCAAAACTATGGTATTTAAATTGAAAACCATTCGACGATTTCCATAAATGACAATTGTATACACCTTGAACGTAAATGATAGAATTTATGAAAATGACCGTGATGCACCAACGGATTTCCGGTTAGAATTTTCATCAACTGTCATTTAAATATTTTTTTTGAGATGCAAATAAAAACAACGACATATCATCACCTTTTCTCATTACAGATAATATTCATAAAGGAATATCAAAAATATATTAATGGAATATCCATCATTGTTGATATTCCATTCCTTTCACCCATTCCATTCTTTTAAATATCAAAAATTTAAATTTTGAGCAATTGTGTATGAATATTGAATTCCAAAGTTCATTCAGATTGAAGTGCATATTGTAATAAGCAAAAATTTATGCTTATTGTATTAAGCAGGGCAAAAACCAAATTTAAAAAAATAAATTAATTAATGATGACGTAGAGAAATGTTTGTTCGCCTGTTATTGTAATCAAAGTTCACAAAGGAATAACGCTATTAAATTTTACAAAATAAATAAATGCCAATCGATGAACATTGACTTTTTCTATAATAAGATTTCATAATAGATTATCCGCATAAAAGCAACAATGATTATTTTCCGATCTGTACATGCATTTTCCATAAGCTATAGTATAGATTAACGTTTTATCTACATTTGTATGTATGAAAGATTCAAGTTAATGCGTCCTCTTATCGGGCCTGTTAACGTCATCTGCTTTTTAATTAACTTATTAAATGACATGTGGGTGTGTGTCTGTCTGTCTGTTAGTTAGCTAGTTGCCATTTTGACTGTTGTATATCGTAACGCCTCTCGACAAGAAGTCAGTAATACGTATATCTTAGCAGTAAACGGTTTGATTGACCCACAGGGTCTTCCGGGAATTTCTAGCAGATTCATCCAACGACGTCATCATCAATTCAATAATTTGTAGCTTGAAGAGTAGTTAATTCTGGATATTATCGCAAAGTAAAAAAAATAATAAAATTCATCGTAATTCATAACTTAAATTCATTTTAGTGTTATACAAGTATATCTTTGGATATACTTAATTATATTTTATATCGTTATAAACGTGACTAGTGAATTCTAAGATTTTTACTTATCATTCTATGTAGATTAGATCTCTAAATATCATTCATTTTTTTGTTAATGGTTCAATTGTATCAAATAAGCTTGAAATCGCAATAAAAGATTGCGCTGTACGCAGAAATCTATTGTTGTTAAAATGTTGAAATTTAATTCTTGAACAATTTTTTAATTCAAAACAAGTGATTATTTACTATGGTTTTTCCGCAATCAAACTTGACATAATCTTTAAATACCCTTTCCTGAAGCAATTGATATAGTACTTAACTTTATCACATTGCAATTGATTGTAATTTATTTATATACATACATATGTACATTCATTCCTTTTAAAATATGTGCGTAGATAAAGATCTTAGCAATTCCAGTAGTCGATTTTCTAATTAAATCTGGATTGAATATCCGCTAGGTATGCAATGTTCTGCTTAATTTCTTATCTTTAAAAAAAACACACTTATAAGAAACAATAATATGTAGTTTGGAAATATTGCTATTGTCGTATTCATATAAATAAATGTTAATAAATTAATCGCTGGAATGGTTTGAAATTCTATGGCACACGAAGCGAAACAATTCAATACTAAAGAAATTCGAATTGTATTATTTAAGTTTTGCTGCAATTAAAATCAAAATTTGGCACTCAGACAATACAACGCATTGTCAACAGAGTTCAATAACGGACGATTTGTTAAACTTTGTTTAATTACTTCTGGCAACATCCTGAAGTTATTCTCGAAAGTTTTTAAGCTTTTTCAGTTCCGTTTTGTTCCTTTGGGAACTTTTATGACGAGCATCCGTTCAAGTGTCATAATTATCCCGGTTTTCTTGGGCAAAGGTCGTCGTGAAACCGTAATAAACTTGGACGCGCGCCTACAACTTATTTTCGGCGGGAAATTCACAAAAATTACTAGACAAAAGCTATTTTTTGTCAACGCGTTGGTTCGACCAATGTTTTGGTGAGGTCTGCCAGTGTTTTGAATCGGTGTCTCGTGAGAAAAGTTTTGCGTAAATCGCGAAGGTCCACATCGCTTGCGCGTAAAGTAAAGAGAGAGAGAGAGCGCAAGGAACTCCCGAAGGAAATTCTAAAATTGCGGTTCGCATATGCGAGAATCATTTTAGAGGTCGACGACTCGTTTAGTTGAAACTTTGAAAGCAATACATCAAGGGGGAAAGTCTCCTCATTTGTTATTTTTGTCGGAAAATTTGCTAGAATTAATTATTTTCATACATCATGCTCGCTTTGCTGGAAAAACTCAATGAGCCAGATGAGCTGCAAAATGACAACTCAAGAAACAACTGAGTAAAATAATATTATTACAATTTTAAACAATAGCTAATAAGTAAAGTAAAATCTTAGTACATCAACTGTTCGTCTTTATCTTCATTATTTATTACTATCTCACAAAAAAAAGTCATTGTAGAAAGGGTTCAATGAAGGATTACAAGAATGCCATCTAAACTTCGATCACTTCTTTGGAGACGAGAAGATTGAGAGGCAATCTAATAGAAGTGTATAAAATAATAAAAAAATAGATATAAATGTGCAATAAAAAACCTGCTCAGGTTCAATAAAAACGCTCATCTCAGAGGTCGTAGTCTGAGACTCCTAATGGCCGGTACACATTGGCGAACCGAACAGCGAACGACGAAGGGCGAAGGCGAATTCGGGCTTTTTGGATGCTGGTATAATATTTACTTTGTTTTTTGTTCTTAATTAGTAACTGAAACATATGTATTACCGGTAGACTATATACGTAAAAATATATAAAATTCAACCCCTCATATTTTTTTCTGAATTTCATTGTACGTACGTATGTACGGAAGTTTCGAAAGTGAGTTGATTGTTTTGTGTTTTATTACTTGATGATGAACTGCTCGCCAAGGTGCCACGAACAAAGACGCAATGCACAAAAAAATAAGGGTTTCTTTTGACGTTACTGCTCTCGGAGTTTTTTTGTTTTGTTCAAAATCTTCTTTTGTTAATTCTGCCTATTGTATTTCCATTCAGGATTTGCTATTCAGTGACAATGTTCTGGTGTGGACGTACATAGTATTTAGCTAAAACCGACGAAGCGAATCCTATCGTTCGCTTCGCTGTTCGGTTCGTCAATGTGTAAGCACCACAAAAGACAAATCTAACAAAATTGTCAGAGACTAATTCTTTTCAAATAGAGTGGTTGAAGTTTGGAACCGCCTCCCAAATCAGTTAGTAACTTCTAATAATACAAATCTCTGTTATGTTGGCAATGCTATGCGTGACCGCAACGACTCAAGGAGGCAAGCAGACGCTTACGCTAATATATGTAGATATAGGTATTATTATTGTATTGTATTATGTAATATATATTTGCAGATACGAGTAAAAGTTACTGTGTTGTCTCTTTTAAATACAATCTTGAATTGAAACCATGAGAATTCGTAGCGTCTGACAATGAGACAAAGTAGACGAGACAAATCTAACAAAATTGTCTGAGACTCATTCTTTTCAAATAGAATGGTTGAAGTTTGGAACCGCCTCCCAAATCAAATCAACTTCTGAATATACAAATCATTCCGACAAGTTTTTGAATATAAATGGATTATTTATCAATCGACAAATTAGAACACAGATTGACTGAAACAGTCTCTACCATACCAACATAACGTTTAATGCATAGGAACATAAACTAATCAATTTTTTTATAATGACGACCAATTTGACGTGGCTCTAATATAACAATTGCGATTAATTTTTTCGTCAACGTACACAACATCCGTAAGCTACGTATATAAGTTTAGTATTTAAATTACGATGCTAAATAAAGTTCAAAGAAAATCATATGTCTGTTTTGTAACTTGTAAGGACATCATTGACATCTCGTCGTCCTTTCCTTCAACATTCGAGGTTTACAGAAATAGCAACATCTCTTGCGTTATATCTTCTCACGCCGTAAAACTATGCAGTTAATTATAAATTATGATTTGCTTTTAACGCAATATTGAAATTTGGCTAAATATATTCCGTTTTACATATGTATGTACATAGGTATGTATGTACATATTCAAATGTGTGACTGTTTCGCTTGCTTGTGAATTTTTTTTTGCGTATGTTCGAAGTGTATAGAAAATAATCCGTTTGTCTCGGTTGATTGACGTGCGGTAATTGCGGACACGTCAATCGGCGAAATTTGCAATCGTTTCGGCCACATTGAACAATGCCATTGTCGTGGATCACATGCTTCTCCAAATTAGCGATTCTGCACATCGAGCGAACGCGGATGAGGTCGCCAACGACCACCACGACATTTGTCCATCCAAAGACGATAAATCGACCACTTTGTTAGTCTATCGGTTCAAAGCTCGGTAATGTGCTAAACGTCGATCTGTCGACACACACAACCGTTCAGAGAAATCTATTCATTAACGCGAGAAAAATATACTTTTTTTTTCGCCAACAGCGCACGCTCGTTTGCTAGTGTCAGTTCGCGTGTATAACGGTTAGAATACTTCTAAATTGGTTTCATTGTACATATGTCATCATCATCATCATATTCAGCCGTTCACCATCCACTGCTGGATAAAGGCCTCTTCCATTCCTGTCTGTCTTGAGCAATCTGCAGCCACTTGACTCCACACATTCTTCTCTATTCATCAGCCCATCGTCCATTCGGTCTACCTTGCTTTCTTTCACATCCTTTCGGATATCATTCCAGTATTTCTCGCTAAGTGTTCAGCCCACTGCCATTTTGGTCATGCTTCTTACCCACGAATTCCTCTTAGAATCTCTTCTCGGTATACCAAGCATACATACGTCTTTCCATGCTTCTCTGTGTGCACTGGTTCTTACGTAACATTTTCGAATTTAGCATCCACGTTTCACATCCATACGTCATAACTGGCAATACGCATTGATCGTATGCCTTATTTTTTAAGCATAGCGGGATGTTGAATTTAAAAACCATGTTCATTCTTCCAAAAGCGCTCCATTCTTCGTTTTATCTCCTCTTCTTTACATCCAGTCATGTTCACCATTGAATGTTTGGTGAACAAAAAAATTACATACTCGTACATATATCGTTTTTCTAATTTCAAATATCTGTAGGTACCTAATAGTAAAAGGAAACTTATTGAAATGTTTATATATTGCACAATTACGGAACCAGAGCTCAATTTCAGATGTCAATCCTTACAGACTGATTTTGATTAGAGCATATCGGAGCCTGACTTTACAATTGCAGTCAGAAACCACAGTATAAACTGCAATATAAATTTCATACAAAGGTCAAACCTGTTTTTTTTTTTAATTATTTGTTTGGTTGGTTACAATAGCATATTGGTCCCTTCCATAATGTTCCTGTTACAATTTTAATCTAAAAAGCTTATAAAAGCATTAAAGCTAGGATTTAGCCGGGTAATTAATATTATTATATGTAAGTATTATAACAAAATATTTCTTCCGTGGAAAAGTTATTATGACTCAAAGGTTGTTAGAGTTTCATTGAAAATTCCATACGTAAAAACAGATAAATTCCAAAAAAATAATCAAAACAACGTTTAGTATACAAAACAAGACAGGATGTTTTTTGCAAACACTTGTCTTGTCGATTGGAATCCCCTGCTAGTGTGAGATCACCTTTTCGCAGACGCGTCGATGATTTCTAAGCAATCAAAAAAAAAGCGAGCGTATGAATATTCCGCAAATTGGTCGCGTCATGCATCATAGAGCTAAACGGTTATGAAAACTTTTAACAGTATCGCGCACGTTCAATAAAATTCCAGACGGGTGGGGGCTTCCTGAAAATTCTCCAAATACCCAATTTTAATGTGTCAATTGTCGGTTTTTTTATCGCGGTAAATTCTCACAGTTGCGAAAAATTGAATTTAGCACTCGTATTATTAGATATAGTATCAGCATGATTCACAAAATGTTCGATTTGTATTTTTTTTTTTCTTCTGGGAGACGAAACGGCTCCGATACAATAATATCATCACGTGGCAATCTGGAATGTGTTGCAATTCATTATGAATGAAAATCAATAGGAAAGCACACGTGATGCGAAACGTGAATTTGAAATTAAAGCTCTTAAAGGCTCGTTGTAATTATAGATACGCAGTGTGTGTGTGTTTCCAATCTCATTATAATTATTAGTATTTCAAATTAGAAACAATACAGTACATATTTACAATTTGGCATGCGAAACATAATGTGTATGTTTTCACAAACAATATTTATCACAAAGTTTAATTAAATCGATTTTACAATAATGTTGTTGATGCCAAACAAAATATTAAACACAAAATATAGTAAAGCAACAATTGTGTTGTTCACTAGTGACATTTTGTGTCCTTCAGCATAGATACAGTGATTCAAGGAAAATTTTAGTTCAAGTTGACTTTTTCATCCACATTTTCTTCATACTTAAGCATGACTTAATGAAAGTTAAATCCGGTACAGTATATACATATGTATGTACATAGTACAGTATAGGTGTATAAAGTCAATACGTAGTTCGTAACTGCTTTATAGTACCAATAGCAATATCTATACAATTGCGTCACAGAGTAGACAAGCAGACAAGCTATGAATGATCGATTTATAACTGAAAAATGTAATACTGTTTCACGATATTATCTATCTATGGCTTCAACCAAGAAATTCTGGATAGAACTGGTCGTATTGTTTATCGAACTACAGTTTTTTTTTAATCTAAATACACAATATCTGGATAATTTACTGCATTTTTAGAACGCAATACCAATCCACGATTGGAAATCTAGCACACACGTACAAACACATCAAATGAAATGTGATGAATGGAAAACCTCCAAATTTGACTTTTCCGATACAAGGCTTAAGGAAAATTTAGTCCCATACATACATATGTATGTACGTACAAAGAATACATATTTCCATTTGTACAATTTTGAACACTTACTACATTCGCTCACTGATATAAATAAATTTTAGTTTCTTCATATTCTGTGTGAGCCCGCACGCGGCCTTTTCACACCTCGCGTGTACCGAATGCTTCCCCGGTGCACCGAGCACTTCTTTTGCCAAGCGATCTTCCTCTTTTTTAGCCATATTTTCCGACACACACACACACAATAAATACATATACATACATCAGTATCGCGCTATCGCAATAGATACAAGGCGGTAGAGCGGTGAAATTGTTGGCCAACTGTGCCAAGGTGAGGCGGCCCTCAATCGCTCGGCCAGCACAGCAAGTCCCTGCATTTTACGAGGAAATCCACTGACACACTTCGCCGCATTTATTGCATTTTATTTAAGCCAAAAATGAACATTTTCGTTCTACTCAATCCTGTGCTAAATTAAATTCGACTCAAAACCACGGGGGGGGGGGCTTGTTTCCGACCGAGGAAACTTGTATCTAAATTTATTTACCTATGTATACGATGCGCTGTGTAGAAAGTCACTTACATTAGACATTTTCATGAATAAGTGAGTGTGGCTGTGTTTCGTAATACACAACACGTATTATACAACGGCAAACGGTTTGCCGAGTGTGTGTGTGTGTAATTTGCAAGAGAGGTCTGGTTAATTTGATCCGACCGTTACATCAAACTAACTGTCGGTTTTAAAGTCGGTCGTGTGCCACATTACTACATAGAACAACGAGGCAACCTAAAATGCTATATGTGTTATGTATGTACATACATACCTACTCGTATGTAGCTCGTTCTGCAATTGTTTGCGACATACGCTTTTCAACTAAATGAGCATCGAAAGTGCAGTTTGCGACAGGAGTACGTATATTATTCAATGTGAATTTCGCTTAAAATTGAATGATAACAATTTAGAACGGAAAAATTTTGCGAAATATCCTGTAGAAACATCCTATCATACGAAAAGCATGTATAAGTATACATATGTTTAATCGTTAAATGCAACAGCGTTGACCCGTTTTACTGCGGCACGGAGCGTTTGCAAACCGTTGACCCACAAAGTGACTCACAAAGACCCGACAAATCACAAAGGCACACCGTTGCAAATGAAATCGCGAGAAAAACGGATTCGACCGGTTTTTCCCGCGCGCGTTCGCCGCCAATTTAGATCCGATTACTATTTTTTCGGGTCGGGAAACGATTTTTTTTTCGTTTTTCAGATAGATAGCCGTACGTCATTGTTGGTCGCGAAACCCGGTTGAAAACGAACGGTTCGTTTTGAAATAAGCGCGGCAAACGAGCGGCTCGATGGCGGGCGAATGAATACAAATAATGCACACTTTCAGCATTCAAAACAATCGATCAAGTGTGACGATTGTTCCGAGCGTCGGCGTCGGGGCAGGAAATCGATTGCGAAACTCGATCTATAACTGCACAAATAATACGAAATGATATAAATCAAACGAGCGTAGGCTTTAATAGAACTAAAAAAAATTCTAAAATGCGCACAAAAGATTATTACATATCAGTACTAAACTTGAGGAATAGTTTTTGCATCACAACATAACATTACCTGTGATAGGTAATAATTAAGACTTAGTTTCATCATAATTATTTAATCTGCACATTTACATAATTAGTATTGCATAGCGAATCAACAATGGCCTACATACTTCCTGTGCATAAAAAGTTGCCAGATGTTGCGTTGCATGTTATCGATTTTATGCAGTGGCATAATATTCCTTGTAACTGAGCCTACTCTTACTTTTAATAAAATACTATTAGTATTTAATTCTGATAGGGCATATGTTGTACATATGTAGTTGTTATCCTCGTATTAAATTGAATTTTTGTAATTTCAAAATTGTAATGTAACACGTTTAGCATAGCATACGGAATACTTTCATTTTTTGAAAATTAATATATAGAGAGTGTAGGCAGTATGGTGGTAACATTTGGATTTGAGTTTTTCCTTGTTAGACAAATTTGTTACTAAGAGACGATGTGTGGCTATAAATTCGAAGAATGAATTTCGAAAGGAGATGAATTCTGCGAAATGTTAACATCAATTCAGTCAGTATGAATAATTTAAATATGAACTTCGTTGGAAGGGGTCACTCTTCATTATACATACATTTAAATTATTTTAGTCACGACTGTTTTACGAATCAAATTATGCATTATGATGCTACATCGCCATGTGTTCTTATTGAGTAAAAACTAGAGTGAAATATATGTAGGTCGAATATATATATGTAGTTTGCAGTGAACACGAAGTAACCGGCATGGCTCTGGTTAGCAACTAATCTGGTGACTGATGAGTGATGAGTAAGAATGGACTGCAATTCGAGCGTTATATTTAAACTGAGTAAGGGTCGAAAAGGAATAATGAAAGTTGGCGCATTTCCGCGTGTTGAACCAGTTCCAAGCCCCATCTTTGTTCCAGGATGGTCTGTCTGGTCGGGACATTCACGAATTCGATTCCTTTTCATTTTATTTATGTATTTTTTTCGTCGTTTTCGACATCGCGTTGCTCTTCGGTCGGCGAATGGAACAAACACTCCTAACGGTCGCATAAATTTAAGTCTAGACTTCTTCCTTTGTTGCCACGAAATTCGCCGTATTCCCCTTTTGCAAAGGTGCAAATTCGAATAAAAAACTTGAAATTGAAAAACTATCACTCACATGATATTTATTACATCTGATTATACGAAAAGTCTGTAGCCAGTAAATAATAATCATAGAAGATTGACATGAGTCTGTTTTAACTTATAACTTATAACCAATTTACAATGTTAATGTGTAGGTACATATTACGAGCTTGATGTGCAACGGTGATTAAGGTGTTCTAAAAAAGCCTTCAACTGCTTTGTTTATTTTGTTTCTGAGTTCATTATATTATCTGTCGTTGCAAAACGAAAATATTTGCACCGATTATAATACGTGTACCTATCTCTTAACAGTGTCACTCAAGGCTACTACTCTACTGTGATAAACATATGTAATTTTACGTGTATACTCATTGTCTTTTCGATATATCGAATCTTCGCACGTTGAGGTCAAACGTGTTCTTAAACTCGTTTCATTGGGTCTGTCCTCTAGTTATTGACCCCGAATTTCGCCGGTCTGTTGTAAAAAGCTCTCGTCTTTTTTGGATCACCTCTCTCAGAAGCATCACGCCACCGCCACCGAACACACACGAGCTTTTTAGATGAGGTCTCGTTCGAAAAAAAAAAAAAATAAAAAGTTCGAAACGCTCCAGACACCATTATTCTGATTATTTTGGATTAAGTTACAGAGAGAGAGGCGGTCGACCGCTTTCAATGTCAAAGGGATTCCCAGGTCTATGTATAATATAATATAACGCCTGGTTCTCCGGTTAGCAACAAAGGGGTAGGTCATGTACGCAAAAGGCCAAAAAAGGAGAAAGAAATGTGCTATCTTTCATATTGTGTGTGTGACATTTCAAAGATAACGCGAACGTCTCTGGGGAACTTGCCTTTGTGCCGCTTTCACAAGCACAAACATACGCGGCAAACCTGAAAAACGAGCTTTTGATTACTTAAAGTGAAGTTTGTGAACGAAACGCTTTAACATAATATGGTATAGCTATAAATAAATCGACATTTAAACGGTTGAATGGTTGTGTTGTCTGGAAGAGTTGTGCAAACTGTTGAAAGATGAGCGCGCGTTAAACGGTATCGAAGAAATGTGGGTCAAATACAATTTTTGATGATCTGATTTCAAAACCCGATTCGGTTATAGCCGATCGGCGAATCTCAAACTTGAGTGTCTCCACACTTGTTATCACAATCACAACGATGTTCCAGGACTTTCCTTAGAATTTTCCGAGTGGAAAATCCCTAGTGACGTTCGTCTTATCAAAAGCAATTCGACTTCATCAAACAATAGTACAACTGACATGCATTTCCGAGCATGCACATCCTCGTGACTTGCACGTGGATTGCGTTTGGCGATCACGTGACCCACTCGTTAATATAAAACGTCACACAGTGAAAGTTTTGTTGTGAAACCGTACAAATGTCGGGCATTTTCACCGTGAACGATCCGCCTCTCCCTCTCTGCCCGTTTACTTTGTTCGGTTTCCTGGTCTGATTCATTTGATTTTCTCACCGATAAACAAGCAATTCTATTCGAGGACTATCGTATGTACATATCTTTCAGATAAAGAAAATATCACCGATACGGCAAAAAATTCACGTGCATTGTACGTGACTTTTAAATTCTATCAATTGTGGTTATGAATTTCCCCGTCATGTAGTCCACATTGTAAACAAACATTGTATAATTAAAGTTGGGAAAAACCATCGCAGTCAAATCATGCTAAAATTTAAATATGAGTAAACACCATAATGGATATGTATCAGAGAATTCTGGCATTATCTGAGTTTTTTTTCTTATCATTATGCGTACTGCCAGTTATGACGTATGGATGTGAAATGTTGATGCTGAATTCAAGAATGTTACATAAGATCCAGTTCACACAGAGAAGAATGGAAAGATGTATAACAAGAAGAGATCGTAAGAGGAATACATGGGTAAGAAGCATGACCAAAGTGGTAGTGGGCTGAACACATAGCGAGAAGAATGGATGGCAGATGGACGCGAGAAATACTGGAATGGTATCCGAAAGGATGTGAAAGAAAGCAAGGTAGACCTAGTGGACGATGGGCTTATGAATTCAGAAAAAGTGAAGGAATCAGGATGCAGATTGCTCAAGACAGACATGAATGGAAGAGGCCTTCATCCAGCAGTGGATGGTGAACGGCTGAAAATGATGATGATAACATTTAGTTTGATGAATCATTGTCGTGATTTACACGTGTTTGGTTTTAAATTCAATAATTTCAACAAGTAGCAAACTCTTTGATCAGCATTCTCAGTTCATAGTACAATATCGAACACTTTTCTTACGTCAGCGAGCAATTTTTGCTGAACATTTGGGAACTGGACACAAATCGAGTTTCCACGCTTGTTCGTACAAAGAATTTCACAATCGTTATTGTTCAAACTGTCGATCTGTATTAAATAAAATTGATGAAGTATGTAATGTCGAATACGTGCAATATATTGATGTGTGCTTAATGAATAATGGAATCCAATGTAAATGTTGTTCGATGGAATTCTCGTCGTGCTGATGTTAATCGTTGGTAGTCTGGCTATAATTAAAAACAAGATCAAATATTGATCAAACGATGCGTGTTTAATTTAAAAGTAGTGTTTTTCCAATCGATGATTAACGAAAACGACACGATATTTTTAAAAGTCGCGATGAATGAAAGCGATGAAAATTATCGTGGTGCGATTGCTAGATATGCGGTTGGAATCAAAGAAGCAGCGATGAAAATTTATAATTAATAATAGATGGAAAGTATTTCACAATAGATTAAATGTTCAGTGTCATATATTATATGTATGTATATGAATGAGAATATATAGAAAACATTAGTATATGTATTTACAAAAGGATTAATCTTACATACGTATTGTATGTACATATGTATGTATATATATACGAGTAGCTCGAATAAGATCACGTTGTAAAATATAAGTATTATATGGTTTATATGCACTACACATATGTATGTACATATGTATATTCAATTGCAGTTTGCAATAATATCAATATTTAAATTAAACAGTGGCATTTGCGTGATTCATTGAAAAATGATAAACTGCACAGTATAAATAGATACAATCACACTTTAAATATACATACATATTACACTCAGGTCACATTGATAGCTTTATTTATTTGCAGAATGATTTGTTTGAGAAACATATTGCTATACGACAACTATAAACGTGTGATATTTTAATTTTATATATGCAATTATGCAAAATAGGTACATACAATATCAAATTTGCGCGTACGAAAAAGTGAGGACACGCGAATTTGAAGTACATATACGCTGGTCTATGTCTGCGATCGATTTGTGTTTAATCATCATTTATCATCATCGGGCACAGTAAATTGAACCTGTCGTGCAAATTTTCCAATTCGAAACGAACTATTGGAAATCGTGCATGCGGCCTAGCAACTCAATTTTTCGCTTGGTGCAATGAAAATCGATATATAATAGCTATACACCTGTTTCAATGCAATTTTGCATTATGATTACTGTGCTTTCTGTAAAAATAGCCCGTCGTTGCGCCTTTGGTTGAATCGATTTTTGAAAAAAATGCAATTTATGACCCAGAACTGTAACGATACTGTGTTGTTTATTTTGAAATCGTGTTTTTTTTTTTTATTCCATTTTTTTCGTGTATGTATGTATTATATGATGGTCAAATTAGATGACAGACCTTTACTTTCTATTCATTAGAGAACTAGTTTAGTATTGACCCAAAATTTATATATTAACAAGCCGTTTTGACAAAATTAGTTTCGATCTTTTGCCAGGAAGCAGTTTCTCCGTGTTCGTCCGACATGAATCACTCTCAGTGTGGGTGTTACAAGGAAACCCAAAAAGGGAAAGTGAGTTTTGACTGATCAGGTGACACTTCTTCGTGTGACCTCTGATGCCTTTTATGTAGGTTACAGCGGTTACATTTGCAATGATTTTGCGTATTTAAATTACCTGGATAGTCGTATTATGCAAGACGATAAAAACATATCAAAATTTAAAACCTACCGAACCAAATTCTTATTCAACTTGTAGTTAATATCATTTTCTAACAAATCTTCGGATAAATTAGTGAAAAATTGTGCTTTAAGTTATCTATGTATATATACATACATATATATAAAAAATCAATGTCTGTCTGTTTGTGTGTTTGTTTGTCTCTTATAGGCTCCTAAACCACTCAACCGATCGCGATGAAACTTTCAGGACTTATTATGATCATGCCGGGGATGGTTCCTGTGAAAAAAAATCGGGAAAAAACGGGAACGGGAACGGGCCTGCTCACGCGTCAGATAACGTACTAGGAACAGGAACGGGAACGGGAACGGGACCGGGATCTGGAACGGGACCGGGATCTGGAACGGGAACGGGAACGGGCCTGCTCACGCATCAGAAAACGTACTAGGAACGGGAACGGGAACCCACGGGATGAGTGGCATTGCAAAGCATGCCGGATCAGCTAGTTATAAAATAAAATTGAATTTATAGAAGTGTAATAAAATTGAAATGTGCGCTATAAAAACATCTATATTCGATTACATTTTTATGTTGAACGTGAAGAAAAGAACCTTTTTAAACGGGATGGAACCTTCTTGTCCAAGGCGAGTCAAGTGCCACTAAACTGTCGAGGTTATTCAAGCTGATAATCTTGAAAATTTTATCATCAACGTTGGCGCCACTTTCGAATTCCATCGATAAATAATTTACCGAACAAAAAAGAAACCATTATTTCAATAATAATTGAGGATTTCTTTGTTTGAACATATTCTATCGTCAGACTATCGCTAGTGTCGATAGTCAAAGGTGTGCCAAAAGGGATAAAATTAAACACAAAAGATTCACATATCACTAATCGCAACATAGCGTTTTAAGTAATTCAACGAACAACCACAAAAAGTAATATTCACAATCTTATCATACAATACAATAAGATACATTGTAAATTCACTTTAAACGCACATATGTAAATGCCTTTAAAATGAGCGTGTGTGCAATCTATCGTCGATATCCGGTTTTATTTACGTACAAATCAATATCTCGCTTGAACAGTTCTTGTAACTGTTATATTGGAATCGTGTACGATCATCCAGTGCTTTCCCTTTCTTTTCACATTAAACGATACGATGAAAAAAAGTGCACGAGATGGAGTTCATCGATACTAACGGCACCTCGAGATTCGCGATTCGCAAAAAGAAATTGACGATTTGCAATGTGTGGATGTTTGAGTCATTATGTAAATTTGCATCGCGAGATTCTTATTTGGTATGAATCAAACCTTGGATGTCCTTACTCGAATATTGAATAAGCGTTCATTGCTTTGAGAAGAACATATTCGAAACACTAAAGGGACAATTGATATATTGTCATGCAATAACTTACGTGGTGGAATGATTTATCGACTTTTTCGACTGCAAGATTTCAATTTGGATATCAATAAAATTCAAATAGGTCGTTTCAACTCATAATTTTCAAATGTATATGACTTGGTTGCTAAGACGGTTCCATACAAAGCTTACTAACATACATATGTATAATATAGAAATTCATTGTCCCTTACTTCTTTACTTTCTTTCCCCTTCAGAAGTGAGCGAAAAATTATTGGAAATTTACCTTATTACGTATGTTTACATACATACATACATACATAAGTATACACATGTACGTATACGTATACGTATACTTGTCAAAAACTATACAGGTAACTCTAGACATCAAGCACGCCACTTTAAGAAGAAAAGGATTATAAATAAACACCGAGGAAGAATATAAATGTAATAGTGATGGAACAGTTTAACATTTCTTGGCTCCATGGTTCGAAGCACTCAACTGGTTCAACAAACGTATCCAGGACGAACTAGTTGGCACTAAAAAAAAATAATAAAACAACTCGAAATCTTCACTCGTACTAAGTATGTAAGTGTACCGAATGGTTGAGGGCGATGTACTGCCATTAACCTTCCCAGCGGTTCATGGTACGATAGTTCAGAAAAAAATAAAATATAAAACGTATAATTTGGTCATCGTCTTTTGGCACGACGACTAGCACTTTTCAGCGTAATACACTGAAGAGCTTTCTTAATTCGAAGCGAAGCAAACGACGCACGGTGACTTGCCACACGTCCTTCTTCGTTGTCTGGAAGGTGATCGCGAAAAAATTCGCATTTGATCTGACAATGTTAATTGCACACATTGCTGCTTCGATTACAATGTACTTTTTTTTCCAACCGAGGTTAAACGATGGGCTCAGTCGTCGTTTGCAAAGGTCGTCGTCACCATAAGAGACCTTCTCGCACGCTGGGGTTTGATGACCGATGATGCGCTAACGATGATACTCCAATGACATAACTTACGAAGTTCTTCATACAAACCCGGCCATATCGTGTTGAAAAGTCATCGAATAAATCAGCGATACAAAGTGTACATTATAAATGCACGCGTAAAATAAACGGCGTGGATGCAATCGTATGCGGGTCAGGATATTCACCTGGATTCTCGTGCGCGAGCAGAAGATACAAACCGTGAATGCTTGAACGGAAATCAACACAGTAATGTCTAATCGTTAATTTTAATATAAAACGCGGTAGTGTGAGAAGCGAAACCGGTTGAAAATAAAAATATAAACTACTTTATATTCCAATTTTAGGTTGTATTATAATTTATAATGTATTCAAGCCGCGTGTTCGGCTCGCATGAAAAAAATATTATAAATTAAGTGATGGTTTGAAATTGATGATGGTATCGTCCAACGACTGGGTTAAGCGTACGTGTAATTTGTTACTTTTTAATGTGCTTCGAACGCTAACCATGTATCAATCCTTTGTTCTTAACGATGAATAGAAAAGCAGGAATAGAAGTCATTATAACGTGCAAGAATACTTCGATTAAATTTATTTACTAAGTGCACTTTAACACTTCCGGCATGTTACTAAAATATAATGTGGGATATGTTGGTCTCAAATAGACCATTTCCTTTTACTCAGTAAGTAAGATATACTCAATGGATGATGAAAATGATGAAAAGTGCATATTTTGCACGACTTTGTATGATTTTGGTTCCTGTTTTTTTTTGTATTCATTTAAAAATATGTTCCTAAATATTATTTTGAATCATCATTTTAAGCCGTTCACCATCCACTGCTGGATGAAGGCCTCTTCCATTCATGTCTGTCTTGAGCAATCTGCATCCACTTGACTCCACATATTCTACTCAATTCATCAGCCCATCATCCACTCGGTCTACCTTGTTTTCTTTCACATCATTTCGGATACCTTTCCAGTATTTCTCGCATCCATCTGCCATCCATTCTTCTCGCTATGTGTTCAGCCCACTGCACTTTGGTCATGCTTCTTACCCATGTATTCCTCTTACGATATCTTCTTGTTATACCAAGCATATGTACATCTTTCCACGTTTCTCCGTGTGCACTGGATCTTACGTAACATTTTTGATTTCAGCATCCACGTTTCACATCCATACGTCAGAACTGGCAGTACGCATTGATCGTATGCCTTATTTTTTGAGCATAGCTCACACAATAATTCGGTTTAATTTTTTACGTTTTTGGAAAGCAACAACGATAAATAATAATCAATCTACAGTTGCGCTCTCAACCCTTTCAATGCCCCTGTATAAAATGCTCACAAGCAAAAATAAGTTAAGCATTTTGAATTCGCAAGCCTCTGTTAATGTATCTACTTAGATGTAGGTACCTAATATCAGGGATAGTTATCCTGCCAGAGGCATATGCGAGATCCGCCCTTTTCATCCTTTAACTATCACGTCGCGATCGAACTCGTTAAATTTTTTTACACTATTTATTTTAATAGTCTCACATACCGGATGCCGAATCGCCAAAATCTAACGACCTTCGTCAGATGAAAACCTCAAAGCCGCCACATAATGCCAGTCATTTTAGATACGATGGATTTTCGATTTGATTTTGACTTTTTTGCCCCGTTTGCCGGCACCTGCTTCGCTCAGACGGACGCTGGGGTTAACGGCTGACGGGTTAGTGCACCGGGACGGATCCGAGAAATAAATGGTCGATGGCTTTCGCAGTTGCAGCATCGAAGCGCAAAAAAGAAAGTTAAAAAAAGAAGAGGTGAAACGGGAACGCATCCAATGCACTCCGGGGAGTCACGTGACGGGAACTTGAACGGCTTTCGCCTTAGTTTTGTCCGTGTTTTGCTGCCCACGTTTTCAGACACACAACGTTGGCACTGCCTTGTACATTGTTTTGTTTTGTTCTTGCGAAAATGATCTTTAAATAATGAAAGGAGCGATTTTTATACTCACTGAATGTACACTACAGTGTTCACTGTACAGTGTATAGTGTACTGTGTACGGTGTACAGAGATAGCTTCAGTGGACGCACGAACAAAGATTCACGGCTCTTCTTTTGTGGTCGAAAGTTTTTCTAGGCGGTTTAAAATGTTGCTTTAACTGCTGGCAAGATCCGGATGCTATAAAAATGCAGAGCAGTCAGATTTTGCCAATTTTGTTGTTGAGATTGTCGCATGCAGAATTGATACAACTCAACATTTCCTACCTACAAATTCATTGTCCTCTCCTTCTTTCCTTTATTTTACCCTCCAAAAGGTAATGTAAAATTACTGTAATCTAATAAAAGCCCTCACACACCGGAGCGGATTATTCGACTATTCGCATAGTCGGCGAGAGCGAATATGTAAATACGTTTGGTGGCTTGTGGTGGGCGTTGTAACACATGGCTGTGAAACGGACTGTACCTACATATGTACATACTTTTCTAAATTGAATACAACAGCACCATAATGATCGAGGATCACGAAAGTGTATGAAATCACCTTTTCCGCAGGGTAATGGGGTCGATGAAATGAAGAAGCAACGAAGTGTACATAATCTAAGCACAGCTGTCGCTTTATTATAAATGCTTTGTATAGAGTTCATTGTTTCGCAAAACTAAACTACCACTCAGTCCTTTCTAATTCATCGTGTATTGGTATATTAAATACAACGCAAGAGTAACTTCATCCGGTGTCTGTCTTTAAGGATTTAAATTGGTTCCCCGTAATTCTGTTAAAGCACTTTAAGTTCATGTCGAAGCACTCGAACGGTATCTGGTTTCGGGCTTTGAACCCGTTCGTGATAGAATTCTGGCGAAAAAAAAATTGAGCTTCGAAGACACGAAACGGACGGATGTTGTCTGCATACTTCGGGATAATACGCATGTATTACGGGATTGTGAAGAAATATGCGTTATCCGGGACTCGTACCGCATTACATACACGACCGGATGTTTCGAATTGATACCGTCAATGCTAAGTGAAGAGATTAAAGAAATGTTAAAAAAATCAAATCATCATTAGATTGATTTATTTACATTTCAGTCAGCATACGGTATCCTCTTATCTGTAGTTATATATAAACGATTTAAAGTCAATTATTGCAAAACGTGTATGGGCTTCTTTCCACCAGTTTTTACCGGTAAATTATAAGGTCAATTTCAGTAGTCTGTGTGAAACCTATTAAACGTTTGTGTTATAGGTTACTTGTGTGGATATGGTCGATTCAATGTTATGACAAGTTTTCCTTGGTAACTTGTATTATGTACATATGTATGTATATGCATATTGTAAGTATTATATTATGAAGCGTCTGCACATCTCGATCTTACAAAGGTTCAAGGCCTCATACGTAACTTTACTGCACGAATGTTAACCAGTAGATAAATTCTGTTGCTTAAGTTCATACATGATTAAATTTTAAAACATCGAAACTTGATTTATTTAGTAATAATGAGTAAAATAAATTATCCTGAATGAATCTTATTCGGTTATGTTTCAAACATTTCAGAAACGCCGTTTTGTAAACAGTAACAGTAATACGATATATACGTATGTATATATATATATATATATATATATATATATATATATACATATAAATATATATTGCTTATCTTGAGCGATCATGATAACATTCAATTATAATGATCCGACCGAACCCTATGCAGTTCGTAGTTTTTATGAAAATGATAAGAAGAACGTGGTCTGGTTTGAAATATTATTGCCACTCGAGTTTTAGGTCGGCTTATCTTCCCCGACAAAACCGGATGATGAAATCCAAATGATGCTTCAATGAGAAATTATATTATAATATTATTTAAATACTCTGCATCTGTGTTCGTCCCTTGGAATAGATACATATGCAGCTAGAAAATGGTTTAAAAATTGTAGAATATGATATATGTATGTGTGCATTATTATGCACTGTTTTGCACAGCCGAACACAAGTACGCCGAACGAATTGTAAAGGTATTACGGTACAAACGCGATTGACGCTCGGTGAATACCGGTCACGGTAATAAACCGCAAATTTTTATACCACAAGGCGATGGTTGTTGCTAGGCAGTTTTTTTCACCATAGATTCGATGGTTCAAATCGACGATTTCGCCTTCCAGAATGTAACCGGCACGTTCAGACACTGACGGGGGAAAATCGAACAAAAGGCACTCTTGCTGATTTTTTGTATGAAATATTATTTTACCATATTGATTTTGTGCGGTGGCAATTCGAAAGCTCACACTGCAGAGGTCAACCGATTCGGTAACATTGGCTGTCAGTCAATTTTTCGGCAAATTTGCGAAACGCACATTCGCAAGAGCGCGGGACGAGTGAAAGGCGTCACGATTCGCGAAGGGGCCAAACGTGCGCGAATAATATTGTAAGTACATACTTACTTGCTGCTTTCTACTCTAATATCCATGATGAATAGCGATGCTACACGTGTACGATTGAAAAGTGCAGTGAAAGCACAATAGTATCCTTATGTGTGAGATTAATTAAGTTTGAACGACTTCGGTGTTCATATGATAGCGATTTCGCTACATTTGAATTCGCTATCTCAAATCGACTGTGACTACAGATTGTCTTGGTGAAAAGTGCGCTCGTATTAGTTGTTATGATTTAATCAAAGTGAAGAATTGATATGCAGGAAAGAAAACAAAGTAAACACGTATTAACTGATTGACCTTTTGTGTACTCTGCTTTATCAACTGTAAGCCGACGAGTAATTATTTAATATCTAAGAGCACGTGTGAACAGTCTTAGTATGTTAAAGTATGTATGTAGTACATATGTTTTTTTTTTAATTATTGTAGATAAACCGCGTATTTCGATAAATTTTCATACCATTTCCATTGCAACAAGTAAATTCGTGTTAATATAATGTGCGATTTAACGCGTCGCAATTTTCCAATTTTCCATACGATTTTCCCGCCAATTGGAATCATTCCAACTTTGTTCCAATATCATTTTCATTTATCTTCGTTTCCATCGTCAGCGTTTCCACCTAAATTTGCACATTATCATCGTACGGATCGTAGTGTTAATTTTACACACACACCACGTGTAGACAGTTTCTGGATTGGTTGGTTCAACCCGAGATATTATAATTTCATTTATAGAAAATTGTGAAACGTCTTTTGGAAAAGTTTACTTAATTAACAACACAATGCATTGTTGCACTTGGAATCTCATCCAATTAATTAGCAGGTGAATTTTTAAAATAGATTAAATTGTGAAACTTGACCTACATTCGAATAGTTTAAAATCGGAGACGTTTATTGTTATTTTAGAACGGTAGCGTAATCATTTTTAGAGTTCGGAGTGTTATCTAATTTTGCTTAGTAACACGACGTGCTAAAATTACTTAAATTATCCGACATTTTATTTGCATATCACTAATTGGAGTGACGCGTTTCGGTATGCGAATTTGCATTGTTTTGAATGATAAAAGAACGGCGTCGGAAAAGCTCGACAATTTCCAAAGTATTTTCTCATAATGCTATTTAAACCAAATTAAACCATTTAACAATTCCTTTCAAAATACATAAATAGAAAAGTTAAGTCAATCGTTAAAATGTTTTGATGTGAAGCTACGGGCTATTGTATTGAAAATTGAATTTTAATGATTGAATATTTTGATAAATTTGATGTCATGTCATTATTGTTTTAATAGTTTATATGCATGTACATACATAATATCATCTCGTACTTCCAATATATGTATGTAGTTGCAAATAATATTTAGATTTCAACAATTTTTCTTTTCTGTCTAAAGTTTATTGAAATTAATAAGTTTATATTATGTACATACATATGTAACATAAAATTAATATAATTTTCTAGCAATTACATATAAATAATAATAGCCAAAATGCTTGAAGTTATGAAACTGTGTATTATTAAACTAGTTCCATAATGAGATCCAATACTCTGTTGTTAATTTTCTTCATAAGATATGTTAAAAACTAATTGATAAACAGACTTGCATAAGACTTACATACATATAAATAAATACGACTTAGAGTAATAATTAACTTTATAATCGTTGTTGACAAGATACTTTAAGTTCAAAGTTGACCAATTGCAATTTCAATACATAAATCTAACAAAATTTATAGTTTCATCATGTCATGAACACTTTTAAATAATAAACCAATGAAAACTAATCGACGACATGTTTATAGTGTTGTAAATCGCATAGTATGCATAATGCATAATATTAATCTGCCAGACATCGTTGAACAAATCTGCTACAAATGCAAATTACAATATGTATTTTATATTTGATATTTTGGAAAAGGAATTAATTCAAGCTGAATTTCAGGTGATTTTGACCGAAATACCAAAGCGGAAATAAAAAAAAGTGGATCACGACCGACGCACATTACAAGATTGATTGACGGAACAGGTCCTCGTCGAGGAAGATGAATTTTTCATTGACCATTTAGCTTTAGCCAAGATTGTCAAGATCACACTTTGAAAAGTATTCATCGACCACAACCCTTTTATTTTTAATTTAATTTATTTTTTTGTTCACTATCGAATTTATTCAAGCGCCTAGCAACAGTCTTGGGAAAAGTTCGACATCGCCAGCGAGTGGGACAGATTTAGAACAGCACCACACGACATCGTCTCGCATAACTATACTATTTTTAAACATGTTCGATTTGAAATAGACATTTTGCAATAGCAGTTAACTGGCAAATTTTCCGGACATGCGAATTTCGTAATATCATTACATAGGGGTTAATTGGAATCGATACAAACATCCAGAAAGGTATGAATGAAAATTGATATGCAGCTTATACATACATACATATGTACATACAATGTTGAAAAAAATGAAAGTGTAATATAATCATTAGAAAATGGACACGTTGGCATAAAAAAAATACAGATTTTGAAGTGAGAGCACGATCGTAATAATGTAGCAATATTTAAAAAAATTTACATGGACGAGAACTTCAGTAACATTAGAAGCCAAAATTCAATTTTACAAAGTACCTACATACATACATATATAAAATTATGTAAAATGTTAACATAAGAACAAAGTCTAATTTTTACCATAAAAATTCCATCGCACGATTTTCATCTAAAATTCTAAACTAATCAATCTCAACATTTTTCTCATTCAATAAAAATAAACGTAAGATATAATTTGTCAGTATTTTGTTTTCAAAAATACTATAACGATTCATTACCTATGCCCTATGGTATAATATATATAATAACCCACAATCTTGGTTTTTGTGCCATATTATCATATCTAGCCAAATATTAGCACTGGAATAGATTATGTACATATCCCATCAACTTTTATCTGCACTTTTCTGTCACATATGTTCAATATATTTATTTATAGCAAACCAACGAAGAACATAATATGTATAATCGAAGGCTATTTAGTATTTACGTCCCTAAAATTAATGCTAAAAGCAGTATCACACAAATTGGAAGATTGTCGTATCTTATTATAAATTTAACCCGAGATGTCTGCTACTTCTACTTAGTATAATATGTTGATATCAATGTCTGTTAAAGGTTAATTAATCATTATAAGTGTCTGGGGTACGTTTTAATCTGTCGAAATTAATTGAGAGTTATAATAATTAGCGGTTTCATGATAGAATTCTGTTGCTATGGCGTCCGAGTGGACAATGTAAATTTCACGCGCGACCGAAATCGTCACAACTTTGACATCGTATAATTGATTGATCGGGCAAAATATTTTACCCGATAATGACTCGGAACGTTTGAGGTCACGAAAAAATCATCAAAGTTATCTTGACACGGAGTCGAACTCGAGCAAATCGAACGATAAGTCGCACACACTATGAATGAATGAATGAGGTAACAACTATCCGCGAACAGATACGGTGGTGACCTTTGCCTTGAATATGCACGATCATAAATTCGACCAGTTTAACTGATTCAGTTACTCAACAGAGACTCCGGTGTCTTGTCTAATTTCGTCATAAAGGTCGTTTTGCAATTTTTAAGTGGATTTCTGGTTTGCGTTGCAGATCGTACCTATGTACATATGTACATACGTACGTAAGACGCAGACACAGCACACACATACACGGTCAGATTTATTATTACCTGTGCGTGTGTGTGTGTATGTATGTGCATAATTTATATGCATAAATATTAATTATGTTCGTTATAAAATATGCAACGGCTTCTTCTGAAGCAATATATCTCGTGAGAGTCGCTATCGCCAACGACGAGACATCTTGTCTGGCGTATTCAAGAGATGGTCTGTAAATATTTGACTTAATAAGCAAGGAGGTACCATTTTCAAGAAATACGCTTAAAATACTCCACGCGTCGTGAATAAGTAAACATGTAGTCAAATTTCAACAATAAATAATTTTTAAATCAATGTAATAGACAGTCGAAGATATTATGGTCATTCTATTTTTGTACAACGAAATTATCCGATAAATTTTAATGCAGCAGGTATTTTAGTGCGTTTTCTTCCATTTACCTTTCTTATTATTATACGTGTGCTAAAGTTTCGAAACGTCACTGCAAATAATAAATATTATCACTCGGAAAATTCTCGATGTTGAAAGTACGAATTATTTTCAGGTTTATGACCTACACAGCGTCATATGAAAATTGAATAATTTTATTAAAGTTATGGGTGTTTTATCACTTTTAATGTGGTCAGACAGTTTTGTGTTCAGTGCTCGCTCTATTTTCGTCTCGCGTGCAATTTGAGTGCATTTCACTTGCAATATTCTGACGAGAGATACTGTGAGATCTTCCCATATCAATAATGGATTTTCGAATCGTTGAACACGTACATACATACATATAACATGCAGGTATATTGTGTGCATATGTGAAATTAAATCGAAGATTATTGGTTTATCCATTTATAGGTCGGCTTCTCAGAATGCATCAACCCCACTCTGCAGACTCGGAAAATCATTTTTCCTTCTGTTTTTACATCTGAAGTACGAATGTGTTGATATTACATACGCAAATTTTATGTATATACATATGTATGTATAAGTATGAGAAATCCTTGAAACGAATCCAATACAAGCTTCGAAGAGCATCGCTTTTGATAGAACATCATGTACACACCTACATACATATATATGTTACGCTTAAGTGCATTTGGTTTGTGATTTAGGTGTGAAGCTTGTTGAATTTTCCGGGTTTAGTAAAATCAGTGTTTATCTTCGGTATGAGGAAGTAAAATACGGGGAAGTGTAAGAGACGAAATCGATCAAAGAATGTTCCGAATATTTTTGTCTACACAAATTTAAATATTCATGATTTTACAGTTGAATCGTAACTTTGGATTTTATTTGACTAATTTTAAATACTCAACGATACATACATTATATAATTTTATAAAGAATTCCTTTCTACGTAAAACTGTTTGACTATTTTTTGATGTTTGAAACTCAATTCGATAGGAAATAATTTTGTTGTAACGTGATTATTTTTTTCAATCCCTTAAACCAAATTAATGGATGTGAAACGTGGATGCTAAATTCAAAAATGTTACGTAAGATCCTGTGCACACAGAGAAGCATGGAAAGATGAATGCATGGAACGTGTGAAAAAGTTGAAGTGGCAATGGGCTAGACACATAGTGAGAATAATGGATGGCAGATGGACGGGAGAAATACTGGAATAGTATCCGAGAGGATGTGAAAGAAAGTAAGGTAGACCGAGTGGGTTGATGAATTGAGAAGAATGTGTGGAGTCAACTGGATGCAGATTGCTCAAGACAGACAGGAATGGAGAGGTCTTATCCAGCAGTGGATGGTGAACGGCTGAAAATGATGATGATGATGATGATGAATCCGAATTAATATTCCTCAAAAACAAGAGTTTATAATAATATTCTCTCGATAATATCCTCGACTTACAACACTATGTATATGTATGTGTTATATAAAAAGTTGTAGTAGTTTCAGAACTAATGTAAAATAAATTTAATAAAATAAACAAAATAGTTGTATTATTTAATGTGTCATACTGAATTAAAATTTCTATTTTTTCCATTCCTGTCTGTCTTGAGCAATCTGCATCCATTTGACTTCACACATTCTTCTCAATTCATCAGCCCATCGTTCACTCGGTCAAACTTGCTATCTTTCATATCCTATCGGATACCATTCCAGTATTTCTCGCGTCCATCTTCCATCCATTCTTCTCGCTATGTGTCCAACTCATTGCCACTTTACACGTTCCGCTATATCTGCCACTTTGGTCATACTCCTTACCCGTGTATTTCTCTTACGATGTCTTCTTGTTATACCAGGAATACATGTTTTCATGCTTCTATGTGTACACTGCATCTTACGTAACATTCTTGAATTCAGCATCCACGTTTCAAATCCATACAATTTATTTATTTATTTATTTATAAAAATATGTACCGCTGTGGCATTACAGGTTTCCCCAAATCGCCACAGCGGCAGTTACATATAAAGAAAATACACGAAAAAGCAGATGCATATCTTTTGGTCGAACATACATAATAAAAAAAATTTGAAATAAAAAATAAGAAAAAAAAAAAAAAAAAAAAACAAAAATCAAAAAAAATAAAGCTGAAGGAATGTGGTAAGATGTTGAGGGCTAATATTAAAAATGTCAACATCATGCGCAACGTCATTCAGTCCCCTGATGGCTCTGGCGATGGGCGAGTAATACAGCACACCAGTTCTCGCCCGGACCGGAGAGAACAGTTGTCTCGAACGAGATCCATGAGGATGCTCTGGAGCAAGAAGTTTAATCTCCTCTAATATTAAAGGATTAGAGATGTCACCTCTTAAGAGTTTGTGGAAATGACAAACGAGGTGAGCATCTCTTCTAAACTTTAAAGTTTTATATCCCACTGCTCCCAGAACAAAAGCACTGGGATAGAGAAAGGGATAATAACCGAACTCTCTCATATACAGATATCTCAAAAAATTTCTTCTGGATCCTTTAAATCTGTATAGAGTATGTAATGCAACTGGGACTCAAATAATGGAACCAGATTCCAAGATGCTGCGGACTAATGTGTTGAAAAGGATGTATAAGGACGTATGTATGTAACTGACAGTACGCATTGGTCGTATGTATTCTAATGAGGGATGTTGGATTTAAAAACTATGTTCATTTTTACAAAAGTTTCATTCTTCGTTTTATCTCTTCTTCTTTATATCCAGTCATGTTCACTAATTGTCCTAGGTTTAAATAACTATCAACTATCTCTACAATATGCATACCCAATAATATTAGGTCTTCTTCGGAAGGCATGACCATGCATTTTTTTTTCCACGAAGGATAAACTAAAACTGGTGAAAATACAGTTGGTCCATATCGATCGTGAGTAGAGTTGGTATATTTTCACGACGCGACGTTCGAATTTATTTCCGTTTGAATACGTCGGGGGATACGGACCGTGAATGGTCGCCGAAGATGTCTCGCATTTGAATACTTTTTGCTACATTTGAACTTGCATCCCTTTGTTTGAACGACGTATATTCTCCATCTGTGTTGCGTATCGGTAGATAGCTACTACTATGATATTGTTAAACCTTTGAAATATCCAATCAACATGACTAAAAGAGTAGTCGCCGTCATGTGGCTCAATACTTGGTTGTCTTCGGCTATTACATAAATATGTATGTATGTATGTATATCATTCCTTCTCATATTCTTGGGTAGGAATTGAAACTCAATTCATGACGTATTCCAAAATCTATGGAACCTTAGAGCTTTTTTTCGTCTGGCGTAAGTCATACGAAAATTACGATCGTTAAAAAATTTTTCAAGGTACATACGTCACTACGTACCAATGTCAAATATTATCATAAGTAGTTAGATTCTACTTTTGTTAGTGTTACTATGTTGATTAGGCAGCAGCACAAGACACGTTTTTTATTTAATTTTTGCTGATTAGTGACGAAGTCAAAATTTATTTTGCACAAATCTTAATAAATACTTTATTTGTTTTAATTATTTTTCTCGCCAAATTGACGTTATCTCAGTGATTTACCATTGGGTTATACATATATGTACATATGTATGTGGTTTAGTCTGTGGTACAGAATGAAAATTCGCAAAGTTTGTCTTAAAGTCGTTGCTAATATTGTGACAGCTGCCCCCCAGCAGTCTTTACAATCATGCGGTCAACATAAATTTTTATTTGTCTTATTTTATTTGATTACATAGAAGCCGCAATAGTGTAACGTCACATTGTTTGTTTTATGTATGAGTTTTATTGCATGTTTTTTTTACTATTCTCTCATTTAATTTTAAATTCAATCCAACCAGCACTCGTATCAAGAAAGTCCTCATCTTGTCTAGCGAAACGTAAACGAAAACGCGTCTCAAATGATCCCAAAAATATTTATTTTCTTTCGTGAAAGATTGTGTATAACGTTCAAGTGAGACATTTTTATTATATTTTTCAATTAAAGGTCGTGTACAAAATTTAAGTGATTTATCGCACGTTTTATCAGAGAAGTTAAAAAAAGTGGATAGCAACATTTTTAGTTCAGTACCCTTGTTTTTAATTTATTTTATGATTGTGTCGTGTCATTGAGTTCACTTGTACTATCTGTAATCTAAATACGTATGATTTACTTCAGATTTATCTCCACAATGGTGAATTTCTCCAGTGTCTCATCGCTATATAGAAATGTGCCCCGTCTGACCTAAATGTAGCCACGTTTTTTTATCATTATTTATGAACGGTACTCGCCTTAAGAACTGGGGCGAAGAGTAATGCACTGGCGAGATCAAAATCCTTCATATCTCGAGTTCAAATCTTTCGATGCTCTACTATTCAAACTACACTCCATTTGCATAATTGAATTGTTGTTTATTCCCCATGCATTTCCAAACCGTTTTAATACTCAAATTTTGCAGAGGTACTTCATATGATCCTACAGATCTCGTAGAATATTTAAATCAATTAGCTTGATTACTGTCATTGAATATATTTACCATATGTTTTTAGCCGCTTTATTTTCAGATCATTTCAATACTGCATTGCACAAGAGATATAGCGATGCATTGCCCAACGTTTCATCTTCAAAGGTGATCCGAATGTTTATTAGGGACATAAATACACGATCCCTCTCTGGACGCGCTCCATTTCCCCATTTCACATGTAAAATTAAACCCAATGACGTCACAGGTGAGTTGCACGTGCAAGGGCAACGATCCCCTCTTTTTCGTGCATTAAAACGCATTCGAAATGTCGCAACTTTTCATCGGGAAACTGGGACGAGTCCTCCTCGATATAATATGCGTTCCAGTTATTTGCACGTGTGTGTGTATGAAGTGCAATTCAAGGGACTTGTCAAATATAGCAAATGATTTATATTAGCGTGAACGTTTAGATGCACGTGCTAATCGATTTGATAACAAACAAACAAACAAAGTGCAAAACCTGCTAATAGATCGTTGTATATAATAATAGAGATACAAATTAATGTAATGCAACTAATTGAAGTATAAAAATATGGCGGTGAAATTCAATTTGTTTGATGATATATGTATGTAGTACAAAATACATAAATTGGATTTAATAATAGCATGTCTTGCATGATAAACTAATAACGTAAAGAATAGATAAATCGACTATCACCTTTGTATTTTTAAATTAAATATATATAGATTGCTATAGATAGATAGAGCACCTGGATTATATGACGCAAGAGAATTCTTTTTGTAGATTTAATGATAGGTTTAAGGTTTTTTGAACGAAAAACCAATACAAGCCGTACAATTTCAATTTTTCGTCAAAGTTTTCCATGTGCAAAATGGAAATTATTTGATTTTCCATGTTTTTCTCTATGATTCTGTTTATTTTTCAGTGATATGACACATTTACAATATTTACACGACTTAAGACGACGTCTCGTTGTCTCCTTATCGCGTTTTCCATTCGCTGAAAAAGCTTTGAAATTATACTAATTCAAAACGAGTGTGTGCAAATTTCCATCAAATGTTCGACTGCAACGTGATTCGTTGCGTAAAATCAAATTTCCACAATTCGAATCATTTGTAACTTACGTAAAAAAAAAAAACAAAAAGTCTACATAAATTTACAAACATAAACTACTATCCCGTATTTTTAGAAACACACGTAACCGTACTCTATATTCATCATATTCAAAACATTAAATCGTAATCGTATACTTCCTAAACGATCACAAAAAATGTATCAAGATACTGAACGATCGCATAGGTACAATATAATACTTTCATAAATACATAAATAAATTCTCATAATAAAAAGAGCTCTCCACTATCATCCTTTATGCAAATTATGGGTGGTCCATGTTTAAATATAGACTTCGTTAAACCGAGTTTCCTGTATGGAGTTGACAGTAAACGGCTCTTTTGTAACGGTACGGTACGTTTACCCACTTACTGGACAACTGTTCAATGTAGGGACGTGTCGTTCAATTAATGTTTAAATATAACATATCAATGTTTGTTTTACACCGAATAACATTCTTATTTTCACCACAATTCATCGTTAAAGTATGCAAAATGAAAAATGGCTGTTGATTTTGCGAAGGTGTGATCGTTTAGCGATAAAGTGGCGCCTGGCAACAACGACCACGACCGAGTACAAATAAAATATATAAAATGCATCAATACAGCGACGTGTTCACCATCGATCATCGGCTTGTGTTAATGTTTGCAAATAATGACAATGGTTAATATTTGAATGCAGACATACATACATATATCTATGTGACACCTAAGCAAACCGTTCTCGCTAAGAAATTAATTGAACAGTTGGACCGCCACTGGCCAAATGTCATGGAAATTTTCCATTTCCACGAAAAAAAATTGACTTATGTCGCATTTTAAATGATGCAACGATGATCTTTGCTTTGGTTTCTCTTTGATTCGGTTGCGGGATTTGTGTGCTTTGAGATGATGCGATACTCTTTTCGGGATCGTTGAAAAATGTTTTCAAATTGTTTACACGCTCAAAGTAAAACAATGAAACATCTGTTTCAGTAATACATAGCTTGCAGCTGCTTAAAGCCAAATTGCCAACTTAAAATGATAAGACTTAAGTATAGAGTTTAATATATAACCAAGAAAGAGGGTAGAATTTGAATCAAATACATAATTAACTCATCAAATAGAGTACAGTTTCCTGATAAATATCGTTGGTAATAGATTAGAAAGCACTATAATATTACATATTCTACTGAACTGAATATTCAAAATTCTATACGAAATACAATCAGAGGTTCTAAAATTTTAAATTAGATAACTAATTCACTTTAGATATACCGAATACTATTATATGATAGTTCTAGTCAATCGAACCGGTACGCACGCACAAAGAACTCGAATAGTGAAAGTAATTTTCTCGAACTAGTTAGAAAATTTTCTAGAAGGCCACTCAATCCCGTTTCAAATAAAACAAAGTGTATTTTATATTAAAAATAGAAAGATATTCAATACGGTCGTTAGGTAGTAAACATAAATGCGTGATATTTCTTTATGATTTGGCTAATATGATAAGAGAATTATGACAAATTTCAAAGTTTAACACCAGTGGACTTTTGCACGTGGAACCTTGACAACCAGCCAGGATTCCAAGACGTAACCGTCTCTGTTGTAAGCGAACGTTCTAACGACAATGAGTTTTTCTTTGATCAAGCGACTGGCAAAGGTCGTCTAATGTTGCAATACTGACACACTAAAAAAGTATTTCCTCTCGGATAAAAAGAAAAGCAGCAAAATAATTTCTCTCGTGCAATTTGTATTGTGATGCACATAGCACTTTTAGCTCTTTAGTTTAGTTAGTTGGTTAAGTTAGCTCTGGGTTGGTGTAAGTGAACATTTGCGACAGAAAACCTCGATAGAAGAAACGACAGTTAACTATTCTACCTTCGGTTAGTTTTGAACTGGTTATTTCTAGTCTGTCGACAAAGACAAATCGATACACAGCTAGATTCTTGATTTATAGCGATTCCACTTCGTATATTCTTTTCGACACGTTCCTTCCTCGTGACTTCCTATGACGTCGTCGTAGACTTTTTCGCTTTTGCGTCACATGGACGAATTCTACGTCATTCTCGTCACGATTTTCATCGTTTTGCTCTTTGGTAGACGAAGCCAAGCGTATTCGTATTTATACACACTCGACTTTGTTCCAAAATCGCGGATATTCACATTTGGTTGGAAAATTTCCCATAAAATTGTATTAACAATAGTTATCGCGCGTCATTTCATTGTTTGAACGTTCTATCAAATGTTATTGTTTCATTCAAACAAACGATTTAAGCCTGTTTCCGTCTCGTGAATTAAATATGAAAATGTATACATATATACACTTATATTGCATATTAAATTTCATCGTATCTAATTCATTTCGTCCCCATGACTAAAACATTGATAAACTCGTGATGGTCGTTTTAGCTTGTTACATATATGTATGTACATATGTAGATACATACATAAATCGTTTTGTACAATGTAATGTATTTAAATTTCACAGTGTTGTAAATTAATCCAGACGTCTACCGTTTGAGTATCAAATATAATTAGGTCACAAAATCAAAACATTGCAATACGGCTGACCTGGATATTTAAACTTGAACTTATTATATCAAATGCAATGTACATAGTTTATATGTACATATGTATGTACGTATTAGGTACATACATATAAACTGTACACATAAACGTACATACTGTCAAAACTTAAATACTGGTTGTGACTTCAGTTCAATTACATTATAAGATTCTGACCTTAATTCGATTAAGAAGTGTCAACTCTTCGATTGCTGAATCTTTCAAAGTTAATAAATTACAACCTGCAATATAAGCTGATCGTTAATGAATAGATACATTATGTAAATATCAATTCGTCATTAACCTAAATCGATATTTGATATGTTTATTACTATTAAGATAAGAGAATAACGTCGCAGTAATTTCTAATAATTATTGCATATTGATTTTAGACATTTTTAAGTTGTAAACATTACTTTAATTTGTAAATGTGTGTATATTTATTTTTACTATTGCTAACGAGTAACGAGGTACATATTTGGGTAATTATTTCAATTACACCTTTGGTGTTCAAATCTAACACGAGTATGTATTTATTTTTAAACTTGTTTATATCCTTAAAGGAATTAATATTGACTCATCAATCTTTAATCCAATCAAGCAAAACCAGCCTCCTACGACGTCATGCCAAACAAAAGGCAGCCTCGAAACACCAACAAAGCGACTTTGAGTTCTAATTGTAAAAAAATGCACATGCAATTGTGCAATAACGATAATGAAGGTCATAATTATTGCCTCTGTATATTTTCATTGTCACAACTGAAAAAATTCAACATGTAGCTAAAACAACGCGGATATAAACAAAAACACTATGTTCTAAAAAAATAATGTATAATTTCCTTTCGCCAAAATTTGAAGTATTACACAAACAAAAATGGAATGCAGTTGTGTACGAAATGAAATGCATACGAAAAATGAAACGAATTTTTATTTGCATACAGATTATCTGTTTTAATATGAACATTGCGACACGTGTAGTGTCATTTTCATTGTAACGTCTATGAAATTGTGGGTTTTATTTCTACTATTATTATTTTATCTACGAGTATCTCTTTTTACTATATTATACATACATACATATATACAGTAAAACTGTCCATAATTTTACGATTATAATAAATACGAAATTCTAGTTAAAACATTATATTAATTTGTCTTAAGAGTATGATACATTTGACATGTTAATCCGCGGTCCATTTTCTTTCGAATTATAACTCTACCGGTATATTCAATAGGAAATTTTAAACAGGCTAGACAAGATAATAAATAATCAAATCTTTTTGTATTGCAACTTTGCAACCATTTGACACTTTGGGGACAAATTTGATTATGACACAAAACTAAATCAGGTCAACTGCGTTTCTATTGTGACGCACTAGATTTTTAGGTCATCTTCACATTTCAAACGAAATTGAATACGTACGTGTAAATTATTAGTCATTTTAAATTACGCTAGTTTTTATTATAGCCCGGTTAATAAAATGCAAAATAAGCCGCTTTTACTGCGTTAGTAGAAACGTCTTTGTGAATAAGATACGATTAGATTCGAAGTTAACTCGTTATTTTTAATGGACCTGTTATTATATGAGTGTCCGTGTATGGAATTAAGGTTTTAATTTATTTTCATTTTTGAATTAACATAAATGCACATTTTCTTGGAAATTTTTGTCGAAATACGTCACGTATTCAGCATTGTTTATTATTATTTATTTTTATGTTTCAATTCACTACATCCATGTACATATATATGTACATATGTATAGTCCAATGGTCGGGAACCTTTTTCGAGCTAAGTGCCAAATTAGGGAAACCTTGCAAAATTGATAAGTTAATTAAAATAAGCCCGCAACATATTATTTTCGGATTTTATTTTTTGAATACATTCAAAAAGAAATTAAATATGACTCATTTGTGAAATGGATAGCTGTAAGAAATAAGCTATCTTCATGATATTTCTTAATGTTAGACAGTTTATTACTTAAAAGTATTCATCATCATCATTTTTAGCCGTTCACCACTGCTGAATGAAGGCCTCTCCAATCCTCTTCCATTCCTGTCTGTATTGACTCTTGAGCAATCTGCATCTAATTGACTCCACATATTCTTCTCATTTCATCAGCCCATCGTCCACTCGGTCTACCTTGCTTTCTTTCACATCCTCTCGGATACCATTCCAGTATTTCTCGCGTCCATCTCCCATCCAATCTTTTCGCTATATGTATGTTCAGCCCACTGCCACTTTGGTCATACTTCTTGCCCATGTATGCCTCTTACGATCTTTTCTTGTTATAACAAGCATACATATCACCATGCTTCTCTGTGTGCGCTGGATCTTACGTGACATTATTATAAAGTTTAATCTGAAAACTTGATCTTCAAGCTTTTTATAGCCATAAAGTTATGGAAATAGGATTCATTTTGATTTTGTGTAAATTATGTGTCAACGTTTTGTGCTTCGCGCAAAAACGTTGGATGACAGTGAGAGCCGCAGGCTTTCATACAAAGAGTCGCATGTGGCTCCGGAGCCGCCGATCTATACAATCGTTTTTGGCTCTACGCAATCCCTTACGCTATGTACATATTTAAGAAAATAATCATACACTTTATTCAAGAAATTGATTTATGTACATATGTTATTTGCATAAAATCGATAAGCCATAAATAAAGTCGATTACACAATATCAACTCATGTAATCAAACTTTTTTTGACAGCTTTTCCACATTGACTATTGTAATGCCACAAGCAATCATCATTCAACATTCAATTCATGAATGTTAGAACGGCATTTTCCAAAATTTCAACCTTGACAGTGTACCTGGCGTATTTTTCGACGCACATACCGAGTATTTTTCCTGATCAATAGGCAACAGTTCCATTCTGTAGCACTGACACTGAACCTCAAAATGGAATAACGCATTAAATATAAATACTATTGTCATTACGTCGATGTACGGTAGCGATAGCACGTACGTCGTACGTTTTTAAAGCAATTATTTAAAAATGCACAGAGGTTATTCGTTGGATTATGGACTGACGAACGAGCTGAAAATAAAAATGGACAGGAGAACGTCACGAACGCAAATCAATTGAGTGTTCCAATTGAACGTAGGAATTAGTTCTGTTCTTGAGGTACACAAATGGTACAAATTCATTACGGCGTGAACGCGAACGGACAGACTTGTTGGAAATTATACCAATTACGGGACTACTTAACGACAACAATGATATACATATGTATGTATGTATGTATAGCCAAAAACAGCATTTGAAATAAGTTTCGTAAAGTACAATGCGAAATTATTAAACCGTCAACAAATCGTGAGGATCAATAATCGACATTGCAACCATTATTGTAATTGGTTTCGATGTCTAAAAACATTGATTTCCCACGAAATGGAGCAAATTTCGTTAACTTGTCCTCTGTCTTGCGTTTCGTATTACCCCGTTGTATACATTGGCTGTTGCCATCGCCCAAGAACTACCAATTTTGATGACTTGTTGGTGTCGAATGTCGTTGTTTGAAGATGCGAAGCGAAATTTGAAGGAAAGGTCTTTGAAATAGGAACGAGACCGCCTCGTCGCTAGAACAAGACCGATTCTAATTAAAAAAAGCTAACTTTTTGATTGGCGAATGCACGTTTTGCGAACGTTGATTGAGAGTAATGACTGGCCATTTTTTTTTCAACATTATTTCGAATTGGGCACACCAGAAGATCGTCGATTGATGGGCATGAAAAAAACCACAATTTTTTTTACGAACAAAACTACAAGGAGGCTGTTGCTAGGCGGTACAGATTAAAACGATTCAATTTACCGTGCGACGCTCATTTTGAACATTTTAATTTTGGAAAAATCAACGTGAGGAAACAAACAAAACTTTATCACATTTTTGATTTATCGCACTCAACACTAGAAATACCCTGACCGTTTTTTGCAAGATACGTTGCGGTTATCGTATCCGGTTAATACGTATCAATATTACAATACGTGCAAAGTCTCAAAAGAAAATACAAAATAATATTTGTTTTAACGCTTACGCGATTCGACGAAAATTTATAAAATTCAAGTATAATTATTATTTGATAGTGTTTAAGAACCGGTTAAAATTAATATAATGCGTGTGCGATATTCCTTGGCCAGTATTGACACGATTGTGTTAAATTTAAAATGAAAATGAAAACTCACCAAGATGTGAAAGTCCTGATAGTTCTGCACCTGCAAAGATAAACACATAATTTATATTACATTTTTGAAATCATCATCATTAGGATTCAATTGCTTGGACCCTAATAAAAATTGTGACAATGAGATGTCGTTATTTTTATCGGTTGCAAAAAAAAGGTTTTGCATTCATCGGCATCGTAAGATTTCGTTTGGCATTTTTTTGATATAATATTTAATCAACGGACCCTTATATACAAATGACTCGCGTCATGTAATTCCAAGCAAATTTAGATAATGAATAATCCGGTCAAAGCGGTCATCTGTTCATATTTTCATTATTTTTTATACTTTAGGACTTTGAGTGACCTTTGCAGTGGTAACTGAAATCAATCTTAATATGTAGATACATCGTATAATCCAATTATTGTTTTAGTAATAACGTATTGAAGTGATGAAACGCTTTATAAGCACATATGCTCAGTATACACAAGTGTGTCTGGGTTATCAATAAAACACACCAATTGAATTGCCATTGGGATATATCACATGTCAATGAATTTACCCAAACGATGATGGTACATAGTAATCGTGGTCCAATGGCGTTCTTGTCACCTGTTGCTGTGCCTGTCGCCTGTATCTCTGTCAACTTGTTTTTCTTTAACTGTACTTGTTCAAACACCCAGAGGTGTTAGTTAAATCAGTTTGTTGTTCGACGAGTCGAGTGTATGTCATTGGTTTTCGAAGCGAGGGTCGTTGCCGAAGAAGAAATCATCCCGCGTGATTTTAATTAACCCCTTGACCTCCGCGTCCGCAGTTACGACATCATCCATCAACTTATGTACATCGTACGATGATGATGGAGAGCGTGGCTCATAATTAATAACCGTCTTTTTTTTCGCAAGCTCATTAAGTAGACACACGAAGGTAAAGCGTCTATGGGTTTTTGTGCTCGGCCGTTTGTATGATATTTCAATCGGCAAGATTTGAAAAGCTCGTCTAGACGAAGCGAATTACAATATGAGATTTTTTCGTTAATGATCTTTACTGTATGATATCATCATCATCATCGGCAGCATCCATGCAAAAAATCGGCAAAGCACGCTTCTGTGACGTGATTAGTATAATTTGACGGTTAGATTTTAAATGGGTCTGAAAAATTAGCACCAGTACAATGTGCTATTTGTACAATGGAGAACAATCTGAAGATAATGTGTAATATTTTTGTCAAACTGCGCTGAAAACTGTATGAAGTGTTCAAATGTTAAAATTTTGTATGGTTGTTCAATGTTGTAAATTAAGTTCGATGGATTATGCGTGTTTATGTTGCGTTATCAAATGTGGTTTTGACATTTATTCAATGGAAATTCAAAATCCTAAATAAAAATGGACGGATGAGGTAAACCGAATTCGATAAGACAAGTAAAAATGAAAACACAGCATTGGAGATGTTTCATACTTTCAGTGTAAATTTATGTAAAATAACGATTTCGCATTCATATAACGTCTATGTAGGTACATACGTATGTAAAAGAGTAAAGTCTCGCAATACTATTTTTGATAAACAATTCATATATGTATGTACATATATATTATTTTAAAGCAGTTCCATTGTAAATTTTCAAACACTACTCAATTCAAATAACGATCACGGTTAAAATATTATGTATGTATGTACATATGTAGATATTATATTATGCAGTCAAACTTTTATGATCATTTGGCAAGTCTCGCACACGAGCTACAAGTTAATCCAAATAATTAATTCGCAATAACGTTGCCGAGGGATTCTTTTAATTTATATTCGCACGGTCGATTTGAAGTTTGCTGAGCGTCCAAGGACTTTTCAATCAAAGATCGCTTTTGTGACGCGCTCGAAGAAAATACGTCACATATCAACCGAATCAGAAATAATTAAGATTGTTCGCAATTACTGTCGATGTTTTAAAATTACAAAAAATATGTAATTTTCTCACATTTTGAATCGATTTGCGTCACTGAAACGCCCGGCGAAGGGTCAAATTACCATTTCGCAAATGTCAATGCTAACCGAGTTTATTTTCATATGGTCATACGTGTAACTTATAAATTCTTATAATCCAATAACTGATAATAGCACTGCGCGGTTTCTAGAACATAAAAATAAACAAACTATGTACATATGTATGTATGTACAAAATGGCAGGCTTTCTTATTACGTCAATTGTGAAACCTTGACGTTAAATAATAAAGATAAAAACAAACGACAAAAACGTTGAAAATCGCATGTGATATACATATGTACATACACATAAATAAAGCGAAAATAATAAATAGTGTATTTATAGAAACGCGGTATTGAGCGTCGTGTATAACAAAGTCAAACAAAGGACAAAATTACCTGTATGTATAATTATATATATATATATGTTCGTTTTGTATACTTACTTTATCGAAAAAATCGTGAAAATTGTAAACCTTGGATATTTTTTATCAAATTGATACGCACACATGCGTGTTTGGTATATTTTATTTATACTAATGATTCATTTTTGTGGACACAGTTACAGTTTAGTCATGCTACTCGACATAGAAGTTTCCCAGTGAAACGCTAACCAGATCCAAAGCATGTGATTCATATCAGTTCCCAGTTTGGTAGAAGATAAGATACATATATAATATATAAAACACGATCTTGATGAAAATGATCTTGACCGAACGTGGCTTTAATCGGTTCAGAACCGATTATCTGAATTAACTGTGTTCAGATACTGGTAATAGTGGTAATCCTATGTTATCTTATCGTACAAATGTGTCTTGCTTTGTGTCCAATCGATCTTCTGACATTACTAACTTTGGACCGAACCTGATGTACATAATATATTCATAGTTTAAAAGATTGTCATGCAAACAATAATAATTTAAAGTGTGTTGGGCGAATATCAAAATATGTATGCATTTGAGTAATTTATAGTATTTATTTTTTTTTTCTTTCTATCTCCTCCTACTATACTTTAGCTTTTACTATTGACTTGGATGAGTGACAAAAAGTGAACGTAACTGTATATTTCTAGGTGATTTTCACAGAATTTTCCAGCGCATTTTACCTCAAGGAAAATCAATCGACGCGACAAAATAGTATATTACGTCCAAGCGTGATTTTTTATAGTCAAGGTTGTCTCGAAGATTTTCTATGGAAAATTTTGCTAAAAAATAGTGCTACTGCATATATAATTGTCAAAAACTGTTATCGTCTTAAAAATAAATGAATTTTTAACAACGTACATACATATAATATGTAAATGATGTAAATAATACCGTTTCAGTAAATCTTAACTATTGGCTATTATTACGTGTTCAATAACATAAACAATATTTTATCTATGTATACTACGTATATGGATAAATTAGAAAATATAATCTTATGAATTCACTGCTAAAAAAAATAACTGAGATCAAGCAATCTCTTTGTTTTGTTTGTTGTTTGGAGAGCACGCGTTGCTATGCAACAAAGATTAAAACACAGTAATATTTCACATTTTATAAATATGAGGTATAGTGTTTATAAAAATGCATATAACATAAATGCCGGAACTACTGACGCATAAAGTCAAATGACGAATCCAATTATGCAGTAAGTTATGAGTAGTTCAATTAGTCAGAACATTGAAAATCAAGTTAGTAAGCTATTTCTGTGCGTATAAAATTCAAAATTACAATATTTACAAAATAAAATAATAATACACACTTTAATCGGGGTCAATAGTAATAAGAGTTAAAAATTAATTGTTTTATAATTAATAAATTGATATATTTATAGTGACATCTGTGTAGGAAAGTTAGCTTGAATATAATGTGTATAACTTAGAGACATCTATTATAAAAATATCAAACTATTTTATTGGAAATGAAATTAAAAATTAAACTGCGCCGTCTATTGAGAGTATTTGTACATACATATGTAGTTTACTTTTGTATGGAGAATGTTATTTTATTTTACAAAATTCACGAAAAAAAACGAAATTTAAAATAAATTGCGTCATCTATTGGGAGAATTTGTAGTTTACTTTTGTTTTGACAATGCTATTTTATTTTTATTAAATAACAAACTATTTTATTATAAATTAAATTTATATTTAAATTACGTCATCTATTGAGAATATTTAGAGTCTAGTTTTGTATGGACAATGTTATTCTATTTAAAATTGACAAATTCTTTTATTACAAATTAAATTACGCCATCTATTGAGAATATTTGTAATTTACTTTTGTATGGACAATGCTATTTTATTTTTATAAAATTCACAGATGTCTCTATAACATATTTATTTTTTAATATTCTAATTTTTACTTTTGTATGGACATTGTTATTTTATTTTTATAAAATTCACAGTATAAAATAATATTTTTTATCATATTCAAAATTTTTAAATATTCCATTCTATAAATTTTATTTAAAAATATTACAAACATATTCGTCTTAATTAGGGATTTTCAGGGATTCAAATTAAAAATGACTCTCAACCAGATTACAGATGTTCCTTCATACGTACATAGTTACTTTGTGTAGTTTTTATTAACATTCAAACAATTCAATAAATATAGAATAGTTTGAATGTAAAGAAAAAGCAATTTTTATTATAATTTCATAGTTAAAATCGCCACCATTAGAAAACTCAACGGCAACAAGCATGCGCTTTTCATAGTATAGCAGTTGACACGATGGGTAGGATGCACGCGAGTTGTTTTTATTGAAAGATTATATAGTTGATTGCAAAATTACATACCGGTGTCATTGAGGAAGCCTGCGATGTCTGTTGTCGACCCATCGCTCCCCATTCCTGTAACGATATAAAAATTCGGTTATTGTGGTACCATAATTGCAAGAACAATGTAGTCTCTGTCATAGAACAAATTTGAAAAGTTAGATTGTGTCGAATATTGAGGTTGACGTTTATCTCAAAAACAGAGATCATCTACGCAATTCTCAATTGTATCATTATAAAATAGAATAGTTGTTGTTAACAATTGTTTCATTAAAAAATAAGATAAGTTACATTTTAGGTGAAGATACAAAATTAATTAATTTCTTTCTAAAAATCATATACATATTTCTTATAAAGTGTAAAATTCATAATGCACGATACATGCCAATGTAATCTAAAAATAAAATAAAAACAGTTAGTTAACTATAGATTTTAACTATTTTACAAGTAGGTACTAAAACTTTGAGATTTTTATTTCAAATTCCTTTACTCACAACCTAGTATATACTTCAAACCTAATAATTTATCGATTCATATATTATCATCTTTGATAAGAAGATTCTCCAGCAGCATTCAATAAACAACACGATTAAAATCTAGCTTCGCACATAATTAAATGAGAAATAAATCAAATACGCACTCGTACAAGTACTCGAGAATTGATATTTTCGAATTGTACACTGACCGGTGCACGATTAGTCACACGAGACAAAATATTGATAACGGACATTCCTCGAGATACGACGCACTCGAATGCAAATCTAACTAAATAGCAAGTATGTAGGTGTGTGTGTACGTGTAAAATATTGACCGTCTCAAGATCCAACCTCTGGAGGCGAATTTCGATCGTATCTCGAGGTCTATCCGTATTGACATTATCTGAGCAATTCATTGAACAATTCTCGAAAGTGTTTAATCTCCCACTAATCCGCATTTGAATACTCTCCTTTGGCGCCAGATAGTGTCGAATTTTTTCGTGAAATGTTCACGAGACTGTACATACGTGAAAATTCTTTTGATAATACGCAACCTTGTCAAGGGTAATCAATCAAATAACGGTGGTTAATCCGGTGCGTTTCGCATACATATATACATATATACGTCAAATTTTGAATTATCGATCATTATTTCCATAATCAGAGACACATGCGTAATTTTGGAAACTTTTTTTGGACCTTAATTTAATAAAAAAAATTGGGTCTTCCATTAGTCACACAGTGAATAGTAATTTTTTGAAACGTTTCTTATGTGTACTTAGCACTAGTATCTAATGGCAATCGTATGAAGTATACATACATATATCTGTACTCAAACGATTTGTCTCAATAGTATAAATTTTATTGACGTTTATAGCTTAATCACTCATACAAAAGTTGATCCGTTCTAATTCGATAAGGCTGTAAATGATTTATTACATCTTTAAAATGATACAATTGATGAAATCGGTACATAATTTTTTTTTAATTTTGTAGGATAGAATATAAAACTTATATGTATGTAGATATGTACATATACATATGTAAATGGCTATGTAGAATGCTTGTGCTATTTTTTATGGGTTGCTGCTTACAGCAAACTTATATCTGTACAAACTAGGTATAGAATTTCTAAATCTAGCCTAAATTAAAATCGTTGAAGATTTATTTAGTCATTTTCAATTAAAGAATTCTATTGTTACAGTGAATTGATAAAATTACAACTCAAACCGTACAAAGTTTCATCATTCCTTCAAAAATGCATAATAACAGTCATGCACAGTATTATTTTGATATAGCTTTCATTCTTTTTGTATAACTTTTATATATGTAGTATTCATTAAAATTTTATGAAATCTCTAAACTATTGTTGAAATATCAAATTTTATGTATTTTCCCTACAATTAAAAGACACAATATCCGATTTTACAGCCGCTATAAAAATATAATACCTATGCATATTGAAGTTTGCGGTTTCAGCACGCAAACATTATACGGAACTATTTTATACTTTATTTAACCTCAAAAATATTTGAACGCGATATTTTATCCAGTGAAAGGTTACAAGAATACTGTTTTAATAGATCAAAAATATTATCAGGTGGCCAATTTAATAGTCACCAGTAAAAAATGCCTGACTTATTTGATCTACGCGCTCTACTAACTATAAATGTATAGAAATAGATTGATCGATTATATTTTTATTTTCATATTATTGATTTGGAGAATATGTAGGTTGTAAAAAAATGGATGATAGCCAAAGGTGAGCAAGTGAGATGTATGTACATAGGTTTGATATTGACATTGGTCTTGGCGGTTGGTGGTGCAATATTGATATCACAGGTCTCACGGAATTCAATGACACGCCGTTTGCATGGAACGTCACGCACGATTACTATTATGGCAATCATAATTTTTATACATTGTCGTTTTTATGACAGCGAGAGCGATACCGGTAGACTTTTACTACAACTTGACAGACAAAAATTTGACGGGAATGTGAACTTTGATTCGTCGATTTCTAACATTGTTGCTATTTTCTCCGCGAACCCAATTACCCATCCATAGGAAAATTTGTTTTTAAGATATCATCCGACATATGTACATATGTAGACTTTGACTATATTTGAAAACTATGTATGTATTATGAGGACAAATTCGGAGGACAAGTACGCGGGTCAATTTTTTCCATATACATATGTACATAAATGAGACCTAGGACAAATGGTGAACATGACTGGATGTAAAGAAGAAGACATAAAACGAAGAATGAAACTAGGATGGAGAGCTTTTGGAAAATTAACATAGTTTTTAAATTCAACATCCCGCTATGCTTAAAAAAGAAAACATACGACAAATGCGTACTGCCAGTTATGAAGTTGAATGTGAAACGTGGATGCTAAATTCAAGAATGTTGCGTAAGATCCAGTGCACACAGAGAAGAATGGAAAGATGTACATATGCTTGGTATAACAAGAAAATATCGTAACAGGAATACATGGGTAAGAAGCATGATCAATAGGCAGATATAGCAAAACGTGTGAAAAAGAGGCAATGGGCTTGACACATAGCGAGAAGAATGGATGGCAGATGGACGCGAGAAATACTGGAATGGTTGCCGAGAGGATATGAAAGAAATCAAAATAGACCGAGTGCACGATGGGCTGATGAATTGAGAAGAATGTGTCAAGTGGATGCAGATTGCTCAAGACAAACAGGAATGGAAGAGCAGTGGATGGTGAACGGCTGAAAATGATGATGACCTACGTAAATGAGATACAACCAGGACTACATACATATGTAAATATACTATGTATGTATCACACGAAAGTATTGTTACTCTTAATATACACAATTTATTTAAATGTATGTACATACACACAAATAGTTTATCATGTTCAGTTGACAGTAAGCTATAGATAGAGGTACAGTTTCCGACTTTTCAAAATAATTTCTGTGTAAAAGCTTTTGTAAAACGCAGTACATATATTCAACCGTTTCAATGAAAGAAAGCGAATCATAAACAACCACAACAAAATATAATTAATTATAAAGAAATTTATCATAACCTTACCTTTAAAGGTTACAATCAAAGCTTACAGCACACAGTTTCAATTCAGTGTGTTCACAATTTAATATGTAGTCAAGGCACGTTTATACGACAGTGCCAGGTGTCAGCGTAGACGCAATGTAAATATGATTATAGTATTATTAGGATCATAATACACTAATTTTTTTATCGAGAATTGTTTTCGTTTAAATGTCTATTGATACACAACTATTTTCATGTCAATTTTCAATATCGAACTAATCAGGCGAAACTGATAAAAGACAAAAATACCTTGGACTTGTTGCGCATCGACCTGTTCGCGTTCGAATTTTCCAGCCTTGACCGTTTCCTCCATTTTCCTGTTGTACACCATCTTGAAGCAACCCGATCAAACTGTACACCGTTTACTAATCACTATCGTCGGTTAAATGTTTCATTCCCTGTCACGGTTTGAATTTCGCGGACAGGATACATTTTAGCGAGGTCATGATGTGCGCCATTGACTATACCAGTGGTATCACCGTCGGACCGAAACTGAAACGAAAAACGTTTATCTCGTACCAGTTGTATTGTTGATTTGATGTAACCTCAGAGCGATAAGAGTAAACAACGCAAGCCAGGTATGACCAATCTACGAGCGTAATTCTTTTTATTGCAATCATTAAAAAAAGCTTCAACAAAACGAGCGCTCCGAAGAAATTTAGCATGCTGGATTTTCCTAGTGTTTTTTTAATCTTTTTATGTTCGATCGGCATTTTCAATGTGACTATTGTGATAATGATGAGTAATGTTTACTGTAAGTATCTAACAAAGAAACCAATACATATATTCGTATTTTATTTGCGTGTTCGAGAATTAAGAGTTGACTTCTAGTGATATTTGTAATCAAATTGATAATTAAAGGTCGTTGATTTGAGATGTTAGATATATACAATATGTGGCACATGTATTGAAAGACGTACATTGATACCGTGATTTATCTGTCACGTTTATGACAGATGAAGATACTACACATATTTGTACACATATTTCAAATTAGCGGAAGAGGCACACTCACTTTTTATCATCGTATGTACTAATTGTAAGTACTATTATCAATAGCTTATTTAACAATCAAGAAAATTTTGAAACACATCTGAAATATGTGCTAAAAATTTGCATAAAAACAAACTCGTCGCCATTGCGTAATGATTTCAAAGTGTGATGCTTTCATATTTTATGGTATACATACATATGTATGTGCATATAATAAATAGGTAGAAAATAATCGTAATGTATCGGTTATGACTCATTCTAAAATCACGATTACGTAACAAGATAATTAAATTCTTGCACAAATAATCCATTGCAATATAATTGCATTGTATGTAATTGAATACTGCAGTGATACGAGTATGTTTATTTAATATTACAGATATATTACAAAATTGGTATTTGCACAGAAAACAAATCAATTTACAGATAACTCGCATTTGTACGCAATGATTGTTATCATTTTTTCGCACTCATTATTTATTATACCTACATATAGTAAACATTTCAGAACTTTCATTCACTGTTTACGATAGCATATGGAATCTTTTTTTTTATTTAATATTATTTTAAAGCAAATTTTGATAACATATTCAGATAGATAGAATCATTTGTTAACACTATCTACACTGTTTGAACAATCGACGAATATTTACATTAAATTGTTTATTTAGAAGTTTTCTTTCAAAACCGTTAAAGTTTTGCACTCAACAGCGAATCTTAGATGATCAAACGTTTGATATGATATTTAAGAACAATCGCTATTAAACTAGTATAAATACATAGGTAAGAGGATTGTGTATAATAAATTTTACGACTATTTCGAATTAGAAAACGTCTAATCTAAATTAATTCCCCGTAATCTATAGATACATACATGCAATAAAAAAAAAAAAAATCATTCGTACCCTACTTAAAAATCAAAAGATGATACCCACACAGATGACTCAACTTTTTTAGATCACATTATTTGATATTCTTCGTATATGGACAAAGTTCATATATGTCTCAATAGCTAATCATATGCTTCAATGACGGATTTTAAAACATCATTCATCGGTCCAGAAGACGATTAGGTCGCGCCAATTCGGGTCACGTCTGTACCCCAATTGGCAGAGATCAATTGGTGCCCGCAACCAAGGTGAGATGACTCCGGATCAGCTCGTCCATCATCATCATCATCATCACCCTGCAGCATCGTCCTAAGTATCGAGCGCAATTGAGACGCAATTGGATCGCTACATACACTTACTTCCTCTTGGTGCAACTGACACACCAGCGGTCACGGTTCGAAATTAGAAAATATTATTACAATATACCACTTTGTTTCACAGCGACAATGGAAAGGTCGATTCATGTGTCCGACAATAGAGTACAGTACCAGAAGGTCACAACACTCATCATCCAAAACGGAATCATAACACACAAATCGCAAGGTTGATTCAATGCAGGAAACGATTCTCTCGACAAACCGTACATGGCGTGCTATACCTAACGTATGTATACATAGGTACTTATAGTACTACTCGTCATTATTATAATGATGCTCTAATGAAACTTAATTTTCGAATAGTCCTTTTCAATTCGATCCGTGCCAAATTTCAGGTGGACTTGCTTTTCGATTGGAAGCGTATGTTGCGACTCTTATGTAATATACATACATACATATATGAAATGAAGTAACGTTCGTGAAAAATTAACCGTCTTCCGGTTCTTTCTTATCTCTTCTCCGACGTACGACCTCACGTATGTTTCGTAGCGTAAAAAACAAATACATTTTCGTAGATATGATAGAAGAGAGATTAGTTAAAAAATGTACTGCTACAAATTTATTAGTAGAATATTTTACATGTTAAAGGTATAGGATGATTACATTAGCTATTGCCGATTTTAATTTAATATACCACAGATAATAATCAATCAAGAATGAATGCAACTGTTTAAAAACTCATTGAATATGATACAATAAACTATTATACAGGCTATTGTTCTCTAAGTATTTATCGCCATTAAAGATAAGCGTGGTGTCATCTTCGTCAGTGGAAACTGATCATTAGTTTAATATCAACTATCGGTACAGCGAAACATTAAAAACTGCAAATTTCCAGCGACAATGTATAAGAACCGTTTCAATCATCAAAATTTTTAACTTTTTACAAAGTCAGTACGACGCAAAACCAGTTTTTGTGTGGTGAGATTTAAGCTTTATCTTTTACATTACATCGAAAAACAATATAATTACCATCACAATGACCATTACTCAGCACATTTACCAGGTCACCTGTAACGAGGGTCTTCAAAAACAAATTACCTATTGAAATTTCGCACGATCGGTCAACAACACCAGTAATTAAATAATACCGGAGTGACTTTACTGAAAATAATACGTGTCACGTGTCGTAATGTATCGCCGTATCAACTCTAATTAGTAGCATAATTGAATATTAGCGTTGATTATACAGGATGTGATCTTCTTAAGAACAATCGTTTCAAACACGCAATTTTAAAGCGTATCATCTTTTAACCTCTTCGCATACGCCATATGGTTCATCAATATTCCCACTTGTAATGAATTCTATGAATACTTACATACATACATACATCTATTTAACTGTTACGTGGAATTGGCAATTATTGACTTTCGCGGAGAAGGCTTTCAATTCCGAGTGGTATAAAAATGTACTCGTCTAGCAGTGGTTTTCCAAGTGGCGACATAAATCTCAGAAGCGCCTTTGTCAGAGGTGTTACGTATTTTTACTAATGTATTGGTATGATTTACCATGACAATGGTACACAGTAGCCAGTATTGACAGGTACGCACACGATGAGATCACCTTGTTTTTTTAGCAACCAAAGGTCGCCGACGACCGTTTGTTGACATTTAATGTTATTATCAAGATCGCACTGTAGCCTTTTATCAAGAGTGTCACGTGACTGACGAGACGTAGGTACGTCAAGAGGTTAACATACAGATGTGAAACAATTGTTGATGTCTGGAAAGTGCGATGTGTATGGCATCGAATATCTGATTTTAGTACTCATTATCGTACTAAGTAAACAAATTTTAATATGCATATGTATGTATGTACTTCTGATAATTATGTTAATGTTTATATTGCCTTTTGTGAAATACCCAAAAGTCGTGCTTTGGAAAATACTCATATAGAACGCATACCACATAATTTCCATATATATATTAATTGTAAGGTAATATAAAACATACATAGTACATATATACATAGTTAAATATATACGAAAAAATAAAAAAAAAACATCACGATGTTTCGAGGGATATTCAACCTGATAAAATAATGAAGAATGAACGAAATCCTTTTAGTTTTAATTTGGACTTCGTGGATGATTCTGAAGCAAGAATTCTCCAATTAAAACCTTGATGAATTTTGCTGCTTACAAACAGTTGCCTATTCAGATTTGGCAAATATAGAAATTTTAGTCTTATTCCATTTGCTACGACCTATCTTTGCGACTCTGGATATTCAAAATTAGTTTGATCAAGACAAAACCTAAGAATATTTTGGACGTCACTGATGGTTAGCAACCCCTGCCGTGTGTATGCTATGTATGCGTGTGTGTGTAAGTGAGTAAACGTACGTATGGCGTGAGGCGACCCAGCCAGTAGGTCAGCCAGGCAGATTCCATTATACTATATTATCCAAGTATGCGATAAAGTTATCGGTTGTACGCAATTTAATCCCACAATTTTTTTTTTATTGTGTAAGAGTTTTAATCAGCATATGTAGTACCTAAATATTATTTTATATGTATTGGATTGGAGTTCCGATAAGAAATTTTCGGGTTTTCACCTTATCGCGTGCTTTGTGGAAAATCAATGAAAATTCAACTGCTCTTCGTGGCTAGGGTTTGGTGCAGATCAAATCGCCTTGACCATAAGTCGAACTATGTATGTACATATGTACGTATGTACATGCATACAACCACTAACCTTTATGGGTCATCGTTCGCGTCCAAAACTTATCGATTTTGCAACATAAAGCAAAAACAGAAACACTTTATACAGATTCAAAACATTTATGTGCAAATTTCGAAATGTATTTACCCATATATGACATCATTGATTATTTATTTATCTGTAAGACAATCAATAGTACGTTTGCAATTACAGATAATCTTCATATCCGACAACAATGAGCGATGTGCATGTAATATTTCAAATTACAAAAAAAAAAACCCGCCTATAATAAATAAACTCATGTCATTAGAAAATAAATATGATTAATTAATCTCAAAAGCCTTATACTAATCGTGCATAATATCGTGACGCGATTTCTTCATTTATATAAAACACAATAAAAATCAGTAAAATATCTCTAATGGTGGTCATTCACAATCCGTTTTCCCTCGGATACAGAACAGACTGTGCTGTGAGTGTGCTAAATCGATTGAAAGCGATGTTTTTCAATGAAACTTCCGTTCTATACCCTGGGGAAAACGGATCGTGAATGGTTACCATAATGTGAATAACCGTTTACATGCACCAATAAAATTACCGAATTTTTTCGGAAAACTAAAGAACACCAGATATGATTTTTCATATCTTTGAATTTTTTAAATAAAATCATAATAAAGCCTTTGGAATGGAACAATATTGGTTTAATTTTAATCGATCGTATTTAACGTACAGTTTACATTCAATTAACTACTGTTGACTTACGTCAAAATAAACATACTATAGTACCTAATAGATAATTTTCCATGAATTTATAGTAAAAATAAACGAAATTTAATGACTGTAAGCATCGCATAATTGACGTAAGGAATATTAATCAAAGTCGTTTTGCCGGCTTATAATAGTTCGGTTAACCACAATCCGCAATTAAAGATGAATTTATACAAGCGCAAGAGAAACTCAATGAAACGATTTCATAACTGGATTCAATTTATTTACAACACAGAACAAATATAAAGTGAATAAAAAAGAATACCTTTGAATAAGTGTAACATAGGTCGCATCACGTCATCAATTAACCGTAATTGCGATCAATTATAAATTATTCGTTATACAATAGATCACGACGAACGTATACGATCACGTCAACGGTTAAATGATAACTATAAAATAGTGTCGTGATTACAAATATAAGTATTGAACGTTTAATCGACATTTTTTTTATTCATTTATCGGTTCTTCACGCTTTCGAGCATCGATGCCAAGGTTCGAGTAGACTTGAACTCTACTTTGGCATACTTGAATTAAGCGAAGCTCATAACGAAAATTTAAATTGTCGCTAAAATAAGGCGGCGTATGTATGTCGATTCAAATATCAAACGGTTAGATTTGTTTTTCAATGGAATCATTTTGAGATTCGTCGTATTTTTGAGAAGTGCAATTCTGCGATATCTTAACGTGTTTTCTAACAATGATATTGACCTTGATATTGAGGCATGTCCGCTTGTTTTTGCGCTGTTTCGCAGGTGGTTATTGATTCTTATCAAATGCATTCTTCGCAAAGCACGTGTTTCTGTAACGTGTACGTGTGTGATTTTACACCGGAACCATAACTCTTCAGATAAATTACTTGTATCATTTCGATCTTCCTGCAATATTGTAAAAGTTTGTATATTTTTCTGTATAGCAATGTTCAAATGATCAAAGTCAGTAAAGGTTAAATGTAATATTTCATGCTATACATGTACATATATTATTTGATTTTAAAGGTTTAACTTTCAGTAATTGATAATTCTTATTGTGATATTGATTAAAAGCCAATTCCAGATGTAGTCAAAGAAAACATACACCTTAACGGGAAAAACCGTTTCATTGGCATTCTTTAGTACATTTTGGCACGCAACACTCTCATTAAATGAAAATATACTTCATGGGTGTGTCTCACTATAAGAAAAACCATAACAATGAAAATAATACCTTAGGGCACTATACTTATAAAAGAAAAGATATACATAGGTACTTCATATGATTGATTACAAAGAGATAATTAAACAATATTAGCATTTGAGAGACTAAACTACATACAATCAATTGATAAATATGATTTTTTACACTGTCTCATTTGCATAAAACGTCCGCTTAAAACGAACCTTGATCCTTTTTTTTATTAGTTTATTGGGAAAATAATTGTACTTTGACTCCTACGCATAAAGCTCTTTCGATCCGTCTGTGTCTACGTAAAGAGCAATTAGAAATGAAACAGGTGTTAAAAATCAATCATATTCGATTCAAGCTGTCAAATATTGATAAACATTGAACGATTTAACGATCCTTAGATAATTCAGATTTGTACTAATAGCCATTTATGTCACATTTGCGGGTGTTTAAATCCGTTTGTTTTCGCTGTGAATTGCGAGAGCGTGCACGTCACAAGGCAGTTAGCGAATGCAAATCAACGTAATTGTAATGGAATACTTCCATAGATTGTTGTATTTATAATATGTACTCGTAACTGTGTGTGCATCCGTTTCGTATTGAAGTAACTAAATATGTACTCAAGTACATTGTTACGTATAAAGTGACTGACTGTCGCTTTCTCAAGTTCAATGCTGAATTGAACGCCCGTAACGAGTTTGTTTTTTATCTATATTATTTCACTAGAATGTATTCTAGGAAAAAACGTATCCAATTACCTGTGTATTACATGGTGAAATTGCCAATGTGATGTGATTGTACAATTTCGTACGTAAAATGAGAAATTGCTGTCGTAAATCGGCAGTAAAACTTATTATGGAGAAAAGCACTCGTTACATATTATAGATGCTCCCATTAACACTGCCAATTTAAAACACGTTTTATAATGTCGTAGAAAGATCAATGGATGTGTTGAAAAAACATTTGTTCAAGATAAACAGTCGACAGATTACATACATCATAGTTTGATATGCAAAATACATTAAGGTCGGAACGTTATGTTTTAATTCAAATTCTATTGTACGAATCCGACACAGAACTTATCGCTTCTGATCATCGTATTATATGAGCTATTTTTTTCCACTAGATGACACTGAAAGCTGATAAATATTGATGAGTTTAGTCAATGCCAGCTAAACAATTAAACGTATTAAATGCTAACAACCAATTCGTGCAGTTACATAAGCGACAATAGAGTTACATACATCTAGGAAACTATTATAATATTATTATTACACGTTGAGTTGTAAATGTTGCATACTTATAAAATTTCAATCATTTTTCAAGTGAAATATTTAGAATATTCAGGAAATCGTGTAAGTTATTGTAGTCGATGATAACAATAATAAAACAATGTCAATGTCGAAAAGATACATCCTTCACATTTATACCGTGTTTCTATAAAGTTGATTTTTTTTCAATTTAACGATGTTAAATATGTGTTGCACACCTTGAACCAACTGCTATAAAATATATAGTCATTTAAAAATGTATAGAATGACAGTCCGATGACTAATAATAAATTTGACGTTACTTTCACTCGGTGAAGAGAGTGCTTACATTATTATTATAGCTGAATCATTCATGCAGTCTAATTTTCAATTTAATTTCAATCAGGAAAACTTAAAAGAACTTTTGACGATGATTGTATCATTTTTTTTGCATATTGTATAATATTACATACATACATACATATGTATGTTAATAAAATAAAATTTAAGTTTATAAATGCGCTCACATTTAATGAATCGAAATTTAACAATGGGAACATTCCGATATGTAAAACAAAAAAATCTATACTGTCATTTATTTTATAGTGTCTAGAAATCTTTCTTTATCAGTGATTGTATCGATATCGGTAACAATATGTTGATATCGATTGAAGCGATAGTGCAATTCTTGAATAGACTAGCAAAAAGCAAAGTAATGCAATGTTTTTAGGTTTTGTTTGAAAAATTTTTACATTTTTGATATTGCCGTAAAAAATTGGACAAATAAGTTGTCACTTGGCTTGTCTGCGGACACGTCTGTGTAATTTAGCGTAAAATGCAAAGTTTTTAAGTTGTTTCACATGTTGCTGAAAATTTTCAACGACAAAAGAACGAGCATAATCAGCCGTGTAAATTCGGCCGGGAATAAATTATGATTTCGGATTCAAAACTGTGCTTTCGAAACAGTCACGTGATGCAGAATAACAAATATCTTATTAACGCAAAATTTATTTAACACATTTCATACTCTAAACTAAAAACAATAGAAAATATTTTACAGCTGAAATTTCTATTTTTCATTGACTGTAATTAAAAATAATGATTCTATATGAAATCCATCCATAATTGATGTACGTCAGAGGAAGTTTATGGTAGCGTAACTATTATTGTATAAAAAAGTACGCTTTTATTTCATTAAAAAAATTACAAAAAGGGGTTCTCAAGAGTATGTACAAGTATAATAACCTGTTATTGTATTAGTGTGAATATATACATATATTTTACAAAAAATTCGGAAGATCGATTGAAGTAAGCATCAGGAAAATCTACATAATATTAATGGTATATTGACGTCAATAATACCAATAAAAAGAAAGAAGAGATATAACAATGCAAGCTATAGGACCACATACCTACAGAACTACAATAAATAATACGCGATGACTTATTCAATGTCCGGTTAGATAAATTTTAGTACAAAAATGCGTAAATAAAAATTACGCATCGCACAGAGACTGCGGCTGCGTTCAGCGTCAATTTCGAAATACAAATAATGATTTAATTGAATTGAATTATAAATATGGGTGTCGGTGGTAATTGTCGGCAGTCAACGGGTTTAATTGGTTGAATCGGCAAGAGCGCTAGTTCGATAACGCGACCGTAATAAAAGCCATACACTTTTTTTTCCAAATGCACATTACAATAATCGAGAAGTGGTGTTGATGTAATCGTATAATGCATACGAAAAAAGGAGGACGTTGTCGATTATACTTATTAATGTGGACCGAATTAGTATATAGACTCGTTGAAAAAAGCCGTGTGCGAATAGTAGGAAGAGAAAGCTACGAGTGTATATCATGTCTGTAATCGATATAAGAGTAATTTGATGAAGGCGATACGATAAAATTATTTTTATGAAAATTTTCGAGTTCAATGGTAGTTGAAGCACGTACGAAATATAAACATGTACAATCAACTGTTGTCGTCGTATTTGACAAGTTATTTGACGTATTGGTTCATTCTTTTCATATGTCAATCATTCCCCATCTTCTGTGTCCCACTTATTACTATATATATATAATATATTAGCGTCTGCCTGATTGCCTGAGTCGTTGCGGTCACGCTAGCATTGCCAACACAATAAACAATATTTTATGTGGCCATACACCATTCAATCAAAGGTACACTATACAATTGTTACACGCACTCTTAAACGGGCTATGGGCAGTACTGTTATTATATGTGGGGTTAGAATCCACCGTCATATGACGGGGGAAACGGCTAACTTAAAATAATACTCTATCTATGTATGTATGTACATACTTGGTATATAGATAAAGTAAAAAAAAAATCGATTTAATTTAATGCGGTAGTTTGATTTGTGTATTGCTGTGAAAAAACAGACTATAAAGTGACACATACTTATTTATATTTAAAGTATGCAAGTTATTGCAGTAATTAAATTTAAGTCATGTATGTGAACAATCCATGAGATACCGCGCATGGAAAAGGTATTTCAATTTTATTCTTTCTTTATGGTGCACATGCACATTGTTCGTTGTTTCCGTCATTATGTAGATTAATTTAATATTCATCGTAAAAAAAAAAGGAATTTTATTAAAAAAAATTGAGATTGTATTCTTCACTTTTACGCATGGATAAATACTGTGACTATTTCGATTAAAATCAATAAGATTGTTCTAGTTACGCAAAAATTATATTATCTATTAATATACTACATATGTATGTACACACTGAAGGAATACATTTAGAAAATAGAGCACAAAATACAACCAGGAAGAAAATCTTAAAACAATTAGCTCAGAATAGTAGCGGAAGGTATAATCTTAATAAGACGTTTACTGTTACTTCGAAGCTACCGGGATATGAAATCAAAGGTTTGTTTGGTTAGAACGCATTTAACCATTTGTATCTAACTCTCATTCAAGGCGTATTTGAAGACCTTTTGTAATTTATAAGATATTACACTCAGACTTGTAGTCATCATTTACAGCCGTTCATTATCCACTGCTGGGTCAAGGCCTCTCCTCCAATCCTCCTATTTAGCAATCTGCAACCACTTGACTCCACACATTCTTCTCAATTCGTCAGCCCATCATTCACTCTTTCACATCCTCACAGCACAGAGGTGACATGTTCAAAATAGTAAATTGTTCAGAGCAGCAGTTTCAAAGTTTGAACTGGTCATCATAAATCAGGGAAACTTTACATTCATATTTTACACAAAATTTTTATACTTTTACTTTTATACTTTCAACATCATCATTTTCAGCCGTTCGCAATCCACTGTTGGATGAAGGCCTCTCGAATCCTCTTCCATTTCTGTCTGTCTTGAGCAATCTGCATCCACTTGATTCCACAGATTCTTCTTAATTAATCAGCTCATCGTCCACTTGCTTCCTTTCACATCCTCTCGGATGCCATTAAAGTATTTATCGTGTCCATCTGCCATCCATTCTTATCGCTATGTGTCAAGCCCACTGCCACTTCAACTTTTTCACACCTTCCCCTATATCTGCCAATTCGGTTATGGTTCTTACCCATGTATTCCTCTTACGATCTCTGTGTAAGAGGAATTCTTGTGTTCTCTGTGTTCACTAGATCTTGCGTAGCATTCTTGAATCTAACATTCATGTTTCACATCCATACGTCATAACTGGCAGTACGCATTGGTCTTACGCCTTATTTTTTAAGAATAGCGGGATGTTGGATTCAGCTTATGATTTTATTATAATTTTTACACGTAAAGGAACTATTAAGTGTAAACAGATTTGTTTAAAAGTTTAAGGGCCCCCTTAACTACTAACGGCTTGTCTAGAAGTCGTTTTGGTCGAATGTCAGTTCAAGGCAGTCCTTTCTGTACTCAGTTCCTGGTTGAATAGTATTCAACATCGAAAATTTACCATGTAGGTACGTACATATGTACATACATATGTACATAGTTGCATACATATATTTTGCAACACCACTAGAACGAAACACTGTGCGTGGAATTGGCATCGTGACCCCGTTGCCGTTGAAGCAGACGGGGCTGTTGAACTTGAATTAATTCCACCACAAGTCCCTGACGGCAACTTAGGGACGGCCAGACACGAAGTTTTTGCACAAATTGGCATTTTCGACGTTCGTTCCCCTTGAACAAGGTCTGGCATTCCTAAAATCCCCACGCAACGAGACGTCAAATCGAAAAGATCCGCGACAGGAGCGATAACAGTTCGTTGCCCGAAACAAAACTCAGATAAATTAATCAAAGTGAACCTTCCAAATAGTCTAAGTCGGATATTATCGTTGTTAATTTAATAGTCGTATTTATAATACAGGCATTTTATAAACTGTATCGTGACTTGAAACGCCTCAGGCAACCACCGCACACATCCTTCGTATAAAAGACGGCCACAGTGAATTTCTGAGAACTCAATAATTTTAATGGCACTCAGATCCATTCCATCGTCGAATTATTTTTTTGAAATTACAAGCACACTTATTACAAACGAAAACATTATCATTGAAACTGCGAACGCGTGCACTAAAAAGGATATTTGATATCTCGTCACGTACATACATGTGTTTGAATGTTGCTGCTAAAAAGTGAAAGTCATTTATATGTAAAACAATAAACATACGCACAATAGTACGATGTCAAAATTTTAAGTTGCAATTTTCCATCCACTTTAAAATACTAGCTGTTTTGCCCGTCATATGATTGTAACCCCACCTATGCGCGCTAGTTTGTACAATAACAGTACAATACAGTCCATAGCTCGTTTGACAGTGTGTGATACAATTGTACAGTGTAACGTTGATTGAACGAGTGTATGGCCATAAAATCGCGTTTTCGACTTGAACCAGCTTTGACAGATAGTGTGTTGTTGATTTTTAATGTTGGCAATGCTAGCGTGACCGCAACGACCCAGGCAGACGCTAATGCTATTATCAATTATTATAGCATAACGTGTCACTAATAACCTAGCTTTTTATTATTATTAATTAAATACAACGAGTGTTAAATACGAAGTGAAACAATACATTCAATTGAATAATAAAATTTATGCGAATAATTTGCGATAAGCTAGATGAAACGTGTACATTGATTATGCATCATTGAGCATGATCAATAACTACAATAAATAATATACTAGTTAAATGTGGTACTACATAAACTGACGATGAACGTTCACTGAACGTATTATGATGATTATATGCAATACATCAATGCTGGATGTTGTCAGTTTGACGTACGTAAAAAATAATTTCAAAACTAGGCCAAGTAAAAAAAAATGCACAACTTTAGCAGAAGCAGATGAAAAAAAATCACAATTTTATCACATACGTATGATCTAAGTGGCGTTTCATGATTTCGCCGAGTGATTGAAGACGTGCGCAAATATTTCATTTATGAATTCACCAGTTATCGCACAAGCTTTTGTTGCCAAATTGTACAAACAAGTTTGAGATGTTGAACAGCTTCTATCTAGTTAGCGGCAGACATGACGTTTTCAAACAAGAAGACTATTCATTTTGGAAAGATTGTCTCATAGACAAATAATAATTGTTAGAAGTGTCATCAACCCCCATATGTATGGATCGTTACGACTTATGCAATTCATTAAGTAACTTATTATCTATTTTAGATTATGAAAATATTATAAAATACGTCCCTCTAGTTGCGAAGATTAGTCTTAATCGATTCAATTGAGTAGTTTTTGTTAAATAAACGAAATGGAAAGTTTATTTCAACTTTACAACGTAAAAAGTGGTGATTTTATCTGTATTTTTTTTCCTAAGTCATTATTCATTGAAAGAATTTAGTTCCTTCTGTTTGTTTTACATTGCTATAACATAAAAAATACAAAATACAGAGTCGGGTTCGAAAATAAAAACAAGTTCTTTTTTCTTCACAACGTTCTAATTAACTTACAGTTTGTTCATTTTTTACTGTATCTCAAACCAGTATAAACATATCTTAAGAGCTTTACGGCAAATCGTGTTATTTATTATGCAAATATTCAATGTTTTCGATAAATCAACAACTTTAGAAAGGATTATGTAATGTTATTTTCACGGTCAAGAGTAGGTATTCATCGATAAAATATTACGAGAAGATTACAAATCCAGTGAATGAAATTTATAAAATTTTCAATTGACATTAATCACTATCAAATTTGAAAATACCGTTTAAAAAAATGCGGCAAAAAATCTAATTTATTAATTTATTACACATTCGATATTATTGAGTTGCAAAAACTAATTCTATTTTTCACGTTGTCTATTGTAGTTCCGGCATATGAACAAGTAAGCGGTTATAAGAACTACATATGTATGTATTGCTTCAGTGCATTAGCTGTTAATGTTATACGCTAATTTTAGCTGAACACACGCAGGAAAATACAATGTATATTTACGTAGCGTATTGACAGGCTTGCAAAAACTTAATTTGAATTCATTATCTGAAAACTGAACGTCCTCGAAACAGATTTTTCTGCTTATCTTTGTTCAGCGCGACACTGTTTAGTTTAGCCCCACCAGTTTGCAGAACGCCTGTCATAGCATTAAATCCCAAAATTGTACAAAATTGATAACAAAAACCAAAATAAACAATGTAGAAGCGAGTAGACTCAAATCAAATTTGATATACGTGAGTAATTTGATAACTAGAACAGATGTTGAAGGATGACACAAGGTTAAAAGTATTCATCTACCCGATGAAGATTTTATTATATCGCAAGTTTTATCATATTTTTATAATATGAACACACAAGTTTTCGCAAAGTCGTAAAACAGTCTTGCATTTATGCATACAACGCTCACAAGAAAATGATGGTCTGTTATAAAACAAATCTATATGTATTTATGTGGCGCCATTCTTTTTGCCGCTAAACGCAATACCTGCGATTTTGAAAAATTCTCAGACGCTATATTACTGAATAATGTTTTTCTGATATTGGAATTTAGAATTGTTTATGTACCTGCGTATCAACGTACCTATGTAAATTGATCTGACGAAGTAAAATTTTAAATTAAAGCGAATGATTTGCAATATTACACTTTGTCCGCTATTTTCATCTCATATGTCACCGACCTATTAAAATGATAATTGAATGTTATCTCAGAATAATATATAGTATGTATGTGTTGTTTTTTATAATGGCACATTATCTATTTTATTTTGTGTCGTTTGCATTTATGACGGTCGCAAGATGAGAATGCTGCATTTTTTAAATTAAACTTTAAAAATAAATAAACTTAAAATTAAACTGTTGATAAGGTTTCAAATAACAACTAAAGACAATTTGTGATACATATCACGTTGAATACTTTTAGAAGTATGTTTGTATACCTACATACATATATCGTATATATGTAATTCATATCGCTGAGAGCGTTTTGACTGAACTTGAACGCAAATAGTCTGAAAAGTTTACTAGTGCATTATATGCAAAAATGAATGCAATAAAACGGAAGGTGTTTACCACCATAATAAGCGCCTAGGTAGCAATGAAATAAATTTTTACTATTATTATATTTTGCTTATCTATTATGATGAAGAACCTTGTCGCTTTAATAAATTTTCATTACTTATCTTTCAAGAACTGAGCGCGTACTAAAAATAGCACTAAAATAATATTCATTAAAACGCGGTTATGTCGTATTGATAGAATTTTGAACTTTGGAATCAAAACGAAGACCTTTAAAGTCACACAATGTCAATAAAAACATCAAACGTGCTAATTTTCATCGGAAAAATTTCCTCGGATTCGTTGTACGAAGACTTTTAACGCAATCGTGAAACGATTCATCGAAATTAATTGAATTTAATCTATTCCGTAGTAAGTTTAACCGATTTTCGAATTTTAAAATTGCGTGACGCGTGGCGTTTGGCGTACGATCGTCAATAAACACTATCAGTAGGTATACATATGTATGACTTGGCGGCTATATTTTTGTAAATGTGTAATTGAAGGATTCCACCACAGCCCTTTTGTACGTTGAATTAATCAATTCATATAAGCACTAAAACCAGTTCTAAACGATTGCAAATTATTCGAAATTGTATGTAGACACATGCGTTTTTACACGTTATATAAAAGACGCAAAGGACTAATGAAAATATGATGGAAAAAATCGTCAACCGGTTCGTTTTTATGCAATCAATTTGACCTTTAGCCGACTAGTATCGTCATTTAATACTTTTAAACGACCGTGTGACGTATTTTTCATGAGTCACATGTTTGTATTGGTAGAGCAAACTAAAGAAGATCTTACCAAATTCAGCGGCGACAACAACATCAGTCGTCTCCTCTATGACAACAGATATCTTGTACGTCAGATCCAGCTTTTGATTTATGACCGATTACGTCGGTGCACGTGCCTACTGCCAACAATGCACTCGACGTGCTCACTAAGGCCACAAAATAACCTCACTTGCAACACCAGATGCACCAGTTGGGGTCCTCGAGCCAAATGACACAGTTTCCGGTCGAAGTACGCGAAAGAACTTCACAAATCGAGCACTGTATTTTATTATTTTTTAAAACAAAAACTGCTTCTAAAGGTAGATAAAATGGATATGGATATTCTTCATGTGTACGGTTGAACTTAACTTAGCCTAACCTTACCCAATTATACTTTAGGTTCGAGCGCATACGAATTAGACTTAACAAACACCGAGGTTTTGATTGAAGCTCATTACATATTATATTGAAATTTTGATTTAGGTTTGACGTTTTAGTACAAAGTTATACGTCAAACGTATGTGGTTAGTTTTTGACGGGTTTTCACCGCAAAATCTGTATCTAAATACTGTCAAACTGCATAATATGCTTTCAATTCTGAATACCTACATATGCACATACATACATACATATATGATTGATGAAAAATTAGCGTCATTTGGTTTTGTGCATATTTTGTGATATTTTGATGTCGATATAAATCAGAAACTATTGATGAATTTGAATCGTAATCAAATTAATCTCATTTCATTTTTGAATTTAACCGATGGTTTTATTGCATTTTAAATTTCAATTGCAATAATATTATGTAAACTGTCACATTTGGCTATGAGATGTCTTAAAATAAATAAATTTAGCATAGGTACATAATAAAAGAGAAAAAAATACACTGGCTGTCCGATTATATCAGTATTTTATATAATAGGTACTAATGCATGTAAAAAAACACGATTGCTTTATATGGAAAACTAAGAATAGCCATATTTGTATTTAAAAAAAAATCAATTGTTATGTAATTCAGTAGTCTTCAAGTAAAAAATATTATTTTTTAGTTAAATTGAATTGAATCATTGACGCATACGTAGTGAGAGATATACTTTGTACCTTTACGTATATGTAGACCTAATATGTCTAGCACACAGACTATAATAAATCTACGTCACAAGTGCAATTACTATATAAGCAATAATGTCAAATTAATTACCACGATAATAAAACAAGTTAAGATTTAATATACCGTCGTTTATACTTCATCAAGTTCGTATATACGTATGTGTATGTGAAATGTTAAGTTCGTAACAAATACATATAAGTGCACTTGGTAAAAGTCATGTGAGTTTAAAATGATAACAGTCAAAGATCAATTAACGGGCGTTAAGAAATCGCATTTGGGAAAATTAACGTAAGCTCGTTAAATGTTCGACTATCAAATTGTAATTTTCAAACACTACACATACACATAGGTACATATGTATTGCGATTATATTTTTCATATACCTATACTGAAATAAAAATAACTACATATATTTTCTTATCACGATCGTTAACAATGTGCATCTATAAAAAAAAATTATTTTATACAAACACATACCAATTGTTTGTTCGCGCACATATTACAATATTATAGGTACATACTACAGATCTACAGAGTGATTGACGTGTTTGTGCAATCAATGAATCTTCCTAATTGTTATATAACGCTGATAGAATAAGAATCCGTGTAAAATTTTCCACGAACACCGATTTTTTAACTATTTACAATATTTGACCGAAAGTGGATAATAATTGCCATCAAACACACACACACAGCCAGATTTGATTATCATACATAAATAATATGTTTTTAATCTTTTTTGACGCATTAAAAAGCATCTGAACTGTAGCCGAAACGTCAAAATGATAAATTAAATGAAAATGATTTCAGAACATACGATTGAACGAGTTTTTGTATTGCAGATGCGCGAAGTTTAATCGATTCAGGATGATTCAGGAACAATTCACTGTTCTTTAAACACCTTTCGTGCTGAAAATCTACTGTTGGAAAACACACAATTTTTGAAACCGATTGAATCAACATATGATACAATTAAAACACTAAAGTAAATCGATCAATTGTACCGTTTTTTTATTCGATAATATCTGAGAAGAAATTTCCAACAACAGAATAACATAACCTCGCTGATGAAATTTGTACTATTCCTTAAATGTTTGCAGGCTTTTATGATTTCCGATTGGCACGATGTTATAAAGCAGACGACACTTTACACTTTTTATAGGGTATATTCATTATATGTATGACTATTTTGTGTTATTCAATATGTGATGTTTGTTACGTTAGTGAGTGTGGAGCGCGTGGAAAACCGTTGACTTTTCTCGGTGTCGCGACTCTACTGGCAGGTTTTTCCGGCTGCAACTCATCGAGCGGAGGTGGAGCCTCCAGTCTATACTAATCACGCGCACACACAAACACATACATAATTATGTAGATATGTATATGTATATGGATTTATGTTAGAATAAATATCGATATCACATGAAAAAAAACCAAATTTTTTCATTCCACCCAGTATCTATATTAAAAAATTGAGCTTTAATGCTTTTAAAAATGCACCAAAAAGAAAACACTGATATCGTCCTTCAACTGTAATCAAAACCGCATATAAAAATTCCAACGATTAATCACCAATCAAAGGTGAACGATCTGTACTTTTGTTTCCGATGCATAAAGTTAACCGCCGAACAAAGTTTTCCACCTTCAAAGCCTAGTATTCCGTTTCCATTTAAACGTCATGTACACCGATAACCTTATCAATCGGTAAAGCCGCCGATAAAGAAGTGTTTAACGAAAAAATATGTCATTATAATTATTAAAAATTGCAAACACGGCACACCAGTCGAGTACGATGGGTACAATAATCGATTATCATGTATGATTTACATACAGGTATAAAACTAAGGTCGCAATAGATTCAAATACGTGTTACCGTTGACCTCTCCAGCATATTGAAATTATAACGTGTGTTGGTATTGTTAGATTAATTTTCGCCGAATGGTACATATGTATTTCGAAACAGTGTAGACTGAACTAGCGGTTGAGCTTCCGTAAACATTTCGATAGAATTCATCGATTTATTACCGAGATTGTGTATCACAGTATAATTTTTGTTATGTATAATTGTTCAATGGCGGCTGTAAATATTTGGATAGTACAAATCCATGCATATGATATACCTTGACGAGTGAAAAGTGTTTGATGTTCTCGTAATCACCCGGTAAGTGCATTCTGTATTTGCACAACGTACTGTCATATTTTCGCTCACCTGAAAACAAAAAAAAAATAGTATTTTTAAATACGTACAAAGAAAAAATAAATTTTGCATACATTTCAAAACATTCAAGTGTTAGAATAGCACTTGAACGATTTGATTTACATAAATGGTAGTAATGAAAATAATACATTCAAAGAAAATTTACACCAATACTGGAATGACCCGTCAAAAATATTGACTTAAGCTGTGAATTTTTGCTGTGGTTATTTGGATAAACATTTACGCTTTTCATATCCTGTTCGATACCTACTTGCTTTATTTGGATGCAAAACGAAATTAATATTATTAAATAGATGTTATTCACTTTGGTAATAAGCTGTTCTACGACGTACATTAAAACTGCTTAATGAGACAACGAAGTGATCAATTGAGCATAATAATTATAAGTAGTAACACAGTAACCATTAACGCATATCGACCGGTTCTACATACGTCTAAATAGTAATCATTAAAGATAACGGACTGATGCATTCCGCATTTGTGCTCACAACTACTGCATACAAGCAATGAAATCCTATTGAAATTATCGCGTTCGATTCTTTTTACACCTCGTCGGTCGATAATTGTCTCGGTAAGCAAGTGGAAAATGCGCGCCAAATGTAATTGAATTTTCACGCCGCGACCGAGTACTAAAATTTTCGCCAAACATTAGCAAACGAGCAGAAATTCTCGTTGCAAACGAGGGTAACGATTTCCAGAGAGGTCGAGTGTGCATGTGAGTATTTGTATTGTAGATATTTATGTTAGTACGCACGTATGCACAAATTATCGAAATTATTGTACAATGGATATCGGTAGGTGCGTGCCGCATTTTGTGTGTCAAGTTTGTTCTGAAATATGCTAAATTTGTATAATGTTGTGGGCAGACAGACAGACAATGTTGCATCATCGAGTCCACGACGATAATGGTAATTTGTGCAATTTTTAAATCTTGGTTTTCTTACAAGTGCCGAAGCGCATCTTTCGAAAATTGAATACGCTAAATTGGGTCAAGTGATATTTTAAACGTTTTTATGATATTTCAGAAAGGGTCAATGATGCTTTTGTATTTGTCATAATAATTTCATTAAAGTTATGTTTATTCTGAATATTAAAGAAGGTACAAAAGTAAAATATCAAGTGTTCTTTCTACAAATGTTTACTTACATGAACTAAAATACTGTTTTGTTTTGAATAAATTATTATTATTTTTATGGAAAATTTCAAAATGGTTGGGTTAAAATTATATAAATGTATATAAAATTTGTACAAAAAAGGCGAAGAAATTTTTGTATTTATAAGTTTATGATCACAGATGAAGCTCATTTTTTCTTACCTTTAACATTAATCATTTTCGCAAGTTCAAAGTTTACTCATAAATATAGCAAATGTACGCATGGCAAATGTCAAAATGTATTTTCGGAATATTCACCCAACTTTAGACAGGAAGGGTTAAAATGATATAAAGGTAAGTATTGATTGAACATTTATAATATATGTATGTAAAATGAGTGTTTTAGAATCGAGCAATAGAATAGTACCTACCCACAAAAACGCAGAAACTTTTGTATTTGTATATTTAGTTAATGATCACAAATAAAGCTCACTTTTCCTTAACTTGAATATACAATTTCGCAAGTTCAAAGTTTACTCATTCATACATATAGCAAACGTATGCACGGTAAATGTCAAAATGTATGTATATCACGTCCTCAGAGCACAAAGGTGATAAGTGCAAGATTTTGCGAAAATCAGTCATGAATGCAACTTTGTTCCTCTTTAATTATTCTATCAGGGCAGTCAAGTGGCACATCCGAATTAGGTCACAATTTTTTTGGCAGTACAAAAGTTCTACTAATATTCTTGGAGTACATCAGTGAAATAGCATCTAAATAATAATAATTAAAATGCTTCTAAAAATCTAGAGTACAATACATATGTACAATTACCATTTTTGTATAAAGTTCCCCTGATTCGAACTTTAAAAGTGCTGCACTGAACAATTTACTATTTTAGACATGTCACCTTTGTGCCCTGAGGGCGCGATTTATATGTACATATGTACATACATACGTATGTATGTATATAAAATTTGTACAGAGAAGACTGTACATTTATATGAAGTTGAAGATCCCAGATAAAGCTCATTTTTTCTTAACTTTAACATACTAGTATATCAACTTTGCAAGCTCAAAGTTCACACATAAATTTAACCTTGGGTAGTTCAAGTATGAGATTGACGCACGTAGCTTTTACATAATCTATTCCGCAAATATTCTACCTGTATTATTACATAAGTCGCTTCCTTTCATTGTCGGTCTTTCAATTTGCGAATAATGTATTTAAATGTACCTCCATCTAACCGTCGAGCTTTACTTTAAAAAATATACGCATAGAATTTTATTCATAACCTCAATTATACACCGGCCAGGTTGTGTTAATATAATCACCATACAGTTACATCAAATAATAACAGCGTTTGTATGTATCCCGTCAACGAATCGTACAAATACAATAAACATACAGGCTATACAGAGATATTTACGTCGAATCGAAAAATACACAACAGCACTTGCGATGGTCAAATTCAGCGACAAAAACGTGCGGTTTCATATTTCCAATAACCCAACTATCGGAAGTCGCCAATCGCGACTATCGAAATTCATCGATTTTCAGAACTGAACCGAGGATTTTTTTAATACTGCTGTGACGCAGTAATCGAACTGGTGTCATCAAACTCCAAAATCGACAAAAAAAATCACATACTTTTGATGAAAAAAAAATGGTTAAAATTTGGCGGGGTTTTGCAAAACTGGTTGATCGTCTTCTCTGTTTAACTTTTTTAGATTCAACCTTGAACTTATACTTTTGACATTTTAACCGTGAGAATCTGAAATTTCCCACCTTGGGAAAGGAATCGTCTCACTTTTGTTTCTTTTCCATTGTCGATTTTCCGCTCATTGTTCGCATCTGTACGACATATTAGTATGTGCTGCATATTAACCGATACATGTAGTTCAATCGGTTAATTGAATAAATGCGACTGTATTCGCGCAATTTCAGAGACACTGCTTCCGATATGCCATTTTTCAATGTCACGCTCTGAGATGGCAGGTTATTTTCTATTTATCAACAGGAAAATGGTCATTAAACGCTCGTTGTATTTGACAATTTGACGGACTTACAGCGAAAATTATATTATTTCCTCGTTTACGCGCGTATATTGTGAAGAAATATTTAAACTCTTCATTATTGTCCGCTGCATTACGAATCGCATGATTATTTAACACAAACATTATTATTATTTGTATTATGATAGATGGAGTCCCACGTTTAATCCAAATTGAATACGATTCAACTTTTGAATAATCATCACTGGTTACGACTAGCTTTTATTCACAGCAATTCATTTAAATCATTCAACAGTATTTTTCTCATATATTATTCATTGCTCGTATGTATGTATGTGAATTCATTTGCCTGATTTGTATATGTAACTTTATCAAAAATTTCATAATAAACTTGTATAACGTGTACATACGTATTTAAGCGTAGCCTTGAAACGCTATTAATTTGTACCTTCTAATTCGTATATAAAGTTAAAATTTGACATCTCAAAATATACATGTGATAAGGTAATGGAAATAAATCAAAATGATTGATTTATAGCGTTTTAAACTAATGTATGCGACATCTTTGTATAAATTGCTAATTATCATTTATGAAGCTGTGATAATTACAATACATTAATACGTATTAGTAATTTCTTTAATTAATTAATTAATTATTATTATTTTGAATACATTTGAATACATCTGTTTTATTTTGCGTTTATTGTACATATGTATGTACATATGTCTGTAGATAGTATATTTGCAAAGCTATTGTTTGCTTTTTCTACATTGTATAATATATGTAATATACCATGAAACCTTAATGACTTACATAACTTACTAGCAGAAAATTTTATGATTGAATTTAAATTAAAATGCAATGCAAAGATAAAATGAAGGAATTTCAGTGATAAATAATTTACATCGGTACATTCGTGACTTATTTTCGCAATAGATCCCTCGATTAAACCTTGAGACGTGACAGTTATGAATTAATAAATAAATTTATGTACCCGTATGGGGTATGTACGGTCAAACGACAAAAAGTTAAAATTTAAACCCTTTTCTTAGTCTCGGAGAAGGACAAAGTAATTGAAAACGGTTGACCCTGTATATAAAATCCAGACGTCTTTTTGTGTCGGCAACTTGAAATAAAGCTTGCCGATACTCTTCGGTGGGACAATAATGACACTTTAGACCAGCGATTCTAGAAGTTTTGGCTCGTTTAGTGGCACTGAATTATCAGGTCAATTTATACTAAATTGCAACGAGACGACGTTATTTAAATTGAACGGCTCCCCAAAAGTATACGGACATATCGGGTAAATGTATAATTTCGAGTTCTTATCAAAGGTGTGCTCTATAGTCTATATTATTTGGGAAACACTGTTGTGCGAGAAAACCACCCAGAACCAAGAAGGTTGAGGTCCTTTTAACCGGTCGAGTTAACAGAGCCTTCAGGCGCCTTGGCACAGTTTTGAAGTGCGCCGTTTTTGCGTCACAGTTTTTCAAATTACACTTCCTGGACACACACAAGAGCATTCTAGTGATTTTCTAGTTTGAAATTATTTAAAAAAATGATACGCTTTGACAATCGCTTAATATAATATATGTACAACATTTCAATCAACGAACGCTTTCAATTTAATTCGAATTATGTATTATGTACTATTATGTAATTATGTACTATTGTGACGCACTCGTTAATGAATGCGTGGGTGGTAGAAAAAAATTAATATTGTACATATGTACATACATACATACATAGTTTGCAAATTGTGTTGAATACAAATAAAAAAGTTTATTTAAATGCAACTTAAGCTTGCAATTCATAGTAAAGAAAGTTTATTGTATCAACATACATTATTATACAGTGGAGAAACGAAGTATTTATGAATCGTTTATTTTGCATAAACATGTCAAATAAAACTAATATAATTTTTTTTAAATTGAGATAATAGAAATCAAAACTATTTAGATGTAATTCAATTTGTTTTAAGTAACTCAAGATTAATTAAATTTAATATTTTACGAAAGAAGATACCCTTGTATTGCAGCTGCATTTAATTCCGATTTTTATTATACACTTTTTTTGTACTTGAAAATTTTGAGAGAATATAATATTTTTCTAGAAATTTGCCTCTAAATCATAACTTATCATACTTCATTGATTTAAAACTTCTGCTTTTAAGTTACTCACAGATTAAGTTCTATGAAATCGTATATTTGGATTGCAATACATAGTATTAAAGAAAAGCTTATGAAGACCACACATTTGTTATCTGTATGGAACACTAATAAAATATCACGTTGTAAAAGAATCACAATTTAGTCAATTCAGTTTGAAAACCTTTGAATTTAACGTATGTATGTATATGAAATCGTCATAGCAGATCCTTTAACGACATATAATAATCACGTAGGATGTACAATATGTAGCGGCTCAAGACGTCGTCGTTCGAAGAACAATGCGTGATGTTTTAAAGGTCGTCAGGTGAACTTCCATGACGTCTCGCCATGTCTTATAGCGATGTACACATCACAATAAGGAATAAGACAATATGACAGTTTCGATATGCATAATATGTCGATTAGCATAGAAACATTACAATCGCTGTGACGTTACGGAAGAAAAGCCTGGAAAATTCGCACTAGCTACGTGCGATATATGTATGTACATACATACATACATAGATAGAAATTGTTCATACTGTTACACACCGAAAATAAATAAAGTAAAAGGCTTTTTTTTAATGACGCGGAGCAAATTCACGGTCGCGTCTTTAATATTCAATCTTAGAAATCGACCAACAATACGTCTCAACCTTGACCGTGATGGTGGAAAAAATTGTTCGTAAGCTCCTTTGAAATATTTATAATGTATGCGACACCCGTAAAAAAAGCTATACTAATTGAGTTCTTATTAATGACTTGTGGTAGTATTTTTAGCCGACCATTTGTCGCAGTGAGAAATGTGAATTATTGCGATAATTGACACTTTATGCGATGCGCAATAATGCGGCAATGAAACGGACGATTACGACACGGAATTTGTTTTATTCAATTAAATACAAACGTTGATAGTTATTTATAGCTAGGACAATTGGCGAACATGGCTGGATGTAAAAAAGAAGAAATAAAACAATTAATGAAACTAGGATGGAGCGATTCTGAAAGAATGAACAAGGTTTTTAAATTCAACATCCCGCTATGCTTAAAAACGAAGATATACATATGTACATACGGCCAATGCGTACTGCCAGTTATGACGTATGAATGTGAAATGTGGATGCTGAATTCAACAATGTTACGTAAGATCCAGTGCACACAGAGTAGCATGGAAAGATGTACATACATAAATACATACCTATGTATATATGTACATATGTATGTTTGGTATAACAAAAAAAATTAAATATCATGACCAAGTAAGAAGCATGACCAAAGTGACAGATATAGCGGAACGTTTGAAAAAGTTGAAGTCGACACATAGTGAGAAGAATGGATGGCAGATGGACGCGAGAAATACTGGAATTATATCCGAGAGGATGTGAAAGAAAGAAAGGTAGACCAAGTGGACGATGGGCTGATGAATTGAGAAGAATGTGTGGAGTCAATTGAATGCAGATTGCTCAAGACAGACAGGAATGGAAGATGATTGGAGAGGCCTTCATCCAGCAGTGGATGGTGAACGACTGAAAATGATGATGATTAAATACAAACGAATCAGCTTAAAACACATACATACATAGATACCTACATCATAAATGTTTTCTTTATAAAACACGTAGAATGACTTTCCGTTTACTGAAAATATTCATTAAAACTTTTCCGCAATTACTTAAACTAATACTGATGATAATATTATTTAGTTTTAACAGGGTTAAAACTAGGATGTCGCCTTATTTGATTGTAATTTTAAAAGCAATGATTTTTGCATCGGATAGTTCGATTCTGAGCCCGTATAATACGTACATACTATAAAATAGTATAGGTCAAGTTTGACGTGATGTAAAAATGAATTGAAAAAATATACTGCACGATATCGTTTTATAAAATGTTACATAAGGATTGTCGATAAATAACTACTGAATGACGATAAGGTGTTAATGTGCAATCATTTTTGGAATTAATTAACTTAAGTTCGTTACAATGCGAATGAGTGATGACGCGCGAACACGAGATGCGACGGACTAATTTATGATGCAATGAAACTCGTTCAAAAGCAGTCTACTTGAATTTTATTATAGATGTAAGATGCGGCGGTCGTAAGATGTTCAATAAATTATTAATTTAAATTATATAGCCCAACTGGCTGCCAAATATCAACAACAACAACAAACATTTCGTGGAATAAAAAGCGTATATGTACATACATACATATGTATGTAGACGCTGGCGGTGGGGAAATACGTTCATTAATATCGTGCACGTAAATTATTTTTTACTTTATTTCTGGTATATTTAAATTCTCCCCAAATACGTAAGAATGTACAATCTATTAGGTGTTTGAGTAGCGTTTGCTTGATTTTACCCAACAGAGTGAAACTTGTCGTACGCATTCTGTTTACTGTCTAGATACTGACGTAAAATATTGACTTTCGGCTCTCGCGTGCGATTGTACAATTAAACACGAAAATCACAGTGCGATATCGCAAATATCGTATGTGTGTATCAGAAAGGACAAAATTATTAATTGAAACCTTGTACGAATTATCAAAGTCGACCGAACGATTGGCAAACAGCCTGAGTTTGCGTGTCTTGGATATGCAGATACTAATCGATCGATTACTTACAATTATTGGATGAATTTCTTAAATAACACTATACGTATATTTCAAAATAGTATTACAAATAAATTAATTTGAAAAATCAAATAATTAACATGATTTATACGTTTCTTTCAAATACTCAGTATTGTGAATATTATTGTACAATATAAAAAGAAAAGGGCTCAAAAACGAACTATGAAAAAAGAATAAATTGTCAAGACACAATACATCGACAAATCATATTTAATTTTTCCAATTTTCCGACAAAAAGTCGTGGCCATCTATCGGACTTTAATATTATTTAAATAACATGTATGACTATGTCATTAAATAGTATGTAAATGTGTGTACTACAAATTTAAACTAACGTGGATTTTTTTTATACGGAAATGTAAACACAATTGAAAATTACGCATCATTAGTTTTATAATATAATTTTCATAAGTTTTCTATTGATATAATATTTCGATTGACTTCAAACGACAAAAAATCAAAAACCCTTTAATTTCTCCTTGAATCTTAATGTAACAATACAAAAAAAAAAGTCAACAAAGTCACGCTTACCAGTTAAGCAAACGAACAAACTATTGTTATCAGCTTAAGTTTATGTGTAAACACACGCATGAATTTACGGTTATGAGCCGACTGACTTATGTGTGTTTGATGTCGATGATGATATATAAGCGGAAACTAGTATGTTCACACTGAAGAACTTCCGTCTACAACTGGTTCTCATTGTGCACACATTGGTTGAGAGCCAAACGTGGAAATGTGCGCCTATCAAGTGAACCAGTCGCACCAAATGTAGCTGATATGCCAACAAATGCCATGTGGAAGTTGCGTTATTACTATTTGATTATATTTTCTTTCGAAAAAAAACCTAGTATAAAAAGGCTAGTTGCAAAACTAAAAGTTAAATGTTTGAAGAATAAATAACTTTAACGCCTGCGAAAGGAAGGAAAAGTTAACGACGGTTCATATAGTTTTAACGGTTTTCCTCAATAGTTTCATATTATAACGTATGACGTGTAATATCATTTGTGATACAAGGATTTTATTAACTTACCTTCGAAACTTAATTGAAAAGATTTAATTACGATTGAAAATATAAATACGGTGTGATAAAAAATGTATAGATACAATTTAAGAATTTTCGTTTGAACTGTTTATCCTTCAGTTCACATGAAATTATATATAAAAAAGTTCCATGTGCATTTTCAGCTCCATTGTATACATTAATTTTTTTTATAAAATAAAACTAATACAAGATTAATATTTAAATCAACATACAAGTTTGAATACAATCATAGTCGATAAAATATAAGTTTGTATAAATTTAAGCATGATAAAATACTTCAATAAAACATGACCTATGTACATATGTATATGTATGTATTATATGGAAAATTGAATTTCAGCTCCCATATTTGGTATTAAAATGTAAGTAATAAAAAATATAAGTGATTTTCGTGGAAAATTCATATTTTGTCCATCTAGGAAGCTTCGATGTGTATACATACATACATATGTATGTACGTACTGACTAATATAATATACATTCACAATCAATCACCTTGATTGTTGTCCATTCACACATAAGCAAATTTTATGTATGTGGTTATGATTATTACATTTCCGAGAAATATAATATATAGAATACATAGTACGTAAGTCACGGTTATTGTGATTATTTTTTATTAAATCTGTATTACAACCTTCTATACATGGAACAATTCCGAAAACTTGAGGTCAAAAGCTTGCAATTTTGTACATTTTTTACATCAGTAAGTGATATATATGTAATACTATCGCTAAACGTAAACAGACATGCACATGATTAAAGCCAATGTATTTTGGTATTAAAATTTATGTCAATTGAAATGGTTTTGTATGCATAGACAACACGTGATGTTATCATAGTTTATCTGCATTTACTCGCTAGACGAGATAGTGTACTTTTCTTGCCTATCAAATCAATGCATTTGAATATATTTTTAATAATAAATGTATTAATATAAGTAGTTTGTAAGGCAATCAATAAATAAATGCAGAGAAATGTGAACGAAGTAATCTTATTCAAATACAACTCGTAGGAATTCTAGATATTTATTTATAGGTATAATCAGAGTGCATTTACCCGATGTGCTAACATTTTCCGAGAAATAGTACTGACACTTTTGCCATCTACATATGTATAAGAATTCAGAAGTTCAAAATAATAACATATGTACATATACATATATGTATGTAATATGCAAAATAATGAAAATAATTTATTTTACTCTTATTAAGTATGTATATAATTTACATCGTTTTGATGAAAAATCGGACTTAAAACTAAATTGTTACAGTTTCACAATAATCAAATAATATTACAAACAAATATTATTGATTCATCGTATAAAACTTAAGGACCCATTCGCGTTGCGATTTTTGCTACTGCAAAATTGGTCGTGTCGTTTACTCCGTTCCGATTTCTCATAAATCTGAAACAATTTTTAAATAAACCACAGCTTTATTTATTTTTGTACATACATACTTGTATGTATTTTTAATGGCAATATGAACAGTACATTTATCAACATACGTAACGATTTTAGCTTCCATATTCAAATCGGACAAGCAAATCGTACGAAAGTGAGACGGTGCCCGACTTGTTCGATCTCGCCGATTGGATTATATTTTGCACAAACTCGTAACGATTTTACTTCCGAATCGCTTGTCGGAACAGGAATCGTTAGAAAAAACGCAACGTGAATGGGGCTCTTTATAATTTAATAATCAAGATTGAGTTTGTAATATCTGAGGAGTCGAATAGCACTTGCACTTGTTTGTGTGCATAATTTAAAATAATATTTACAGTTTCTCAATGTTTTTCTCGGTTATTGCAATTTATGTATTATTCAACCTGTAGTCAATTCAAAATGTTCACAAACGTGATATCGTCGATGAATATAATACTCACATTAATAATTGGACATACACGAAACTTTTTCAACATATTTACACATACGAAGAAGTGATAAATGCAAGTGCATTTACATGCGTACATTTGCGGCATCTTTGGCAACGTTATTAGTGATTAACACGTCGGGTATAAAAAAAACATTACGCCATTACAATGGTCAGTTATCCAATATTATGAAAGCGGAAGGAAAACGTTTCGTGTGAAAATCGAGCGTTGCCTAACTAATGTTGGCGATATGTTGGAGAAGCACTGGACAACTATCCCCAATTCATTGCACAATAGTCACTGCAAAATTGCATGCATTTCATCCTAGTTTACTGGCTTCTGGCGCACAGTGGCACAGTGCAGTTGCTTCAATCGATTGACCAACATCCTGCCTGTGCTCTACTAACTTTCTAACCTTTTCTTGGAAGGAAATATAACTTTCTAGTTTTTCACATGTACATAGTATCTATGTATGTAGATATACAAGTACTTCGACAATTGCATGAAACCTTCCTCAATAAGTGCTCTATTTTACACCGAGGTCGATCAGGCCGATCAAACCCCCAAATCCATTATTTAATAAATTGGTAATATAAATATCCCAAAAGTTGTATCACAGATTGACCTAGGTATTTTTATCACAAAAGACCTAAAATGGTCAACTCATATAAACCCTTTCGTAAATAGGTGTTATTCAAAAGTGTCTTTAAGAATCTTAGTATCCAGTCAAAAGTTTATAAATACTTTATTATGTAGACCAAAATTAGAATTAGCTGTAAATGTTTGGAACCCTTATTTTAAAAAAGATACTGTATGTTAGGAAGGTTTCAAAGAAGGATTACAAAAATGCCATCTGAACTTCCATCACTACCCTATAACGAAAGGTTGAAGAGAATGAGTTTTTTGAGATTTGTGAGGCGATTTAATAGTAGTATATAAAATAATAAATAATCAATATAAAAGTCCAATAAAAAACCTCCTCACGTTCAATAAAAACGCTCATCTGAGAGGTCATACTCTAAGACTCCTAAAAGACAAATCAAAAAAAGACTCATTATTTTCGAAAAGAGTGGTTAACGTTTGGAACCGCCTCCGCAATCAACTAGTAACTTTAGAAAATATAAACCTCTTTAAAATAATCTCGACAAGTTTTTGAATATTTATGGATTTTTGTAATCCTTCAAATATAAATAGTTGAATAGTTAAAAATTGTATATACATAATGCAACAGACCACTGGGTTCCATCGACTATGCCGCCTATCCATGTATGTATGTATTTAAAATAAAATAAATAAATATCATTTACAGCCGTTCACCATCCAATGCTGGATGAAGGTCCCTTTAATCCTCTTCCATTCCTGTCTGTCTTGAGCAATCTGCATCCACACTTGAATCCACATATTCTTCTCAATTCATCAGCCCACAGTCCACTTGGTCTACCTTGCTTTCTTTCACATCCCCTCGGGCACCATTCCAGTATTTCTCGCGTCCATCTGCCATCCATTCTACTCGCTATGTGTCCAACTCATTGCCACTTTTTTACACGTTCTGCTATATCTGCCATTTTAGTCATGCTTCTTATCCATGTATTCCTCTTACGATCTCTTCTGATTATACCAAGCATATGTACATCTTTCCATGCTTCTCTGTATGCATTGGATCTTACGTAACATTCATAAATTCAGCATCCACATTTCACATCAGTACGCATTGATCGTATGTATGTACATATGTACATACATACATACATATGTACGTATGTATGCCTTATTTTTTAAGCATGGATGTTGGATTAAACTTTGTTCATTCTTAGCGCTCCATCCTAGTTTCATTCTTCGTTTTATTTCTTCTTCTTTACATCCAGTCATATTCACCAATTGTCCTAGATATAAATAATTATCAACTGTCTCTACAATATGATTATTTATTGTGATTACTTTTTGCGTGCAAAATTACGAAACGTAATTTATGTCATTTTTAAACCTTCCTTTATTTGTTAGACAGATGCATAGATGCAATAGTAAAATGACTTTCGTTACCTAATAGTGCAATAATATTATAGTCTACCTTTAAATCATCAAATTTGCCCGTCTGTTCACAATAATAATTAACATTAACATAAATAGACGATTAACACGGTAATTATTCAAGTGTTTGATCGAATCGTGCGGCACTCGCTTTGGGTCCATCATTATTTATATGTACATATGTATGTATGTATATGTACCAACACACACAGCGACTCTCAAAGTATATACTTCTGGATAAAAAAAAAATTAAAATAAAATTCATGGTTGATAAACTTCAATGAACTGATAATTACAAACTTGATTTTGCGTTATTTATTTCATCGCACTATATGTATTGCAATTTTTATATACAACTTGACCTTGAAACTCGACTCTTCGAGTCGATAATTAATGGGTTATTTAAGTGCGAATACGTGATGGTATTGAGTTTGCAAAAAAAAAAAACCATAAGTAACGGTTGTCAAATAGTTCGGATGCACTTCATCGGGCGAATACTAATTTCAACAACGGGAATTTTCAATTAACGAAACATTTAAATAATTAATCATACTCGACGAACATGGGAATAATCGATGGTTCGTATAATATCGATTTTCAGCATACTTCTGAAATGCTTCTGAAAAAATTAAAATGTAAAATACTAAAAACTACTTCAATTTAGTTAATTAAAAAAGCAAACCGATCGCTAATTAACATAATTAAGCGTGACGCGATTCACAGAGCGTTTTTTTTTCATTTTCCTCTCGCTTGCTCGTGCATCTTTTGCCGTTCGTTTCCCCCCCTTTCTTTCTGTCGTCAACAACCCAGATGCGAGCCCCACTTTGAGCACCACTTTCTCCTCTTCCGCTCGGATATCGATTTACCGATTGTGTGAAACGAATCGACGATCCGGTGCTGAAAAAAAGACTCTCGTGTGTCGCGTGTCTTTGTTTCAGAGGAAGTTTGAGTAGATCGTCGATTTAACAGTTTGGAATTTGGATGGTATTTTTATCAGAATACGTATGACAGGAACAACACGCGATTAGCACGTGTGACCAATTGACAGGTGACGTGCGACGAAACAATGTGATCTGCCAATTAAAATCGTCTAAATTATCAGCTGGAAAAACGATAAATGCTATTGAAAAATTAGTCAAATTATACATATCGTTTAGTATGTGGACAGTGTGACAAAAACTGACACGGATACACACTATTGTTGATTAAGTTAGTACTTTAAGCGAGCGCGTGTTTGATGTGCGAACAAAATCACAATTTCACGGTCGCTTTATTTAAATGTCTTATTAAATCAAAAAACCGTCGAATTTCCAAAATAAAGAATGTGTAAATTAAATCATAGGTCGTATTAGATCCCCAACAGGCGTAGAAGAGTTAGCGCAATTTCCTATACACGACCGAATGTCCTTCACTAGTGTAACTTTTACGTGTTAAAATATGTTTTATCAAAATAGACGAATCACTTTGAAAGTTTGCAATGGCTATTTCGCTAAATATATTTCAGCAGAATCTTTTCTAAACTTGCCAATGTCAAAAAAATTTAGTTCAAAGCTTTCAAATTAAATATTTTGCTATATGTAGACGTTCAAGAAATACTTATTATATTATGTACATAAAAACTTGTGAAAAAGTTAAAGTGGCAATGGGTTGGATATATTAAAGTAGAGATCGTAAGAGGAATACATGGGTAAGAAGCATGACCAAAGTGGCAGATATAACGGAACATGTGAAAAAGTTGAAGTGGACACATAGCGAGAAATACTGGAATGGTATCCGAAAGGATTTGAAAGAAAGCAAGGTTTACCTAGAAAATGATGGGCTGATGAATTGAGAAGAATATGTGGAGTGAATTGGATGCAAATTCCTCAAGACATACAGGATTAGAAGAGGTCTTCATCCAGCAGTGGATGGTGAACGGCTGAAAATGATGATGATAATACATAAACTCTTCTTGATTAGAGATGGGTTAAATTCGACACGATTTTTATAAATTTTTTGCGATATTTGATTTGTATTGTGGAAAATACATTTTTACAAGTGCGTTTGTAAACCTGTATTGATAGAATACTTTAATAGGTCGTTTAAAAATCAACACATAATCAAACGGCTGAAAATGACATTGAAAATATTGAGCACGCGTTATAAAAAAAAAAAAAAAATCTATGTAAGATCTATGTACATACATATGTATGTACATATAATACATACATTTTCGCAACTAGTGCGTATCGTTGATTTTCATACTACCGTTTGCAATAATTTCAGTTCACTATTGACCTTCCCATTTGCAGCCACTTTTCAGTTATTATTCGCGTACCCTAATTAAACGCACTTGTAAAATAATAAGATAAACGCAATAATAAAATAAATGAAAAAATACTATTCGCCGCTATTTCGCAACAGATGCGTTGCAATATATGTACATATATTCCAGTAGCATAATTTCTCGCTCTTCAGTAATTCAATTGGACATCCTATTCGCTAAACATTTATTTGGCCAACAAACTTCAGCTTCGGTCGACGCAAACGTGTGAAATCTTTTCGGATAATGACAATCTTAGTGACGGTGCATTTTAGAAAGTTGCAACATCGCCTCATAGACTCTCAAGTCACATACGATAGATAAGTCGAAATCAAAATAAGGAAAAGTACATTTAAATTTTACGCCCGGTCAAATTTTCACAAGATAATTACATATTATTATTGCATTGTAATGCTTTGAAAAAAAAAAATTACATTTAACGATCAAATTATTTATCTACCAACATAAAAGTCAAAAGCGATAAGCGATACAATTAAAGCACAAAAAAAACAAAAACCGATTGCTTTTTACCCCCATAAATATTGTATGCGATAAATGGGCGAAATAAAAGAATTAGCATAATTCTAACCAGACCCAAAAGAAATAAAAATAAAGTACAAAGGAATCAACAACAATGTTTAAAAACACGTCTCGCGAAAATACGCTCAGTTTAGGAAAATTTGCATGTGAAACCATCCCAATAAAATACGTATTCACTTCGCTAAAATCAAAGGTTACTTACTGAACACTTATGTATGTATCCATTGTTTTGCAATTTTATTGCACAGTTTATGTATATACTTGCACTATAATGTTATATGTTATCAAATGCTTCAGGCGATTTACAAGCATTGTTCTGTAATGACATATAAAAACACATCAATGGAATGATTTGATTTGAATACGAATTCGATGATACGTTTCATGCAGTTTACAGTTCAATTTCCGCTATCTAAAACAGCGGAAGATTACAGAAAACAATGCAGAGGAAAATTCGAAAAGAGGAAAACTAATAACATAATCGCAAGTGTATCCGGTTGGGGAATAACATAATGGAAATTCCACAGATCAAATGTCAAACGAGCGAAGATTACAGAGATGAGATATCGCTCGTATGCACAATGTTATACGATTTGCAATTTTGCGCTTTAGTTATATGTACATAAATAATATTTTTAAAAGTAAATTAGCATATTTTTGTGTGTGGGTAATGGCGTGAATATAAATTCCGAATGCGATTTTTTTTACACATATTATTTCAACTGTTGTTATGCAAACACACTTCGAGTCTGAAATGCTATTCCAATCGTGGAGTTAATTAAACAATTATTTTATTTGATAACCGCAAAATATGCCCAATTCATAAAGATTTACATGCTTAAGCAACATTGCGCAAATAATTGTTAAACAAATTTCTTTGACATATGAACATTGAATATGCTAGGATTGAATATTAAAATACTGTAAAATTAAAAAACACGTTTAAAATTAAAATTTGTAATTTTAAACAACTTTTGAATACAAGCAACGAGCAAAAGTTGTTTTGCAAGTGTGTGTGTGCATTTTTTCTTTGCTTTGCGTTGCATGTTTTTGTAAATCTTGTATCATTTTCTTAAAATAAAAAATTCGAACGCCTGTACGCGAAATGTTCATCATTTGTTAAGTGCCTATTCTTCAGTTCGCTTTTGAAAGACAATTTCGAAACTCCGCAGTCGATAACCTTACGAGACTCTGATCCGACGAAGAACAACGTTTTATGTGTCAATTCACTTGTGACGTTACAGCGTACGTAAATAAAATGATAAACACCGTCAAAAGTCTCACAGAATATACAAATTTGATTGCAACTACCACGAATAGTTAAACATGTTGAATTTCGACAATACCAATAAAACAGTGTAATAGCTAAAAAATTGCATAAATTAGTGCACTTATTCAAATTGACAACTGTTACATTTTTACGTTTGCATTTGAACACGTGCAGCAGGCAAACTAATTACTAGTACGGTTTGACATTAAAATTCAAGGTCTAGTCGTATTCGTATTATTCAAATTTTGCCGTATCGGCTTTCGTTCCAATTCAAAAAAACGATTAAAACAAAAATCTATGGAAAACTTTGCACGATTTACCACACTGATGCAAATTGCAACCAAATTTTCATTATTTTCGCGTATATTATAATTTCTGGAGAGCGAAATGATACTATGCAGATTTATACAATATACAAATAATGGCAAAGTGCTAATAGTAAAGTTGTGTGACAAGCTTTCAAGGCTAACCGCGGTTCACCACTATTCGTAATAATGGTGAATGCACTCGATTCCCCTTCGGAATACTTTCGCACATATTTTAAATATTGATAAAAATTTGGCTTCGCGCAAATAGCATACACGTATGTTCCCAATACGTTCGATTTTTATTATACGCGATGGAAAAATGACGTAATTGTTGGACACGTAATGTGAGAGTGTCTGTCCGTCGAGGCTACGAAGCACTTGTTCGATGTACATACATACATATGTATGTAGTTTGTGCCCAATTTTCACCCACGTGGTAACGTGAAAAACCTTTCTTTCTCGTTTCGGGTCGTCGCATATTAATTTCGGATACCGGATCGAGACGTTAACGAAGACTTGTTAATTCTGTTGTGCAACGGTTGCGCAATCTAACGTAACGCTTAAACCGCAACCATCTCTACTGCTGGTCTATTGAGATCGCGATGACATTATGTCATTGCGAGACCTCACTTTACAACACGTCCACCTGTTCGAGAGCTGAAAATTGGATTGAACTGAGGGTTAAATGCTCGCTGATAACAATTTATTTATTTATTTAAGATAGCTTAAGAAGCTAATTACAAGAAACAGTACTGAAAGCTAAAATTACAAAATTAAACTTAATTATCTATTAGCACTTACATACATATATGTATAGAGGTGCTGTTTTAAGGCTGCCAGGACTCAATTTTGTTCATATTCCTGAGGTCTTCTGGCAGGCTGTTGTATTCAACCCCTATACAAGATACTTCTCCAAGATCCCCTTAATTTTAAATTCTTAACCTATTCTAACCCCTAGTATTGTGACCAAAAATATACTAAAAATCAAAATTCTACAGTCAATTAGACGTTTTGCAATTGAGCATATAAGTACATACATATGTACATATAAGCATATGTACATATGTATGTATGTATGTACCTACATATGTATGTATGTAGTATACACCCACTAAAGAACAAGAAAGTTAGCTCGCGATTACATCAAGGATTTTGTACCCTTCGAAAACGATTTTATCGCTTTCATACACTCGGAAGGACGATCGTAAAATTGCACTAAAACGCTCTTAAAACCTGTTAACTGAACAAAAATTAATTACAATTCAAAGACACCATTAAAACTGTAACAATATTCAAAACACCTATTACTTAATTTCTACATAAGTAATGAAGCAATGATTTTGAATCGTTATAAAACCTATCATTGTTAACGGTTTACGGTTGTTTATTAACAACTAATTCATTGTTTAGTGCAGATTGTATCTTCAACAATCATTTGATGGTTATTTATGCATAGTAATAATATGTATTATTGAACGATGTTTAATAGCACTTTTCATCTCTATAGGAGGTAAAGTGAACATGCCATAACAATTTTGATACGTACGTATAGTACGATGCCCGTCGAATAATAATTGCACACTGCACCGAATCAAGGTAATCAACTCGCATATAATATAATGTACAATTTTTAATTGTGTCGTGCGAATGGTAAGAAATAACGCACAATAAATATGTACGAACTATTTGTGTGGTGACCGATCTGCGTTTTCTACGATGAGTGATGATTGTTCGATGAAAAAATCAGTACGTTAAGTATTTGACGTGCGTGATATGGACGATGCGTATACTAGGAAAGTAGATCTGTGTCAAACGGTGACCTAAAACAATTATTTTTATCGACATTCCGATGAAAGGGGGATGTTGTGATTGATGTGTGAAATTTGATTCATGATCCATTAAGTTTTTATCTAAGGTTTCTTGGATTTAAGTATTGCTATGTACAATACATACATACATATATTGAGTGGTTTTCCACTGCAGATATTGTGTAAAGTGATCTCGTCGACTTTTAGATGAGATACGAAAATCGTTCGTCGACACACTCGTACGTACGATACAGGAAAATTCGCTAAGGACGACCAGTCAGAAAAATCGTCGCGTCGATTATTGACCGCGTTTTATTTATCGATTATCGATATAATATGAAAATTTCGATACGAGAAGAGTATTGACCCATATCTGGTCGACCTCAAAAGCCGTGGTCAGAACAGTCGAGACGTTATTGAAACACAAAGCGGATCTTCTTCCGCGAAAATTCAATGTCGACCAACGATTCCCAATATGGAAATGTATCAACGGTATGAAGTACAACGTGCACTTGGCAATTAATTTACATAGCGGCAAAAATGTAACAAGTCGGAATATCCAAAAGCCTATTCTCGGTTTAGCGACAGAAGTTCTCTTGCATGTTGGATTCGACATTTTCGCTTTCAATCAAAAGTGCATCTACATAGTTTATACATTTAAAGCGGTTTTAACCTATTTATTATTCCAAACATTTGAAAAATGGATAAATTGAAAAAATAAATACACTTCAACAGCTAAATTTTTACATAACATGTAAACATCGCTATTGTTTACCGTATTGTGATGAAAATAATATTATTTATTATTGTGTAATATTACGCAATTGTATATTATGTCACCGTTTTACCTAACATGCAATAGTATTATAGTATTCAACACCATGGGGCTTCCATGCATTGATGATTTTCGTTAAAGGAAAATCGTAGGTCTAACTAAAGTGTAATTTTCTGAATCACTTTCACTTGCATTATATCGATTATGCACTTGTTTTGCCACATTGCTTTCTAAAAACGACTTTAATTTTGTACTTTAGTACCTACTGTCTACATTAGACGAAAATTTCACAGTCATACCGAACGTATTGATTATTTAAACACAAACTGGTTATAATGAGTGTACATATATACTCATTATAAACTGACTAATTTTTTTATTGTACACTACTTTAATGAAAATGATTATTTAAAACTTTTAAAAATTATAATCTAATAATAGATAATAATAATCATGATTAAAACATAGATGTGTTTCAATTGAAACTTATATAATTGACTGCATTTGAGAGCGGGTTCAAGTTCAGTTCTCACTAGTGAAGCTGAGCAAAACTGGTTCGGAGCTGGTTTTTGGTTCAAGTTCAATTCTATTTTAAATCCTGGACATCAGATACACGACGTCTGACTGTTATACAACAAAATTATACACAGTATACCCAATTCATCCAATATTGAAGTTCTAAGCCTAATTTCGCGCGTCGTAAGTTACGAGGTTACGGCCGACACGCGCTTTCGAGAGACGATTCATCGATTAACCGCTCGAAGGTAACTCTTAGCTAACTGGCCGAGCCGGTGGGTTTTAATTATCTTTTTCGAACACAATAATCAAAACTGTACGGTCGTGAGTTTTCATTCGGAAAAATGAGACCCGAGATAAGAATCGGCGGCCTCGCGCTCCGTAAGTCATAAGGACCGTGAAATGTCACCCGTGTCAGTGTTTCCTGCTCTAGTGACATATGCCTCACACTGGGTACATTTCAATTCCAATAATCACATTAACATAATGCGCTCCAAAGGTAGTTCTAGTTGTACATATGTACATACATATATACCCAACTACTGTCACAACGTGTACTGCACTCGAACTGCAATAGTTGAGGACAATTGCAATTCTAGATACATTTCGCGTTTCCGCGCTGTTGAATGAGTCAATAATTGAAAGTGGTTCAAATATGTAGGCACAGGTACTAATAGCCTTGCATTATATGTATTTTCTAGGTATTTGGATTGTTATGTCGGTTTACAATTACAATACAAGTTTATCCTATGTAAATAAATACAGCCAATTTCAACAGCGTCAAAGCTGAATCATCCGATTTGAATGTACGCTATGTCTAATTAACGTACATATATCAATGAGTTAAATTTATAATGTAATTAAAATAATACTGTTGCTGTAAATTAATTTAACGTCGACTTATTGTCAGAGAAATCGATGAAAGCCAAAGTGTAACTTTGCTTTCTAAATAATCTGTGAAATTTCAGATTTCGAATTCAATAATTCCAATGAAATATTATTTGTACGGTGTTGCTCAAATATATGTATGTACCTTTAGTGTGAACAATCTCACAGTAATCTCAAAATCATCTAATAAATATTCAAGCATAGCAAATTTCAATTATAAGTGCAGTTAAACTCCAATCGAGATGTACATATTATCGGATTACTGCTTTGCGTAACTAATGCTATTTAGATACATGGAATTATAAAATGGATGAGGTCTTCGAAGATTGATAATATACTGCAGTAGATCTAAAGTTACTAAAATAAATCAGTATAAATAGAATGTAATCGTACAGGTGGGTTAACGACCTTAGTCACACATATAGAAATGTAAACAAATATTCGAGTCACACTAAAAGCTCAAGTTGGTCGACCTCAAATCGACTTAAAAGCTTTTTTTGTTTTCAATCGATACAGCCGGGTATATATATTATGTAGTTAATGGAAAATTCGAGTACATACCTTGATCCTGCGCATTTTGCAAATGATGTTGCAGATGATGCAGATGGGCGTAGTAGTGATGGTGGTGCAGTATGCACTCCAAATCCGTGCAGTTTAACATCACGACAATGGAAATTCACTCACAAACGAAGACAACAACAACAACAACAACACTCGCGCACTGTGGCGTTTCACACTGAGGGGTCGCACAATGACGAATTCATCAATTAAAACAAAAACAATAGAGACAAACAGTTGATCAAACACACCACGCGCGTCCGTGCTAATATATTATACTATCAATTGTGAAAATAATGTACACCACGGGGGTAATAAACGGGCCGTGTTCGCAACCGGTGTCACCTGTGCGCAGTCGAGTCGGCGGTCATCTTGAGCCGGTCAAGGATCACCCGGTACTTTGGCAATGATGGTGATGGTTCTGGTATTCGATATGGTGGTGGTCATTTGTGGTTTGCGAGTTGCTTGTCCTCTTGTTTTCGTGTGTTCGTGTCTTCGTGTCTTCGTTAAAAGCACGTGGCGTCGCGGCGCCCGCCGGTCTCGCACTGAGAGGCGCCGCTCAAGAGGGGAGACGCGAACCGCACTTTGACAACCGGTACTCTCTCTCTCTCGCCTGGAAAATGTTAAGAAAAAGCCTTTGAAAATTCCAGATGACAGTGTACAGTCGGTAGGTGACTTTCTTCGGAGGCGCGCGTGCTTTTTTTTTCCCAATTCGGCGACGATGAATTGTTTACTGAATTCAATGTATGTATGTACATACATTTAAATATGTTACAGCAAAGCATATTTCAAGTGAAAATATATTTGTACCAATTCAGGCAGTGAAAATGTATCAAACAATGAATTCACAGTTTTACTGCTCGGTATCGGTGAAAGTATATTAAAGTAAGTACATATGTGTTTGTGACTTGTCGATGTCGCCAATCTTTCGGACCTCACGGACCACTAAATTCAAAATCTCGGATCCCGCGGACCACTACCATGATTTTTTCCCATAAAAGTAACATTCTAAATATGAAATGGTAATTATACTTGTTTTTGCACTCCCAAGTTATTTGCAAAATGTTTGAATATCACTGTATAATGATAGAAAAATTATAATAAATAAACCATATATTCATTATTCATTATGAAAACTGCCAGTTGTGACGTATGGATGTGAAACTTGGATGCTAAATTCAAGAATGCTACTTAAGATCCGGTGCACACAGAAAAGCATTGAAAGATGTATGCTTGGTATAACAAGAAGAGATCGTAAGAGGAATGCATGGGTAAGAAGTATGACCAAAGTGGCAGATATAGCAGAACGTGTATGGATGTACGAAGAATGGATGGGAGATGGACGCGAGAAATACTGGAATGGTAACCGAGAGGAGGTGAAAGAAAGCAAGGTAGACTGAGTGGAAGATGGGCTGATGAATTGAGAAGAATGGGTGGAGTCAAGTGGATGCAGATTGCTCAAGACAGACGGGGATGGAAGAGGATTGGAGAGGCCTTTATCCGGCAGTGGATGGTGAACGGCTGAATATGATGACGATTATGAAAAATGCGGACCACCAAAATTCTCTCACGGACCACCACCGGTTGGCTACCGCTGCACTAGGAGACTCTGGTCTGCAGGCTCGTGAGCGACCAGACCAAATAAATAATTTCATACATTTGGTCTGGTCGCTTACGAGTCTGCAGATCAGCGTCGCCTAGTGTGTCCTGGACCTAAGTCGATGATGTGTCATCCTGCAAGTGTGTTTTTATCTGAGGATTCCGAATGCATGGTAGTACCCGCCCATGTAGGAACTATACCACTATGTATCGGACCCAGGTTATAAAAATCATCTCATTGCGACTTTAAATATAAGTCAATTGTTCAAATATTCTCAATTGTTATAAGATCAACAAAGGCTCATTGTAAGCGTGTGAAATGTCCTGCCATTTTTTTGAATATTGAATATTTCGGGAGATTATATGATTCGATTCGTCACTTCACAACTGTCAAATTTAGTTTTAATGACAGTTCGGAAACGAATATAATTTCACCAGTGAGTATCTGTTAAAATATATTTTCACTAGTAGAAATATACATCTACTTGTGAAAATGTGCTTGGATATGATGTCAACGAAACGCCAGTGAAAATATATTTTCACTTGAAATACATATGTATACTATCGCCGTAACATATACATACATAGATATGTAGATTGTAAACACCTCCACATCCTTTCTCCCCAAGACCCTAACATGAGGCCACCACCCCCCAATGAATATACATACATAGTCTGTTGACCTTTCCGTTGGGGACAGAAGGTTGCCCAGCAAGGCCGGAGCAACCGCGCATCTGCTAAAATAAATAGAAAGAAGACACAAAAAAAAGCAAAAGGGAGAAATAAATGAAAAACATTTTTTTAAAGGGAATATTTGAAGGACTTTCCTCTCATGGAATCAGACCATAGTACTCCCCAATGGAGCACTTTTTTCCGAAAGATTGGGCGAAAGTCTCAAAGGCCCTGAAGACCCCTTATCCGCAACCAAATTGACTTCTGGACTCCTAGTCGAAAATCTAGACGATTGGGCCACGGTGTTTGTGGGATCGTAATTTTCGACATAGACCCCAAATTGCCACGGCAAAAAGGGCCAATAGCCAAGGGCTGGGCTGATAGCTCCGAGGAGAACACCACACGACGCGAGAAATACTGGAATGGTATCCGAGAGGATGCGAACGAAAGCAATGTAGACTGAGTGGACGATGGGCTGATGAATTGAGAAGAATGTGTGTCAAATGGATGCAGATTGCTAAAGAGGAGGATTGTAGAGGCCTTCATCCAGCAGTGGATGTTGAACGGCTGAAAATGATGATGATGATATGGTATACCCTTTTGTGTACCATAAAATGCCTAAAAGTTCAAAATGTACACATGCACACAGTGTAACTTGATATACATACATACACAGAAGTGGCACGTATCAGCTGAGATAAAATAGCGACTCGGACAGCAAATTTCTTACTTTGCCTAGAACGTTTATGCAGCAGTGCAGTGATTTCACAATTGGACGATAGCACATGTGTTTATTTGTGTGTGCCTTTGCCCTTAATGATGTAATTGAGTGTGTGAAAATGTGCAAATGGTGTCTAGGCGCACTGCACTGCTCTGCACTTAAGCAATAGATAATAATTAAATGATAAAAATGTTGTAGATGATGTCATTGACAACAATGTTACAGTGGACCCAATGCAAACAAAACGATATAATGGATGTTGGATGCTGATTTAATCACTCACCCAAAGGAAAATCGAATTAAGGCATACATACATATGTACATATACATATGTACATACATATATACCTACACTGGTTTCTGCATTGTCATTATAAAGCATAGTGAAACGTCGTTAAATGAGACACGACGACATTCGACGTTGTGATTTTACGACAGTACGTGATCGGCGACGAGTGCATTTATCTTTGCATGGCGACTGCGTTGTACAGTAATTCCGAGCAATACTGCACTGCAAAAATTTAAATAAAATACACGATCATCCCTATGCTTCTACAGTTGTTTCCTATATCGCCAAATCCCAAATGAAGATAGGAAAGTCCGATGGTGCGTCAAGTCAAGGCCTCAGGCCACGGTTCATGTTATCGTCGAACAATTTGGTCGCGTCTTTGTTAGACTGACCACTCAGCCGTGAAATCAAAGGTCGATTTGGCTTTCAATGGCCGACATTCCGAGCCGCCACTGGACTCCCAAAACAAACTATAAAACACCTGTAGCTGTAGTGCGAAAATGTTATGCAATCGCTTCGCCGCTAGACTCGATAAAACCAAACTGGCGGTCGAAGCATTTTTTCTTTTGCAGAAATAAAGTCGTAATCTAACCATGTAGGTGTTGCAGTCAAGTGTTTGATTTTAAATAAAACGATTGGCTGTATATGTATGTATACGAAGGAAAGCTTTGCGTGGTAAAAATTAGAAACTGCAGCTTCAATTGGAGATTAATTAAAAATGTTTGGATTGCTCTCTGTGCTAATGTTATTATCACGTGTGCGGCATCGTTGTTGATTGCTGATTGTATTCGAAAATGAATTGAATAGAAATTTATCAAATAAATTTGACGTGTTGCGATGAAAATATTATTACTAATGATTTGGTTGCGAAATACTCATCGATTTTGAGCCATCAAAATACGGTTAAATATTATCAGAGATAGTATGCAATTATGTCGATTCAGTTTCGCAACTGCAGATTGACTTCAGCGGATGATTAATGGACAACCTAAATTCGCCAACGTCATTTACTTCAAAATTAATCGATTTTTAATTTTAAATTTTTTTCTAACGGTGATTCAAATTCCAGATTTTTTTTCACTACCCAACTATTTTTCTTACAAAATTTCTCAATTTGTTACATATTGTATTGACAAATCAACACATAAAAAAGTTAGTTAAAACTTTCTTCATTTGTGTAATAAGTATGTATGTATGTATGTACATTCGAGTCGTATTTCGAATTACATACAACTGCCACATTGCACGAGCTTCGAAGAACGAACCTAACTTGCAAATATAGACATTTATTGCATACTAAAAAGATTGCGACACTTACAACTTGCTTTTACGCCTCTCACATACTTTAAAATGTAGATATGCTTTGGGTCACATACACAATTGAAATTTGCATCGATTTAAATATTGCAACAACTACTATCTTCGCATATTCTTTTGATACGTATCTGTTATTGTACGCTGTAGTATGTATGTACGAGTTATGAAATTGTTTTGATAAATTCGAGATTGCTTATATTGCAAACTCGTGATACAAGAAAATTAAGTACCTACTCAAAGACAAATTTTCCGAGAATTATAAGAAAACTTATTACGTAACAAGGAAAACATAAATATTATTTGTAATTGATTCGGTGAAGTAGTCGTTATTTTTTAATAAAAATCAAAAATTAGAAATAAGTGATTCCTGCAAAGGAATTCAAACGTTTTCTGGAAAAGAAACTCAACTGTTTATATATTAATAGAGTTTAAATAAAATTTGCAAATCAATATATTTATTTCGCTTAATTAAGGCGATTAGATCGGCGATCAAATGAAACTTTTAAAAGCGATCGTTGCGATCTAATTTCAAGGTTTAGAAGTGTAATCAATATCTAGTTGTGATTAGAGAAGTTTCTCGGTTCAAACTTGTATTGCGAAAAAAAAAATGTATGCAGGTCGAACATTTCATAACTGAATCCAACCCGTAAAGTTGAATTAATTATACAATCTTCCGTTTAATTTATTCGCGTTTTATTAATATGTACGCTTGATCTTTATTATTTTATATTATGCTGTCACAACGCCCGTAGAAATATTTGTACACACATGATGAAGAGGAGATGAACCGAAGAAAGTGAAAGGTCCACTTGTTAAATAGAGAAATCGCACGTAAAACTAATGAAAATTCGGATGTGAACTCGCGAATAGTGGAAAATACAAAATATGTTACAAAATGTTAATAGAAAGTCGAAAACGAAATCGAGTGATGCATCACTCGAGATATCAAGTGTGCTGAAATTAATGTTTCATGAAATTTTATCTGACCGAAAAATGCTGCATCAAAATTAATTGGATTGAAGATTGAACGTGAGAATTCGTATTAAATACGAAGCACACTATTATTATTTAATACAATTGAATCTATAGGTATAATAATTTATTCACTATTATTTACCTCGAGAAACATTAAGACGAGAACACTCAATGATAAGAGTCTTATCCAATAAATTGATCGTAAGACCATTATACGCCTACTACACATCTGTTTGAAGCCCCATCTATACCATGTACATAAAACCCTCGAAACTTCAATAACTTACTTATGACTTAATGTACTAAAAGATCGTATTATACAGATCGCCACATTTCTCATGCACTTTAAATTTTAATTTTGTTTGTAATAATTTAATTTATTTATAATTGATTTGCTGATTTTATGTTAACTTTTAATTTGATTCTATTATTATTATTATTTCATTTTATTATTATTAATACTTTCTAATTATTATTTAATTGTGTTTAATTTAAATTTAATGTAATTCGATTATACATATATATATATATATTTTTTTTTTTACTACCATTATTTTATATATAATGTTTTTTTTTCATGTCTCGCCATAGTGACGAATTGGGAAACCTGTTATGTCACTATGGTATAATTTGTAAATAAATAAATAAATAAGAAGTTTTGACTGTCTAATTGAGGCAAAGCAAATCTAAAGCGATGGTTAATCGAAACAAAGAATAGGAGAATAAACTTTTCCCGCCCTTTTCGAACGATATGTAGGCATAATTGAATTTAAATTTTCAATATAACAATTCTGTGTTAGTTTTTATTTCATTACTTTCAATTTATTCATTAGATATATTTAATAAAGTGACGCATTCTAATAATTGAATTTATGCATAAAATTATGCCGTAGTTGCATTATAACACGTCTACGAAAAGAAATTAGTTCATTGGTCACGTTCTTATCATCATTGATGATGTGCCGGTTAAATTCACAGTACATACTTGAATACTGTAATTTAATCTAAGCCCATTTTATATATTCAATCATTTTCATTCCATTCAAATAATCAAAAAAATACTTCATCTATACCATGTACATGTATGTATGTATGTATGTATAAACATGTATAAACATGTATGTATGTATGTACATATGTATGTAAATGGATAAACTAATAAGGACAATACTAACCTCGCACAATGCGTATAATACAGTGTACTCCGATACCTAAAGTGAACACATCGACTTTCTCAGTATCATCTTAACACTGTTGTCATCTTAGATCACACAACAATAAACAAATGTGTACACAAATTAATCACCGTCGATATATGTGACCCACTCGTGCTCTCACACACTGTTTACACTTTTTTCCGCGAAGGTCTGCGAACGTTCGGGGTCGGACTTTGGACCGCAAAAAATCGGCTATCGGTCGTTTAATTTGACGGATCGTATGGTGCACAGTTTGAGAACGACTGTTGGGCGAATGTAAACAATTTCACCTGCGAGCGAACACCGTTATGTCGGCCGGACAGACTACGTGGTTTGCTGAGCAACGCGAACCGAATGTCCTCACTCACATATAATAACCTCTTACTATATGATGGATATCAACACGTTAACCACTGCACAATCACAAGAAAAGCTTAAGCTCCAACGAGATGTTAAAATTAATTTGATTTAATTTAATGTCAACCGTATACATTAGGGTCAAGTCTAGTAGGTACAATTGATAAAAAAAGTTTGGCATTAAGTTTCAGTCTGTAGAAGTTTAAATTTAAAGCGTAATTGGGATGATAGTACAAGTTAAGCGATTAAACAGTCACTCGTTTTTATTTCCACGTATAAAATCATATTATTAATGCAATCAAAATTACTTGTATTAAAAAAATGTTTTACAAAAAGTTGAACGGTGGGTGAGGTGTTAAAAAGCCGAAGCAGAGCGAACAGTGCCGCTTACTCACTGAACACCTTAGCCGCCTAAGGTTATTGAGGAACTGCTTTCGAATCCTTGTATATAAAGCTTTCCGTTGATTTTAATTTATTTAAGAATTTTTCACATGAAATTACATGAATCTCTTTTTTAATATGCAAATTGTATCAAATTATATTTTTTAATAAATGTCTGTATAAAATACTTTTCATTTTATTTTTATAATTCTGACTAAATGAATAAAATGTGAATTAATTAAGCCGATAATAAACAGATGCCGTATTTAATTTGTAACAATACTTCAGAAATTTGTTAATGCTATAATATGTATTGTGTATAAGCATTAGTATTGATAATAAGGTAAGTCAATTGTTTGCAAATAAAATCAATAAAAACGTCGTGTACGTAATAGGAAAATTTGCATTTGAACATAGGATTAAAGAAAACTGTAAATCAGGAAACGTCTAGCAGAAGGCTAACAACAATAAATATGCAATAATAAAATTATAAACACAGTGTCAATGGCCATTTTCATGTGTGTGTGAGTATAGCGAGTAAAAGTGCGATCAATTCAAAATCATATGTGGAATGTTTTTTTACTAAACAAAAAAATACATATAATCAGCATCTTCATTAGAAACTTTCACGTTACTTCAAATGAAGACCTTCGTGTGATTACTATAAAAATGTTATAGGTAGATAAATTTGTGTACGCTTCATATATGTACATACGTACATAATTATCATCATTATCATTATCACCGCGGCCGGCGAGGCGTCAAGAGATGGACGCTATCAAAAGATCCATTCGTGTTTCAGTGTGGATTAATCGCATTGATGGTCTCCATTGTATATAAGTTGTGATCAATGCCTCTCAAATATATTTTTAATTAATTTAACAAAAGTATGCCACTCACTAATCAAAGAGATACTAAAATATTTCTGAATTTGTTATAAGCAAGGTGAAATTCATTTTATGTTTCGAATTTTCTTTTGACGGAATTTATTTGCAAATATGAATCAAAAGCAATGTTATTACTCCCTACGATAATTTAACAGTTTAATGTAATATTTTGGAATCACTGATTGTTAAATAATGTACATTTACGCTGGTTACAGAAGTTGTACAAGTCGACAAGTCGCTCTAATAAGGCCGCTCATGAGAAAGTTTTTTTTACGTGTCTATCATTGACAGATTATTCAGCCTTGTGCCTAACGATCGTTTTTCTCCTCTTATTACAATATAAATATTATTCAAACACGAAAATAATCGAAGACGACAGAATAACGATCGCGTTTAACGGCAACGATTCAGTTAGAACGCCTACAATGACGCTAAAGTGATTCTTTGAACTCGACCTCAAATCCATTTTCATCTCGCGTTTTATAATACTCATTGAATTAAAATGATGACATTACGAGCGCGCTTCAAATCTGCACTACGTAACATTATCGCATTGCATAATTTACGTTATTCTAATTTGCATAGTGAATAACTCATGCAGGCACCGAATGCAGCTCGTCATTATTGATCGTAAATCTTAGGTACACATTGGTCAATATTGATTCTTTATATAAGTGCTGAGTAGTCCCCGGGTGCAAACTATTGTACTTAATACCCTGTATGTTGATTTTATTTGAACTGACAACACCCTATCTGTCATTAGCTGAACCCAAAGTGAATTTTCATTTGAATTGAGAATTGTTGATGAATCTCTGGTATACAATGTCCAAGATATAAAAATTCCAGAGGTCAATGTACAACGATCAATGAGTCACAACAATTGATTATTATGTAGGAAAAGGGCATCGTTCACATTGGCAGTGGGTCATAAATACGTACAGTACAATAACAACAAACACGATAACCCCTTTTCCCGTCATTGTCGCAATAAATAATCCTTTGACTATTATTGTATCGATAGACAGTGTACGCGCGCTACTATCTGCTTATTATTTGAACTTATTATTATCGTTATTTTTTAATTAACACGCTCGATCGAGCCAAGCTGTAATTAATTATGCGAAATGGCGATTAGTTCGAGGAAGTCGTCTGTGCTGCTGCGGCTTTGTTCGATGACAATTGGCTATTGCCGGTTAGTCTGCAAATTGTAATTATTCACTTAACGTGCTCGTCCGTCGCCATCTTGTCCAATTAACGTCGACAATGTATGGAGATTGGCATGAGCCATAGCAATTGAGCAGGACCGATCGAGCAATGACGAAATTTATTCGACTGCGACGTATCTTCGTCCATTTACAGATTTACTGCGTCGGGAAACTATGTAAGTGTACAATATGCAAATCGAAATATCTGCAAGAATGTTAATTGACTATTTCAGTACTGAAATATACGACACGAAGAAGATTGCGACTGTATTTTAACTGAATGTACTGCAGACGTGGACAAACCGCAGCTCGCGAGCCGCATGCGGCTCTTTCAAACATTGAATGTGAAAAAATTAAAGACAAAGACGCGTAAAAACACTACCGTCATTCAAAGAGATTTCGGGTCTAAAATCCTAACAGTTCCAGCTTAACCACATACATATGTATGTAAACCACATCTGATTCTGACAGTTGAAAATTGTGAGTTCATACGTTCAGTAAGGTTGGTTACACCTGGAACATAGCATTTAATTGTAAAATGCCATTTGGTTAAGAGCATCCACTTGAATATGTTGAAGTAAATGGGATAAATACACGATTGTCAAAGTGCACTTTACAATCAGGGCTTGCACAAAGTGCAGTATCGCATATTGCGCTCTATCGTTTGTGAATTTCGCGATAAAGAAACTGCGCACATATATTAAATATAACAAGTGATTCAAATGATAATAACAAGAATAGTAGTGACCACAAAAACCTACCCAAACATGTCAAGGATAAGCTGTTTGAATTACGAATCGACCAACGATTCACCAGATAACCATTATGTGTACGCTAATGATGTATCAACAACGAGACTTATTGACCCGTAGATAAAAATAAATTTCGCAACGAGCGTAGTGTCAAATCAAAATACATATGTACAATTGGCTGTGAAAGCTCGGGATAATGAAACTTGTGACTTTGAATCATTTTCTCAACATTGAGGATTCGAAGATAAGGGTTCATTTGATGACAGTTCACATAATTGACAGTATAAATCAAATCAAAGAAGAAAAACATTTTTTATCAATGTATATGAAAGTAATTAAAATAATTGATATTACTTTTAATACAAAATAGTCGCACATATGTACATATGTACATACATACATTGTTGAAAAAAACATTTCATTGCGCTATCTAATAACTACAATAACTTTTTAATTCAAATCGTATTTGATTGAACTATTGTGACTAATTAATTATTTATCTGTATGCCATAAAAAAGTGTTAGGGAGTAATATATGATATTTTTAATAAGCTCTGTATAATGTTATTACACGTCAGCTAATAAAAATGAATGAATATTTATTTTATATAGAATGGCTAAATTTGAATAAACGTATGTTTCTAAGAATATTGCAGTTTTCAGCCATACATTAAATTATCCATATTTATTACAATATATTAAACAAATAGGTGCGGCAAAGGTTAACATGATCTTCACATTACATATTTGGCAATCAATCAAAAATAACGTTTTATTTTTTTTTTTTCGCGATTTGAATTAATTGAAAATTCGACGACAAGCGATAAATTTGCAAATGGTGTCGTTTCAATCCATTAAATTCTATACGCACATTGGCGGCATATCGAACACCATTGCACGAAACGAATAATCAATGAATTAATTTATTATCAAAGTTGTACAAACATAATTATATAGCTTATTTGCGACTTTCATTAACGCGAGAGATTATACCGTATTAACACATTTGCCAGCAATGTAAAGTGAATCGTCACGGATCGAGATCAAAGGTACAAATTCCATTACAGTATAAAATTTACCGGTTAGTACAATCGTTTTAAAATACATTGAGAACTGCTAATTTAAAAACAGGAGGAATATTAAGTACCCGTGGTCACAAAAATGATATAACGACCTGTTCTTAAAACTGGATTGAAGTCTCTTAGGAAAACATTGATCATATGAAGCCGTGGGCCATTAGACATGAGAGGTTCGCCTTGAATGTTCACACGCTGATTACATATAGCGAATAACTAACGCCGTGCTGTATTTGTTTGTCGTAGTTATCTGATTATGACAGATTGTGCCTTTAGGCAAACGAAAAATATATACTTTGTAAGTAGGTATAGGTACTCGCTTAGAGATTGAATCGGAAAAAAGGTCAAAATTAATTGCACGGGAAGAGGCGCGAGTGAGTTCATAAACCAATTAATTTATTGCATATGATAATATTATATTTTAATTGCGCACACGTGCGTAATATATTATAATATTAATACCCTTGTCACCTGAAGTGTTGTTTGTCATATGTCGCAAAATTATTTTATGTCGCGAATTTTGAGAACAGGGTTATCACTGTATAAAGGTCGTTCAAACGAGAAGATACGACTTACGCGTATAATATTTTAAATTCTCTTTGTAGTAAACGCTTCGTTTTTACTTGACCTCTACTTTTTCTATACGAAATTTTCTTGACCTTTTACGATTTTCAGCATTGTTTTTACCTTGACGGAACGACTGTAGTAGCCCCGCATATAAGTTGCCAGAATTTGAAGTAAATATAACATAAAATGTAATAATTATGCTAATGTAAACTTTTATTAGTTGTGTGAGAATGTTGTATGAAACTCAACTAGCCATATATTTCCACTAATACAGCTTGGATTTTAATGTGAGAAAGTATCACTGCTGCAGATGCTCATGGAGGCGAACTTCCAATTTGTGCATTTTTTGTTTGCACTCGTGTGATAATGAAAGTGAAAGTGTTAAAGTTTGGTATTTTTTCGAATGAAAACTTCACTTTCCCACGAACTTGCAAGTGGGCGAATCTTATATCGCACAGTCGTCACTACTTTATTATTAACAATCCAGGTCGATTTATTTATATGCGATTAGAAGAAAATGAAGCATCACTACTTCAGTATGTTACGTATGGTCACTGTATCGAGTACGGAAAACAAATCACGAGCATAGAGATTGATTAACCATGATTGGGATTTGAGTTACGAAATCTATAGTGGCACATTTACGATTGTGAGAAGCACGTGCGGAAAATTCGGATAATCTCGAACGGTGATTGTTTTGTTCGACGTTTATTTCCTTGGTTGTCTGGTGTAATGCTTGACCTACACGTTTCGTTATTAATCAAGTTGTGGGGACGCCGCCCGGTCTGTGAGAGGAAGGTCTTCGAGACCAATCTTGACCTTGCCAACGCAATTGTCGGTAGCTCTACTTCAAAAGTGCTCCTTATAGAGCCCAAGATGATATCCGATGAAAGTAATAAATTCAAAACAAAAAAAAAAAAAAAATTGTATGGATAAGCTTGATTTTTTTTCTAAATTGATTGCAAACAATCTAAATGCTTCTGATTTACTCCAACAATGTGTATAACATGCAGTGAAAACATTTTGAATAGAGAAAATATGTTGTTGGGTTTCGTGTTTCCCCGCTCGTTCGAGGCTCTGCATTCAGAAATATTGTAATATTGCAAATTTGCAAAACTTTTAAACCAGTCAAAAACTCGTAAGCACAATCGTTTATAACTTGTCTATGTAAGAATCAAAATGTTGAATCTCACAATGAGTGATATTCACCAATCGAATGCTTCCACTCTACCAGTTAAAAAGCGCACTCTATTTATTTTTATTGCACAGTTTATAATAAAATAATCAAAATTCTGATCTCAGATTATAAATAACATGATTTCATACCTTTGGGCGATCATTTTCTTATCGAGATAGAAAGGTCACTATTCTACTTTACCTACATACATATAGGAACATAGGAATACAAATACATAATTACCTACACAGCAAACGTATGTAATCAAGTAAAGCAATCAAACACTACGTATATTGTATGTAATACTGCTGTAAAAAGGTTTAGGTATATGTTACAAGGATTGTATTGTGCACTCATTGTCGCTTGGTATAAATTAATAAATTAATATGTATTATTATTATGATTAGAAGAATGGTTAAACTCGTGTTGGGTAAATTTTAATTGATGTTACACTTATACCAAGTAGTAATATCTTCTTTCTTCTGAGGGTGGCGTACTTGAATATCAAGCGTTGCCTCTTCAGTATTTGACAAACATTCTACTGTCTGACACAGTGAAGTAACTAAGAAAATATCTCCAGTGATTTCCCATTGCCTTCTGGAGGGGAGGAAGGGATAAAAGGAACGGACAATGATTTGGTAGGTGGTAAGAAATTTGTTTAGGAGAAGTAATAATAGCATAATAGGGATTATTACAGAGTATGATAATCTAACTAGGTCAGGGTCACATACATGCATACGTAGGAGTCAATCTGTTAAGTCATCGCACGTGGGTGGCGAAAATCCAGTGCGAATTTCTCCTTTTACATTTTTTACAAGGTGCTCGTTTATGATAAAAAAAATCGTTAAAAAGATACCTGCATGCAATTAATACGCGCTATCGAATGAATGACTGCGGCCTTTCACTTTCGGCGATGACATCATTTCTATTATTCAGTGTCGCGTTAATCAAGCAATGCGTACTATCAATTTAATCGCATGTCCATGTCGATTTCTTGACCAGTCAATTGCAACCGACGATTATAAAAAATTAAATAAAAATAGTTGTGAATGTACAGTCGCGTACATTGTTTAATTCACGGCGTACTTGACCTTTATAATTAACGGCAAGGTTAGTTTATTTTTATATAGTTAATTAATAATGGCACCGTAACATTGATCAAATCGAAGTTTTACTAATTTGTAGAGTATATATTTAGAACTATCCATTTACAGCTTGAGGTTAATTACCTTATGCATATGGTTTATAAAAAAAAAGTTTACCGAAAGTTACAATGAACATTTTACTTACTCGCAGACTATTTATCAATCAGTATTGTGCAATTGTACGTCGACTTGTTTGTTGGCGTTTAAACTAATGGCTCAAAACGTGTTAAGGAGACGATATCTAAAAGAAAAGGCTTATCGAAGTTGTACCCAACAAAAAACTCAATTTATTACTATCAAAACTCGAACAGGATTTGCTTGCTAGAACCTTAACACAGTTCCATTCGTGACCTGGTCAATTTTAACCGCACAAAACTATAGTGCAAAAAAATATAATTCATTGTTTAATATTTGAACGGCGATCGAAAATTATGTCAACCACTTTTTTATGTATCAAATTGATTATTGCGGGATCATTGCGAACCTATTTACATACATATCTCTTTTCAACTAGAGTTACATCACGCATCTACCTATACTATTACCTATATATATATGTATATACTATACTGACATTATAAACGCATTTTGTATTGCATTACATTTTCGGTACGGTGAGATGCAATTGCGTGTGTTATCGCAGTTGTTTTCTCAACATGGGCAAATCTTGGAATTGTCAACAGCCTTCTTTTCACATAAGGGAACTATGAATTACACATTTTGCTTTTACTTGGAAATCTTCAAGTTGCCGTATAACTCTTCTCGGAATGTATGAATTATTCAATGCAACGTGTTGGAAGATTGCACTATCTAAAATATTTAACGAATTCTAATTCCAACCATTTGCATTGATGTTCGCTTGTTGAAATGCTTTGAAAAGTTGTTTTCTAAAGGATATTGTTTTACAAAATAGCACAACTCAATACCAGGAATATTCCGATGTATGCGTCATCTCATTTGGGCACACAATAAAATGTGTTATGTAATTCTCATTTATCTAAATAAGTGATTTTTTGAGTTGTGCCACTATTGTAGCCAATGAGCGATATATCCATGAAAGTATAACTACGTGATTCGTGAAAACAACGTAACATTTCAGGTTGTTTTACTAACGAGACATTTTAAGATTTTGCGACTGCTTTGCTTTCAGTTTTGTCATTTTAAAGATTTATTTAACCAAGAGTACGATAAAAAAATTCGGGTGTGGCTAACCCATGACTTTATCCATATATGTATTTGAGAAATACAATGAGTAACGAAATTAATTTTTGAAGTACATATATAGGTAAATAAAACGCATGCACACCACCACACCAACCAACATATGTACATACATACATACATATCATGAAATTAATGTGTTGAGTGCGCGCGCGTATGTAAAATACGATCTTAGGCATATATTCAAATAGGAAAAACTACCACTTCTGGTCGGCGGATTTTGATCAAAACCTTATCAAATCTTAAATTTTATATGGAAATTATAAATATAAATTTTCAACTTGATCCATGAAGCAGTTTCTGAAATATTCTGTGGTAAACTTTTCGAAAAAAAAAAACCTATTTCCGGTTGACTGATTTAAATGGTTTATTTTTTCGTAAATAAAAATTCTCAGGATTAAAACATTACAATATTGTGAAAAAAAAAAAAAAACAACAAATCGATCAAGAATAAACTGCCACTTCCGCTCATTAGATGTTGACCAAAATCACAGTATCTTTTACGGCTAACGTGAAAACTATAGATATGAAATTTCAACAAAATCGCCGAAGCCGTTTCGGAAATATTCTGTGGTAACAGAATTTTAGAATTTTCTACAAGAAAAAAACCCTACTTTCGGTTGAGTGATGTTGACCAAATTCCTTATGTCTCTTACACCTTACGTGAAAATAATAGATATGAAATTTAAGCTTGATAGACTTGATAGTTTCGGAGAAAACACACATACAGACAGACACACACACATAAGTACAGAGTATACAGACATTTTCCAGAAATCATGAAAGCGTGATCAGCGGATGATACCTGATACAAATCAGTCAAAATCTCAAGGTCGAATTTTCGCACGATCACAATACTTTACCCGATTAGGATAAAGTAACAATAATAATCTGTAAATTATTTGCATTAAAAAATGCACCATAGAATTTTGTATATTTTCAACTCGTGCTAATATGATTCCTCACATTCCATTTGAAGTTCAAAGAATATACACACAAACGTTAGCCTCGCACTTCTCTCAGTGGTGTGTTTGAATTCATGTATAAAATAATAAGCATTGTGATGACACTCATGCATATTTATGAAGACGTTTTGTGTTACATCAACTAAGCGACATTATCAATTTGCATATTGATTCTCATCCAGATGATATGTTACATTTATATCATCAGCAGTGCGATTCGTATGCAAATACTGCATCTATTGTCTACGGAAAGTTTTTCTTCGATATTCTTCAATATATAGGAACGTTTGCTGAAGTAAATCTTACTCTTGAGAAAATTTTCTGAAATGGCGCATAAATTCCTACCCATCGTGATCGGTGTACTCTTTCTGGTAAATTCACTATTTTTGATTGTAAAATTCTAAACCGTAATACTTATTGCAATTATTTTGTTTTAGCAATGTGGCGTCAATTGCTTTTTCGCCTCTATAAATATACCGTTCTTTGGAATAAGTGGAAGCTTAAACTCTCAAGATACAACAGTTAGTCAAAGCATATCGAGACTCATCGCCAATTCTAGAAGTACGGCAGCAACTTATCGCAACCAGGCAACTAATATAGCGCGAGAAATTGAGGATGTTTCCAATAGATTTTCATTGAGTATCGGTGGTAATATCAGCAACACTATAGTGAACATTCATAAACCATGTGAAGAATTGATAGAAAGAGCACTGAGTTTGAGTGGAACAGTAGCAGAATGTGCACAGGTATACGAAACCAAAATTTCTAAGTGCATTTTATACATGGAGAAGATACTAATAATTATTTTTTACAGGAACAATCAGACGAAATAGCTTCAGTTATAAACAGCACCATTGCAGACTTTGTGGAGTGTAAATTGGAAAAGATAGAAGAAGGATTAGCGATTGTACAAGAGCTTCACGGTAACTGTGAAAACGCTACAATCATAGCTCAAAATGCTATTCAAGGATTGGGAAATTGTTTGAGACTAGCCAGTGGGAATATTTTCGGTATTATTTCACCAGCAGTACTCGCCTGTAAGTTTAGATTGGCTGCAAATGCTGGACGAGATTTTTCCAACTTGGGTATCAATATAGCACGTAGTGTACGTATTGTAAATTTCAATTTGAATTTAGTCTGAAAATAACCAAACATGTAGTCATCATCATCATTTTCAAACGTTCACCATCCACTGCTGTATGATCCTAATGATCTAATCCTTATCCATTCCTATCTGTCTTGAGCAATCTGCATCCACTTGACTCCACACATTCTTCTCAATTCATCAGCCCATCGTCCACTCGGTCTACCTTGCTTTCTTTCACATCCTCTCGGATACAATTCTAGTATTTATCGCGTCCATCTGCCATCCATTCTTCTCGCTATGTGTCCAGACCATTGCCACTTTGGTCATGCTTCTTACCCATATATTCCTAATTGATATTTTCTTGTTATACCAAGCATATGTACATCTTTCCATGCTCTATTTAATTACTTATATTATTATTATCAATATTGAAATAATTAATCTGGATTTATGTATTAACTGTAACATCATTTTCGGCCGTTCACAATTCACTGCTGGATGAAGGCCTCTCCAATCCCCTTCCATTCCTGTTTGTCTTGAGCAATCTGTATTCACATTCTTCTTAGTTCGTCAGCCCATCGTCCACTTGGTCTTCCTATCTTTCTTTCATATCTCGCGTCCATTTGCCATCCATTCTTCTGACTATGTACATATGTATGTATGTACATATGTACATATATGCCACTTCAGATTTTCCACACGTTCCGCTATATCTGCCACTTTGGTCATACTTCTTACCCATGTATTCCTCTTATGATCTCTTCTTGTTATACCAAGCATACATCTTTCCATGTTTATCTGTGAGCACTGTAACGTTCTTGAATTCAGCATATACATAGTCATAATGTATGGTAAATTTTGATTTAGATGATCGACGCCAAAGCATATTTGCTGAGTTTGAAACTTGACTTGGCAACATGCGGATTTTTTGCAACGGCGAGAGCTGCCGAAAGTGCAGGAAGGATCGCCGCTGAAATTGCATCGTGTTTTACTAATTCTACCTTATCTGGGTGAAATTTTGACATTGAACGTCGGAAAACTAGCATATTTAATACAATACACCCAAGCCTCGCTATACGGCCGTTTTTTAATTATACATAACTCAGTTTCGATTTAGGGCCCCAAATGTGTTGAAACGAAATGTCACGAGTTTTTGCATACTTTTAACACATTACATAATATGAAAACGTTAAAATGGTTGAATGAAACAATGAGATTGAAATATCGTCGACCATTTTTATAATTTATTGCTGCCAGACTTGATAAGCATTGCATTTCTGCAAGTTTTTCGCGGAAACCATTCATTCTTAATTCTTACACACATTACGTAATTATATACATATGTATATAATAGCCGAAATCCGTCTGTCTGTCTGTATGTCTGTCTGCCTGTCTGCTGATAACGCTCGCTGAGGAAAAATTATTAAAAAACCACTAGAACGAGTGGGGGATTGAACCCACGACCTTAGGCTCGAGAGTCATCACGCTAACGCTATACTCTATCGCCCTTGGTCGGTTTAGTCCTTTTTTTTTTAAACATATCGTGACTCGGCTTTATTTACAAAAGGGATCGTGATTCTGCTAATAATACATAGATGGCACTATAGAAACTATTTTTTTTTTTTTTTTTTTGATTTTTACAAAATCACTTATTCACAAAATCACAAAATTATAATTATTATATATATAATAATTAATAATTATAATATAAATAGTAAAGTTAAATTTTTTTTTTTTTTGAGTGGGTATCGAAAGCGTTCAATTGGTGGGGATTGATATAATACATAGATGGTGCTATAAAAACATTTTTTTATTGTTTTTGTTTTTTCGATCAATTAGTAGGGATCTCTATTAAAAAAGCGCTTTACGATATTTAAAATTCAGCGGGCGTTGATATTCAACGGGCTTACACTAGTATACAATAATTTACAATAATTAAATATAAAATAATTAAATATAAAATAATTAAATAATTAATAATAAAATTAATTTAAAATAAAATAATTTAACAATAATACATTTTATATTGTAAATCAAAGGCAAAACGATTTGTTAAACAAATTGATTGGAATATGTATCGCCACTAGACCATTAAAATATATCGGTTGTAATTTATCGTTAATAAGCCCACATTTCTGAATTTTTCTACAAAATTGAAACGGATTCTCAAAAATTTGTATGTGTTTTGTGTCAAAATAAATGATTCATTATACGGCATTTCGCTTTACGGTCAACTTTTTGGGAACGTATCTAGGCCGTATAACGAGGTATGTATGTATGTATATGTATGTAGGTGTAGTAGTAATATAAAATTTTAGTGTTATATAATATAATATATTTATAGAACATACATAATATGATGCTAATTCACGTGTTTTATTCCGTGCGTCATCTTATAAATGTAGTTTTTTGTTACTCTCACTAAAACAAATATTCAACATGAATTACCTGTCGCCTCTTTGAATGACAGCTACATATGTAGATCAGTATTTTCCAGAAATTTTCGCATATCTAATCTGAAAACAAATATTCAGCTATAATTTCGTTAACTATATAAGATGCAAATTACGAAACGATTCCTCATTTAATTAACAACAGTTCAAAATGGTGAAGTTTTTAGTGACAATTATTTTGGTGACGCTATTTTGCAATCAGGTAAGGATACAAATCATGCATAAGCTATTTTCTTACACGAAATTTAAATGCTATTTCATTCTAGGCACTTTCGTATTCAATCAACCGAGATTCTGAATATGATGATTCGCCTGCAACAAATGTTATCGTCTACGATCCAAATACGAATATAACAAACATAATTAATATCGTCAAGACTACCATACAATTGTTGATTCCAAACTTGCAAAATTTACGATCAGTAGTAGTGCAAATATTACCACACGTTGTAACATTCCTCGACTATCAAAGATTTCAATTGCGTAATAATGCTCTGATTACAATAAACGGCATACAAAGAGCGATTGTACTGATTCGTGACGCTGTAAAAAGAGTATTGATGTCCATAATGAAATGCACTATGGTAAGTGAAACATAAATAATAGTTTAATGATCAGATGTACCTAATTTTTTTCTTTGTCTATATGAGATAAAATATTGTGATTGTGCGAAAATTCGACCTCGAAATTTTGACTGATTACGTTTTCATGATTTTTGCAAAATGTCTGTATGTCGCTATAATTAAAAAAACCGTTTATCCTATCAAACTGAAACTTCATATTTATAGGTTTTTTACCGGCTATTACAATCCATAAGCTTTCAAAGTGGTACTTCCCATAGATTCCTTAGAAAATCACTTCATTTTCTTTGGGAGGATATTCCACCAAAACTATCATATGTATATTATGTAAAACGGAAAGAAATGTCTTTTTTTTAATGCAACAAAAAATTTATTTAAAAAAAAAACATAATTATTCTGTTAAATATTTTCCATTATTATCTATGATCTTCTTCCACAAAATAGACAGTTTTTTAATACCTCTTTCATAAAATTCTGGCGGCTTATTATTGAAATACAAATCCAAGTGATTTTTGACTTAATATTTGAAATTTTTTTATCTCGAAGTGAATGTTCCATCAACTTGAATAAGTGATAGTCTGAAGGTGCTATATCAGGTGAATATGGTGGATTTTGCAGAACTTCCAAATCCAGCTCTATTATTGTCCTGGGTAATCCTTGCTGCATGTGGTTTTACATTATCATGATGTAAAATTGTTCTTTGATGGTTTACTAAAACTGTTTTTTAAGCAGCTCCGCCTTTAATCTTACCAATTGGGCACAATACACACACCTCTGCAGTAACCGTCTGACCGATTTCAAGTGGTTTCAACAATTTTTGAACTTTTGAAACCATCTACAGCACTTTCGAGAATTCATGATGTCTCCAAAAATATCGCAGATGGTCTGGGTAGCTTCTTTTGACTTTAATCCTTTGTTAAATAAAAATAGCATAAAATATCGCAAATGTGTCTCTACAATCTCAGGCCTCTGCATTTGTCTTCTATGGCCAAAAAAATAAAAAAAGATATCAAAAAAGAAAGATTACTAATAAAGCTTCAAAATGATACCAACCACGACGTGTTAACTCAACGGTAACCGGTGACAAACTGATTTCAAGGGGACGCACCAAAAATATGACATTTCTTTCTGTTTTACATAATATATATACGTATGTAGTATGTACATACATACATATGTGTAACGAACTTGAAAGTACTTTTTCTCCGAAACTATTACCTCTACCAAGTTTAAATTTCATATCTATAGTTTTCACGTAAGATGTAAAAGATATTAAGATTTTGGTATAAATCCGCTTGCCGGAAGTGGCAGTTTACTCTTGAACGAGATTTTATTTAATATTTTTTTCGGCCTTTTAAATATTTAGTATCTTCATAATATTGTAATATTATATATACATATATAAACTATAAGGGACTATAATTAAAAAAAAATAAATCATTAAAATAGGTCAACCGGAAGTTGGATTTTTTTATTGTAGAAAAGTCAAAAATCGTGTTACCAGCAATATTTCTGATACTACTAAACCAATCAAGCTGAAAATTCATATTTTTTTTACAGGAATACCCAATTGCTAACATTATTAGATTAGAGAAAAAAACGATGATTCATTGGAACGATTGTAACACAACAGTCCAAGATATTCATATCATTGCCTCAAGTGCTACAAATATAAAAGGACAAGCGATCATGATCTATAAAAATTTTGTGGAACAGATTATGGAATGTTCAAATGGTAACATAGTAAATATTATCAATGGTTCCTGCTTCAGTGAAGTCACACAACACCTGAAATACCCAATAATTGAAACTGCTGCAAGAATTGTGCAACTGGTAAATAATAATTAGTTTGAAATTTAATAATATAACATGTAATTTCACATGTACTAAATCAATATTTTTCAACTGTTAAGGTTAAAACTGCAAATCAAGCCATCCAAACTATGCCAACAAAGATTGCAACTTGCGTTGCTGGAATGTATTTAGAATCAAGAATAGGATTAGCAAAAATGGTTGGAGATATTTCTATGTGTTCCGCCAAATTGATGATACTGCTACCCAATTCCAACTAATTAATTAATATCACATTATGGTAAAACATGCTATGTACAGTACAGGATATGTAATTAAATAGATAAAAACAGGGAAAAGGTAATCCGAATTATCTATTGTACACATCAAGTGATGCAATGGAAATAAAAAGTATATTCCGAGGAATAAATATAAGTATTTATTTGAAATAAATTTTGTACTTTTGTGATGATTCCCAATATTACTGTAGTAATATTATTATAAATGAATAAATTCATATTGAGAATGTGCACATTACATAAACATTAAATGATATATGTTAGCTTGTCTTATCACAATTGTTTTATTATCGTTATACATTCACATTGACCGACGAAAGAATAAAAAGGAATTCAACAATATTACATACTAACATAGTATGCGAGAAATCATCTCTTACAATAATAATAAATAATAATAAAAATGATAGTCATAATATGAGTCACACGTTTTCACTCACTAAAAGTATATCAACACTTCTCGCGTAAGCGATTGGGTCGGTGTGTTTATTTTGAAGAGGAACGAGATAACAATACAAAATTTGAGTACAAAAGAGTTAAACTATTACATTGTTACATGCCTTGTTTATTTCACTGTATCAATTAGGTTCCTCTCTGGACGTAAACATACCTTTGAGAGATTATTTAGTATGTATATATGATATACAAAATAAAATTTATATAAAATAAGGATATTATCTGGATTCGGGTTTCGGTTTAGGCGGTTTGAATCCCATAACTTTTTTTCGCTTTTTTTCTTTAGAGCTCCCTGCTTGGAAAGTTTTCCAACTGTCGACTCTAGTTTGACGAGATTCCTAAAATGAAATTCCTAAATGAAAATCTTTTGCACAAATAAAATCAAATTCGATATCGTTTAGAAAAAAATTGAACCTCAAAATTTTTAGCCCATTCTTTTTGTAATGATTCTTGCTCCTCCTCTTCGATCTTTGCTTCCCGTTTTCTTTTACGTTCCTCCATATCTCTAGTTTCTAGATGTTGACGTTTCCTTTCCATATCGGCGAAAAGCTAATAACCACACAAACTATGAAAATATCAACTCAATTTAATTTACCGTATTGAAAAAATATAAAATAATTACCTTCATTGTCATGACGTATATTGCATGTTTGTACTTAACCGGATCCTCTTCCGGTATTCCTTCCGCTTGTCTACCTTCCTTTCGCATTTTCTTTCTCTTTTCTTCTATCTAAAAAAAACATAAAACACACTAAAAATAATGAAAATCAACTTATTTAAGCTAACATCTTGCATAATCGAACTTGAGCTAACCATATGATCTGTTCTTTCTTTGGCTTCTTCGGCAATGTACATACATTTTTTTCTGGTTTCTTCATCTTCAAGCGTCTTCCATGCTTTGTTGATTATCTCAAATGCCTGTTGAGCTCTTTCCGAATCATCCTGAAAAGATTATACATTATACACACACATTCATCAACCGCTAATCAACAAACGATATGATTTTTTTAAATATACATTTGAGCTCTCATCCGTTCAAACAATGTATCAGAATGTAGTCAGCATTTAATGTAATCATTACTACTAAGTGTGTATGTTTATCACTTATCCTCACATTGTATCATAATCTTAAGCTTAATTTAACTAGGATACTGAGCAGTGATGCTGATGGTGATTGGGCTTTGTATTTCATTGTAATAATGAACTCCACACATTCTTCTCAATTTATCAGCCCATAGTTCACTCGGTCTACCTTGCTTTCTTTCACATCCTCTTTGATACCATTACAGTATTTCTCGCGTCAATCTGCCATCCATACTTCACGCTATGTGTCCTCTTCAACTTTTTCACACATTCCGCTATATCTGTCACTTTGATCACGCTTCTTACGATCTCTTCTTGTTATACCAAGCATACTCATAAATTTTTTCATGCTGGATCTTACGTAACATGCGCTGGATCTTACGTAACATTCTCTAATTTAGCGTCCACGTTTCACATCCATACATCATAACTGGCAGTACGCATTGGTCGTATGCCTTCTTTTTTAAGTAAAGCGGAATGTTGGATTTAAAAACTATGTTCATTCTCCCAAAAGCACTCCATTCTAAATAGTTTCATTCTTCGTTTTATTAATATGTATACCTATTATAGTGTATTTTATATATGTATATCCGAATGTGATAATGAAATTTGTTGGATAGCTCTTAACCAACAAAGTTCATTATCATATTCGGATTCAGTGGGTCAGAATTTGTAATAATTTTAGGGTCTCCAGTCGGGTAACTCAAAACGTGATTGTAAACTTTAGCTTTTTGTGTTTAGTATGGAAATGTAATTAACTATGCCGTATCCATATAAATGTTAGTACCTGCTAGACTGATCAAATCGTTACCTGATTCTTGTCCGGGTGTACAAGTATTGAATATTTCCTATAGGTCCTTTTGACTTCTTCGACAGTGGCATCGGGCTCAATTTGTAGTACTTCGTAGGGGTTTAGATTGAAATATGTGGATCCGGGTCTTAGCAATCTATCGATTTGCTGTTTGGGAGTCAATACTGAATCTCTCTTCTCGATCTCTTTCACCTGAACAAACGGATACACTATAAATACAAATGTAGGCCAATAGATGGAGCGAGTGTGTCGAAATAGACTTTGAGGTTATGTGTATGTTTTGACGTTGGCAATGGACGAGATATATCTACGTGTCGTCCCTGATAACGTTTACATTCCACTCCATTGCATCCTGTGGGGTTACCTCTGTATAAAAGCGACAGAATCCATCATCTCCTGGAGCAGGAGCCCCCGCCATGGCGGCTGCAGAACAACACAGCTAGATCACCTGTGGCCTTAACAAACATATCCACGGCCATTGCTAAACTGTCAATTTCATTTTTCAAAAGTGTCTTAAAATGTCATATTAGTTTGTATTTCAAAATAAAGATATGCCTGGTGTAGCTTGGGATTTAAGCAATGAATAAAAGTCAATAAAACTTTCAGAAAAAATAAATTTTCGAATTATAGGAATTCTCTCAACTCATATTATTCAGGTGAGTTGTAAAGGCTTGGTTTTGCGAGTGGCCGCAGTCTGGTCGACTTGGCTGTTGCGGCTGTCGTGGCTGCGGCTGCTTTCCAGGCATCTGTTTATATAAACATGCATTACAAACGATGAAGAATATACACACACAAAATGCGTGTCTTAAAAAAGAAGATTCCCCCCCCAAAATTTTGGTCGAGTAAAATCCTAAAGCAGTATTCCGATTTGAAAGAAAAATAATATAGTAAGAAAAAAAAAACAAAAGTTCCTTTCCAACGTGACGCAAATTCGGAACGTGACGACTAAATCCGGATTTGAATCAAAAACGTTTTTAATTTGGCCATAAGCAGCCACAAGTGTGTACCATGAAATATAACTTTTCTTACAGAATTTTACCGATTGAACACGAATACGACAATTAAATGTATCTTGTGCTATATTTATATTTTAAACTAGTCACTGCCCGTTAACAGTAACATCGGGTGGTTTTCATTTATGTACCTAAAGTGTATTTAGTAGATAGTACCTATTATTTAGTATTATCTTATTTAGTACTCTTTAGTATTTAATAGATAGTACCTAGATAGTATTTAGTAGATAGTAGTGTTTATAGTATTTAAAATGTAGTAGATAGTTGAAAAGTGCGAACGATTCGCACTACCTGTGCCGTGACTGTATGTGTGAGTGAGTGAGTGAGTGTATGCGAGCGTTCCATGGCTACCAAACCAGGCAGACTCTGGTCACTATTTATAGTAATTATTCGGATCATTAGCTCATAGCCGCCAATCTCACTTTAAAAATGTTCTTATTAATTCTTCATATCATTGGAGCAGTGAAATTGATCCATAGACATACACCATTGATACATAGACTGCCGAATTCAAAATACTCACAACCCTTAAAAATAAAGAATTATACTCACACACACACACACACACACACACACACACACACACACACACACACACACACACACACACACACACACACACACACACACACACACACACACACACACACACACACACACACACACACACACACACACACACACACACACACTCAGCGTTGCGATATTCAACACCGGAATTTCATCGGAAAATACTCGGGTTGAGACGCACTGGAGTATGACATTCCATTCGGATCACCGGATTTCACGATGCTAAGTGCTCAAAATTTTCAAATAGACCGCGGGAATCCATTGAATGTTTCATATAACCTAGTCTTGAACTCGTTACACTTCTTGTGAATGAACGATACAGATACTTTTTACATGTCATGGTATTTTATTCCATAGTTGACCATCGTATCCAATCTCGCATATCGAGCCTTTCTTATTGCGTAAGTATTTTAAACGTTGCATCTCTACTTTTTGATAAACATTTTATCGTCTCTCACAGTTTATAGTGAAGTAATAAGAAACATATACATACATATGCACTCTTTGCTGCCTTTTGGAAGGGAAAGAAATTAAATACATAAGGAAATCGGTGGATATAAAAAAAATGTGTCGGTAATTTTGTGCGGATCTACGAATCTCATCAATTTGGACGCCCTTTATAGATATTAATAACATTGAAAACTAACCAGCAGCTATAGCAATACTTGTACTTTTTGACCCTATCGGGATTATCCGATATCGAACCACTAACTTTCATTCGTGAGATCAATGCCACTGTGGCTTTATACTTTTTGTATGAGTTTTCTTAGTCTTTTTCTGCGATGTCAATTCAAGACGAGTGGGTACCTACTTTATATGTCCGACTGAACGACGGACGTACGAAAATAGTGTTTGTCGTAAATTTAAACTTTTCAAAAAGTGCTCACTCGTTCAAAATAGTGTGTCGAAACATTTCCATGTGTGTGCCACATAAAAAGTTTGACGGCGGCGAAATCGAGAGCAAAACTGTTTCGGCAAAGCTTGCGACGACACACCTCGCTTCCGATAACACAATTCCGGTAATGTGGAACAAGATAGTAACAATAAAAGTAAATTCGGCTGATGGGTGACATCCCCAAACGGGCCGTGGGGGTGCGGTGGGTGGGAACTGAGCCAATTTGGCGATTGGGCAAGTTATCCGATATCAAGTTAAATAGTCGACGGTTTTACTTCGCAGCAAACTAGTTGGAAAACTGCTAAGCTGGAAGTCGGAGAAAGAGGGGAAGATGCGAAAAAGGTGGGGAAGGGGTGGATAATGTCGCTTTTCCGAAATATTTCCAGAAAATGACAAAGAAATCTATCCGGACCAGCGTACGTACCGGAAGAGAGTCGGGAAAAATCGCGCGTATCGAGAAATTTCTCGTCGAGAATTATCTGCTTGTAAAAAGTAAAACGACGTTTACGATTTAACTTTTTCCAAACCGATAGTCGTCGGCTATAAATATAAAATTGAATATCCGCCCCCGTTTTCGGTCGGATCGTTTGTATTTGTTACTCAAAGTGTACACCCCATTATAGTATTAGCATTAAAAAACAAAGATAGACACCGAAGCATTCCGCTTACAATATTATCGTAATGGATACACTATGTATGTATTATGTTTATTCACTTTCACGCACAATAACTAAACTCGTATGGTTTTAATACGGTGGCGATTTCAATCCCGTAGTAAAAATAGTGTGTTTCATTATCTGGAATGCATACCTATGCACATAAATGGAAAGAGGAAATGATGCTCGAGTGATTCAAAGTCAACTGTCCTTTCAGTATGAAAACTTACCTTTATGACCTCGTGTTATAAAACAGGATGAGTACTTTCATCGAAACTTTTCCAGTTCTCGTACGTATACTCGTATTTTATGCTTATTAATAAAATTAGATATTATTTTAGGAATTGCTTCTTTTTTATTTCAACTGTCCTAGTGTAAGAGTTTGCTGATATAATTCCCTCTTGTAGGAAACATGTAGAAACTTTACGACCAACTATGAACATATTGGTGTCTAAATGCGATCAGGTATATCAAATGAATGGTTACCGAACCATAAAATTCAGGATATATTTATATATGTATGTATGTAGATTGTAGATAAATAGGCAAGTTTTTGTGTTAAAAATTCCATTAGGTATGCCATTAAACATTTTTATTTTAATATTTAGAATAGGTACCGTTTTTTAATTATATCAAGGTCATCAATTATGCTCAAATCGATGTGGAGATTGGTCATTATTAATTAAGAGTTTATTCGCATACACCGAATATATTAATGAAAAATTCCAATTCATTTACTTAAAGCGGAATTGAGATTCGATCGGTAGGTACCTGCTAAATTTCCCTTAATGCGCATATTTATTTATTTAATATGGTAAGCGTATTGTTACGATAAAGTTGAAAGTGGGTAGAATGTCCAATATTTATTGACAGTGAAGAAAATAATATTGCTAGTCAATTTCTCTTCAAAGGATTTAAAATATGTTGAGATTGTGTACTGCTCCGTATTATATGTATGTGGGGTGTAGGCGGATTGAGCGCCCCTGCGACACCAGATAGACAGACATTTGCGATTGTATCAGTATCAATTTGATCTTTGCGAAAGTCATAAAAAGAATCTCGGTGATTGCTTGCACAGAAGCGAGGAAAGAATCTAACGATGAAAATACATCTTATCTATTGCTCAGTCATCTTTTTTACAGATATCTCCCTTCCCCCGTTTACTTTATAATCCTGCGTACAATAAAGGGTACCGATACCTATCTAGGAAGCTTCCGACGTTGCGCAATTCACTTTTATGCGAAAACGTGGAAAAGCTACGACGCAGGTTTTCCGCCGTTGGAAAGCTCGCTTTGATACAAATTCACGTGCCGCAAGATTGAGTTACGACTTTCAAGGTTAAAATTTATTTTTATATAAGAACACTCATTTACTTTGATGACTTAAAAGAATACAACAATCAAAGCTTTGCTTAGCGACGCAAATCTTTTTCCAATTAAAATAAAAGCTTGACTCAAAGCGTTGAGTTCTTCGAATGTGCACCTTTCATCATATAACAACAATTGCAAAAGACCTTTAGTATAACCTTGTTATATTACATTTCTCGATAACAAACCTCTCTAACGAACAAATCTTGCTTTAGGAATGTAAACCATAACATATGTAAGTCACTAAACTTCATATTGTAGATTTTACTCCAACCGGGATAGTTCGTAGATCGTAAATAGATACAGTTTTATTAGAATACATATTATAATTCAATGCGTTCAATTTTAAAACCGCCAAAGCATCGGCTTACTTCGAGAAAGATGAAATAAAGAAAAGCCTGCGTAATATTCTGTGAGATACTTTTAAGTAAATTACGGTGCTAAATAAGCGGCATTCGGAACGTAACGATCGTTCCATGCATACGTAGCCATAAAACGCTTCGCTAAAAGTAAAAGGAAAAAAATAGGCATACGATTAGAATTGATTTAATTATCGTAGTTCTACCGAAAGAAGGATCTTTCCTAAGATTTAGTGTTATCAAGTGATGAAATTCTCACGGAATTCCCCTCACACTCGAGTTAAACCTCTCCAGTGGAGTTTCAAAAGCGCACACCAAACGAGATTATTCGATATCAACATGAAATAAAATTACATAGTTGGAAAAATTCTGTAAAATGAATTAAAATTATGCTCTAGTTAGATTCATATTGGATAGATAGGTTATGGAGTAATTGATTATTTTGCTCGTTTGTGTCGGTACATATGTACATACATATATATACATACATATGGAGAAATACTTCACGGTGGGATTGTTTTAATTTTAATCGTTTCTAAATGAATTATCGATTGTGTAATATCGATGGCGTTTCGAGTGTTTGATTGGGTAATTGAGAGCCATTCTTCGGATGAGGGAAAAAAAAAGGAACGAGTTTCAAGACCACTTGAGGGTGAAGGGTGATTAGTGTTCCCGTTTCACCTGCAAAACTAATTGGCGATAGCCCAACTCCACGTTAGGCAATTTACAGGGGGCCAAATTCTATCTTAGACACTCGAATTCGACGAGGATTTATTCTATTTGCACAACTGGAAAAACGGGAACATATGAGGAAAGAAAAATGTCCGTGTCTACTTCGATAGCCACGTAGATTTTACTCGATTTACCGAGTAGTGAAAATCTAAACCAACATCATTCTTCTACTAACAAAGATATATTAATAATAGTTAATACAAAATTATCAACAAGACTCATAGAAGTATTAAATTTATTAGTTACACTGGATTTATTGATGTAATTTAATAATTTGAATCATTGAAATTAATTTTTTAAACAAATAATCACCAATTGAATCGGTTTTATTTATATCCCTTATCGAACGATGAAATAGAATATTACTTTGAAATTATTGCGTTTCATTAAAAGGTAAATGCGCGAATGTTTAAATTTATTTATTTACGTTAACGAGCGAGAATTCAACAATGGGCCAGGCGATAGCTCAGTGGTTAGAACCTTAGTCTCTCCAACGAAGGTCCGGGGTTCAATCCGTGCACGTCGAATGACTTTCTCGACCTTAATTATCGCCATTGGAAAAATCTACACATTACATAATATAGATTGGCCATTTTGTGTTATAATTTGCCAATTCATCTAACTTAGTTGTGAGACAGCTCCACTAAAAATTGGTACCTTCTATCCATTCCTATGCTAACCTGTTATTGTTTACTTAGTACTTATTGGATTTTCTTCAACTTTTCCTCCAACAAAACATACTTCTATAGACATAAATTCCGTCACCGTTTAATTCATCTGAACCAAACTTTTCGGGGGTACTTTATATGATCCTGCAAGTGTAATTGAGTATGTACTTGAATGTAATGGAACAATTTTTCTTTAAAAAACCACGACTCCAACAGCAACAGTTGACAGATAGAGTATTGCAGGACGAAAAAAAATTATATTCATTGCCTATTTTCAATTTTATATTGACCTGTTATTGAGTCTAGATTAGGGGTTCTTAACCTTATGCGCTCATTTTCTCCCCCACCGTATCTGTAATTAAATGAATCAATCAATAAATTAAAATAATAAATGATTTTTTTTCTCATACATATGTATGTATGTACATATGTTCGAAAAAAAAATACATAAGCATATTTTAAAATTCGAGGTATGTTCTTAGAAAAGCGCATGTCATGTCTGATCTCGAATAGAATCCTAGCTGTTATCTTGATACTGACTAATGTTGAAAATCCAGATTCGCAAAGATTCTTAAGTCGTAACAAATGAAATTAGGCCGACGTGCTTTATTTGCCAACTGTTTTAGACCAACAAAGTTCATTAAGGTTTTGATTTGCGAATTCTTAGTTCATTCAACATCATCTATGCAGTCCAAATTTAAACTGATGGTTCTCGAATCCACTCTTCATATTTTAAATCTAGTTGAAAGTAATCGTCAAAGTACTCCATTGGATTTTCAAAATGCCTTAAAATATCACTTTGAATCCAAAATGGAAGCGTTTTTAACGAATTGCACCAATATCTCGCTTTTCAAGCTATTTTAATTAAATAAATAAATAAACACAGTATCTCGGCTTTACGGCCAAGATATGTACGGTCCTGGAAAGTTGACCCTAAAGTGAAATTAAAAAAAATGTCCTTATCGGTTGTCTCGGTGTTCCGACATAATAAAAGTCCGCACTCGAAACCAGATATCGAACTGGACAGACGGTAGTTAAAGATCGTGCGGAAGGTGAAGTACCATGGCCATCTTCTAACCGAAGACCTCTCCGATGACGCGAACGTCGAACGGCAAAGAAGAGCGATTTGTATACGCGCCAACATGTTGGCAAGCCGCTTATACCATTGTAGTGATGGAGTGAAGTGACAGCTCCTTCTTTCCTATTGCACCAGCCTTAACACTGGGGTACTGTTTACGTAGCTAAAATACAAACAGCTCGATATGAAAATGATGCTTGTACAATACAACAACGGCTAACGTGCGCTCTTCGGCCTGCCAAGGAGATGCAGCGTCTCTCAGATGTTCGTTGATGGTCACGTACTTATGCTGCGGACACACCGACGAACCGAACAGCGAACGACGAAGGGTTGCTATTAACATATATCCGCTGGCTGGAGTTTCTTTATCGACCGTCCTAATTTTTATTTTATTTTATCATTATTTATTTATTTTTCTTCATCATAATTATTCATTTTATAATTTTTTTTTTATTTTTTGACGTGAATACGTCTATACGCGGACCAGTATGGGGTACCAGTACGGAAACGGCGGTGTTACGTTTGGATGGGCATACATTCCGACACTATAACTTCGTTACTAATAACACGATTGACATAAATATTGTTTTATTAGCTCGGGTATACGTCTACGATAAATTTCCAAGCTTAAATTGGCACCACGAGCATACGCGAGGCGCGGGGGAAGGGGCATATTTTCCAACGGCTATTTTAGACGTTTTTGTAAATTTCCAAGCAGTATATCTCACGACTTTGACGTCTTAGCGCGGTTATTTTGCTACCAAACGAAATATCTCTTCAAGATCTATCGATTTAAGTCGTAAAAAGTGATGTATGTAAATTATTTGTTGGTGAAAAATCAAAAAAAATCGAAAATTTCACTATGTCGGCCAATACTCGCCGAAAAGCCAATGGGAAATACAAAAAACGCATATCATCAGAAAGAGGGTCTAATCATCCATCGACCAGTACCAAAATATCTGTGACAGAACGAGTGAGACGGTATCGGGAACATCAGAAAGTCGACTCGGCGCGCAGGGAAAGCAACGGCGCGAGCACCTCGACGGCCACTGTTTACCATAAGCCAATCTATCTTCTATATATATATATATATAAAAATGAATGTCTGTTTGTCTGTCTGTCTGTCTGTCTGTCTCTTATAGGCTCCTAAACCACTCAACTGATTGCGATGAAACTTTCAGGACTTATTGTGATCATGCCGGGGATGGTTCCTGTGGAAAAAAATCGGGATAAAACGGGAACGGGAACGGGAACGGGCTTGCTCACGCGTCAGATAACGTACTAGGAACGGGAACGGGATCGGGACCGAGAACGGGAACGGGATCTGGAACGGGAACGGTATCTGGAACGGGAACGGTTTCGGGCATTGCAATGCATGCCGGGTCAGCTAGTGATAAATAAAATTGTAATCGATTACTAGTAAAATATATTAATGTATCCATTTCGATGCTTTCACTTCATTTTCATATTCCAAATAAAATATTACCCGCTAACGCAGACGTATTCACGGAAAACCCACGGCCGTGTTCGACACAGCCATACCCTGAATTTTTTGTTATTTCATTAGTATTAAAACTCTTTGAACTCGGAATTAATTTTGACATTTTTCAATTTCCAAACGATGAAAGTCAATTACAAAAATAAAATATTCTTAACCTCTTGGGACAAAAAATTACTATAAATCCGTGAAACATACCCTCGGCATTGTATAAGATGAAAAACCATTAGATGAATCTTTCGAACCAGTGCTTCTCAAACTTTTCTACATAAACATATTCATTTCATATTTACCAACTTGAAAATACCATAATTTCGGGGATTTTGATTTTTTTTTAAATTTGTTTCTTGAATAAATTATTTAAGAATTTAGACCGTCTGACCAGGGTAAGCAACTTTACGAGACAACATCTGAACACGGGTTAAACTTGATTTGAAAATCATGATTACCTTTTTTCATAAAATTTTAAAACGTTCGACAAAAAAATTATTTTCTCAATAAATAATGATTTTACATATTATCATCATTGATGATGAAAAATCTTCCCGACACTGTTGTCAAAATAACCAGCCATTCAAAAAAAAAAATTTTCCAGTAGTTCCAAAACTTTTTTTCAAATAATATATTTTCACTTTTGATGAAATTTGGAGATGAAAAATTGCATCAGGGATATTTTAGAGGCTATATAAAATAAAGAGAATGTTTGAGAATCTATAATACAAAAATTAATTTTTTAACCTCTGTCAAGTAATCATTTTTACTTAAAAACGAATTACGCTTTTGGAAAGCTAATGTTTGAGAATCACTGGCGTGAAACAAAAATTCCAAAACTAGACCAGCTGTTCTCCAAGATATGCTAATTGGATTGGTCAGTTTTCATCTAAAAAATGAAGTCGAAGTAAATGTCGAGCTATGCTCAAAGAGTTAATTTAATACTATTATTTCATCATTATTGTTATTATTATTATTATTATTTAATCATCATCATTATTATTATTATACTGAAGAACGGTGTATTGCACCCGTTAGCTAACCTTCCTCACCCCTTCCCCAAAAAAGGAAACAAAACACGGACTTACGAGGCACGGCAGAAATCTAAACAATTTCACCCACCTACGTATAGGTATATAATGAAAAAAAAATTGTATACAATTTCATCCATTTTTTAATTGTATCCTCGTAAATACACACAATAGTATGACGACAGCGGCGAGCGACACGCGCAGAAGGAAACCCCTCACGACCAACCCCCCTCCCTCTCCCCACAATTACAACGTATAACCCCACACAGAAACAAAGTGCGCGTAACCTTTAATCAAAAAAAGAAATAAAGTAAAAATCGACAAAAACAACCGACCAAACGTACGCAACAAGCGCGAGCGGGGGAAAAAACAGTTTTCGCGCGCATTTTCCGACGTCCGCGGCGCAAAGTTTTCGTCGAGTGCGCATGCGCGCCGCGCCAAATTCGAACCGCGACCAAACGTAGGGAGAGAGGAGAGGGGAGAGCGGAGAGCGGGGAGTAAAACTCAACATAGAGAGGAGACAGAATCGGCAGCAGTGGTTTCAGTGCGATCGCGTTCGCCGCGGCAATCGGTAGCGAGAGCCGATCGGGCTAGAAGGCGCGAGCCGCAATCCGCGCGCGCTGTGTTTACGCGTTCCCACACTTTTTGAACACCGACACAAACAACAACACAACAAAAATTAAGCAGGAACTCCACATGGAGATGCAGGGTGGAGGAGGCAGAGGAGGCGGAGGTGGCTCTTTCGGCTCTTGGATTGGTGGGGACGAGCTGGTGGGCGAATTGGGCGAACTAGGCGGCACCGGAGAGATGGCCGAGTTGGGCGATGGCGGATTTGAACCACAAGTACGAGCTCGTTCTAACACGTGGCCTCTGCCTCGACCCGATAACTACGTGGAGCCCCACGAGGACGCCGGCTCCAACAAGTGCTCACAGCACCAACTGATCGGTGGGTTTTCCAGCTTCCATTTCCCACGTGTCCGTGACGTTTCCGGCGTCGGTGTCACGTGCGCTCCCAGCCGGTTTTCCCGCTACGTCTCGCGAAAAATTTTCATTTAAGTGCGCAGTTAGTCGGTATGTGAGGCTACGACGTACGACGTGCTAGCTGCGTCGTCGTCGTCGCTCATATTATTTACATATATCGCGTTAGCCGAATTCGACCTCACTTCTTATCTGGACACCTTTGGGTGTGTGCGAAGTCGGCCTAATCGAACGCTAGAACGACTTGTTGCCGTTCAATTTGACAGTTTGAAACTGGCGTAGAAGTAGGCTTCGCACTCGAACGCTTTGAACGCCGCTCGAGGCGATTCCATCCGTGTAAGATGAATGTATTTCAGGAAAATGCTTCGCGGGTTCGACCGGGAACGCTTCGGCGCCCTAGTTTGTACCGTCCTCAAAAGTCGCCCTACGACTGCATATTATCACAAAAAGTGTGTGGAAAATTTTCATACTACAACACCGAAACTATCCCCCTTCCCAAAAAATAAATAAAAATAAAATATATCCATTCTAGAAAAAGTTTATAATTAAAATACTTAAAGAACTATATAACCAAATTATTCAAAAAAAAAAAAAAAAAAAAATTGAATGATAATTTAATTCCGTTTCCAACGCCCGGCCTTATAATCAGTCCGTACGATATGTATGTTTGTTGTCAAATTTCAAAATAATACGTGTCCAGTTGTTTATTCGACACATCGCTTGCACAATTGAACAAAATCGTCAAAACGTACACGCCGAGTGTATTTTATCTATTGCTATACTTAAATTCGAGCGTATTTTTAGACGTGTATTATAGTAGTTGGAATCTGATTCATCGGGCTGAAAATTACAGTGCATTAAAAAGCCGAATGAAATCTTTTGCGCATATTTTTATTATTAAAGCTGCGGTTTTATTAGTGCACGTAAACATTTTTTTCGTATGCTTTTATCGATGGTGGTAAGGTAGAAGAGCCGCTGTGTGCAGAAGAAGCGACGGCAATAAATTTGACACATGTCAAAATGGCGAGCACGCGTTTTTGCGTATGTAAACAAAACGCGTCGATCTGGAAATATTGTGTGTGTGTGTGTGTGTGTGCGAGCACTGTTATTATTAATTCGACACTTGTTCGCTTGATTTGATTGTGAATCGGAACACAATTGAATATTGTCGTCTATCTACCCACTATCGTGCACAATTTTAATTTGGCGAAATTTGAATCGTCGAAAACTGCATAAAAATTGCAACGGTGTGTACTCGGTGTACCTACTACATATTAAGTTTTTGCAAACATTTGTACTTTTTGGCATTAAATCATAATTTCAACGTTATATAAATGTTTATCTTCTTATCACTCTCCATACATATCAAAGTAAATATTTATGTTCTTCAAAGTACATATATATATAGTACAGAAATTGTATTAGCGTAAGAATTGGTATTGGGTACGTCAGTAAATATTTAAGTAGTAACAGATTTGTGTGAGGTCGTCACATAATATAACTAACTATCAATTCTTTAAAAAATGATCTCCGTGAACATTTATCTTTCAGACTGATGATTGTTGATTCAACAGGATCAAAATTGGTAATAATAAATGCGTATATTGCATATGTAATATTCAGTGATTTAACTAATCAAAATGTGGCGCTTCGTTTTTAACTCTCGAAACTGGCATAGAGCCACAAGTTTGTCTCGAGAAATATTTGACCGTTTCACTAATATGCGTTTTATACTATTGTTTCATTTTTTCATGTCATAAATACACAAGAGTGCAAATATACAATTATTTCTAATCACTACTATAAATAGTACATACTAATCCGCTCATTTTTATCAATGCGTATGTGTATGTATGTGTATTGAATTAAGTTCTGTATATACCCGGCTATAAAATATCTACGTAGTTTGCTTTTCATGTTTCGTATTGAAATTTCAACGCTTTCAAGGAATGTATCTTTAGATTTGTCGGATGATTCGAAATATATACATATGTATGTATACATACAATATATGTATATATATATATGTACTTAATCGAAGCAAAGCAATCTAAGAACTAATTTGTATTTCAACACGCGTACTTATTCAGTTATAACTCGTGTATGTGTGTCTCAGGCGTTATTAACTCGTCCTATTTCATACATAACGATTTCTGTTCAATTCCCCGTGCGATTTGCGTATATGTATGTATGTATATCTCGAAAAATGTGTATACATACATTATGCAATGAAAAGAACAAAAATTTTGACCACAAACAAAAAACAGTTAGGTAGTTTTAAAATTATACTCATCGTTAGGTTTTGTTATTATTTAAATTTTATTTTCACGTTAACCTTTGAAATGACTATGCGGCATTAAAACCCGATAATATTGGCATTAAGTTACATGATAAATTATAGTTGCCTCAAAAGACTTTTCCGTTTTTCCGGCACATGGGAATTTTGCATTTTAGATTTACCTTCATACTACACACATAAAGAATTGTGAATATATTCAATTTGACATTAAAAGAAACGTTATCAATGAAACACCTGATTACACAGAATGCATTTATACAGACGTGTGAGATCATTGAATTTCGTATAATGAATTATTCATAAGAGTTCGTTCTACCCTTTGAACCATTTAAAAAGATACGTTGTGTCGCCCAATCAATAGGAACTCAAAAATTAATCGCGTGTCATAAAATCCAACTAATAGTACAATCAGGTATTTTATTCAAAGGTCATTATCATATAATGCGTGTCAGTCTGCCGGAGTGAGTGAATGGAGGCCTTTATACTTTTTGGGTTTTGACTTTGATTCTTGTAGTTTTGTTTGAATTTAGTCACAATCATAATTCTACATGTAGAACAAACGCATTCGACTCGTTATCGAATGATTACTCAATGATTAAACAGTGTGGTAAAGACAGGGTTAAAGATTGAGGGCAGTTTGCCCGCGTTTTCGTACTGGTCGAACATGTATCACAGTCTGTCACTCAACTTCGACTATTTTAATATATTTAAGTGCTACAAAAAAAAATCATTTTGTTTATTTTTGCGATTGTGAAGGATTCTTAATATAAATTTATTTTGTGTGTGTGCAGGTGGAGTGGCCACACCTTCGCCAGCTTCTGTTGCTGCTTCGAAGAAGAATTCTTCACGCAGAAATGCCTGGGGCAATTTGTCCTATGCGGATTTGATCACTCAGGCTATAACGTCCTCTCAGGACAGTCGTTTGACATTGTCGCAGATTTACGAGTGGATGGTGCAGAACGTGCCGTACTTCAAAGACAAGGGCGATAGTAACTCATCGGCTGGATGGAAGGTAAAATAATTTCACCAGTAGCTTGTGGCTTGAATTTTTATTTTATGTTTCGTTGTTGTATTTATATGTACATGGTTACGTATGAGTAGAGTGTGTTCCAACGCGTAGGTACTCATTTTCCATATCGGAATGTATTTACATATACATATGTATTTATGTATAATCCGCAGATGTTTCAGTTTTTTTGTGTGTGTATGTATGTATGTATGTATGTATAATGACGTTCGCAAGTTTGCCGTTGTTTAACTTGTAGATATTTATTTTCAAGTCGTAGAATTTTGATTTTGCCGTGTTCGAAAATGTCAAGGCGTAAATGTAAGAATATTGAATATTTGGTAAAATTTATACCATGTCTATAATTTTTGGTGACGACATTTAGTTTTTCACCTTACGATCGCCTTTTTTGTGCATTGCATCGTTTTTTTTTTTTTTTTTTTTGTATTAGGTTGGCGCCGTTATACATTTTCGTTTTAGAAATGTAAGACGATAACATGTTAATAACATGATAACTATTTTTTTTAATCCAAAACTGTATATCTCACAAATCATAAAATTAATTTGTATAAAATACAATAAAATACAAATCTCTTTTAAAATCATCCCGAAAAATTTTTGAATATAAATGGATTTTTGTAACCCTTCATATATAAAATATATAAATAACAAAAAATTTAAAAGTGTACATAAATACATATGTACAATTTATATCAGACCCCTGGGCTCCATCGACAATGCCGCCAGCCCATGTATTTTAAATAAATAAAATCTTGATGATCATCTTCAGTATTTTATTTTCATTTATTTTCAATAAATTCTTAGGAATAAGTTCGATACTATTTTGAAACATTCTTGATGGGACTATCAGTGTCAGACATACTGTTACACTATATGGAAAATAATCATGAGAAAAATCCATATACCTACATACATACCTACATATGTATGTATATATGTACATAGTATGCAGTTTTTGAATTTGTGGGTGTGGTGTGAAGGGTTTGGACTTAATATTTGAAAGTTTTTAAATCGTAGCCTTTTTAAAATCCAATTTGAGTTCAGGTATAGATATAGTTTTACACTCCCCTCTCCCCATTTAATCAAGAGTTTAGTTGCGGCAAATGGAAATAGGGACGTTCAATGCCAAACGAATGCGTTCGAAAACAAGTGCTAAAATAGAGTAACACGATTAGTGTGTCTCAATTCTTTCGATTCGATTGTGGAATCGTGTTCGATCTGATGGCGGGTCAATCGTCGAGGCCCTTCACAATCGGACAGTTGTTCGAAACGGTGGGTCCGATTGCGTTTTTATATTTAAAATAAAAAATAATAAAAAAACGATTCACTCGCTCTCGCACGCAATCTTCTGCTCGAGAGTAATTTACGCTCATCAGATATGCATAAATTACGCGGTCGTGTTTCGCAGAGAAAGTGGGTGCTTTTTTTATCTTTCTTTCTGCTTAATTTGTCCGTCGCTTATTATCGAACTCATTCGAATTCTCTCTCAGATGCATCGATCGTAGGTCAAATCGACCGCAAACTTGTTGTATTGGCCGATAAGGTTTTTGAATCATATTTTGTTGACTGTCGGTTCTCGGAATTCGTTAACCACCGAATAACCTTACTTTGACTAGTATGTATGTAATATATGATCATCACAATGTATCAGAGTCAAACTGAATGACTATACATATGTATGTACATACATATATATTTCTTTCACGGGCGAGCAAAAGTCAAATATGTGATTGTTTCATAGCTTATATATGTATAGCCATTTCGAAATACATACATACATATGTACATACGAGAAAGTACCTATACATATATTAATTGTAATTAATTGGCAAGATCCGACTGTTTAGTTTGTAATGTGAAAACATTTGATACTTAACTATGGGCACGTTCTGAAATGGTAATTTGTGCATCATATTTACGATATCCTTAGAAACTACTTGTTTATGTGTATTTACAATTTGTATCTTTTAAATTTCTTTATTTACAAACTGCACACACAAATTTTACGCTTGCTATTTATTATTTCTGAATGAACACTATATCTTCACTGGGATATTCATCAGTGATGATTCTTCAGACCCCAATTCATACTTTCGTTTATATTTATGTTTAAACTCTTTAAAATCATCATCATCATCATTTTTAGCCGTTCACTATCCACTGCTGGATGAAGGCCTTTCCAATCCTCTTCCATTCCTGTCTTTCTTGAGCAATCTGCATCCACTCGACCACACATTCTTCTCAATTCATCAGCCCATCGTCCACTCGGTCTACCTTGCTTTCTTTCACGTCCTCTCGAATACCATTACAATATTTCTAGCGTCCATCTGCCATCCATTCTTCCCGCTTTGTCCACTTTTTACTAGTCAAATCTACTCGTACGTTAAATTAAACCTATATTTTTCCAATTTTGTATGGTGTATTGGAAATATCTATGTTTCGTTGATTGGTTTCGCTATCGCCACGACACAGAGAGTGATTTTGTATGCATAATGGCGTTATGGCAATAACCTTCGTTCGTTTATCTCGTCTATTGGGTGTTGTACCTATGTACGTGCGTGCGAACGTACATACTGTTTTCTTTTCTTTACATTTACACTGAATAATCTGTATGATTTGAGTATTATAGCATTATCTTGATGCGTTTGGGCACCGATGGTTCCAATTGAGAAAATTGATCAATTGAATTTCGCACAGTACGCAAGTCGACTGGTGTTTTTTGGGTCTGGTCGCGCGACTTTCGAATGGCGCGGCGCGTCTGAACCGAATTCTTGCGTGGTTTTCGCTTCTATTTCGGTACCCAGAGAGCTGCTGCTACTGCTGGTACTGATGCTGCTTCTATCAAGCAGCTTGGTACAGCATCTCTCACTCGGAAGCTGGCCCGTCTGTGTGATAGTGTGGTACAAACCATGTGATATAACAGACCGGAATGTACCGGCCGTCCTTGTGGCCGTGGCAAGTTCGGCCGTACCAAAATCGCTTACCGCGGCGAACGTCAAACTCGGAACACGAGAAATACATTGAGCACGCGAGCTCAGAATCATCTGTATAATTCTTCAAATAGTTTTGTAAATACACTGGCTGTAGTACTAGGCGTTGCCCGAATGTAAATGTCGTTTGTAAATGAAACACAAATTGTCGCTTCTTAAGGCGGCTCACTTGATATCAACCCTCTTAACTTTTTGACAAACATTCTATCACCTGCAATAGTGAAATAACATGGGAAACTTTTCAGTAGTTTCTCAAAAAAAGTACTGCACGTGAGTCACAGGATCACAGAGAGCAGCTCTGCGAAGTTTAGTCATTATCAGTCAAACGGTGTGGGAATGTACAAGGATCAAACAGTACTCACCGTTGCCCGTGTGCAAATGTGCATTTTAGATAATATGACAATACGAATAATATGCACTCACTCGGTCTGTCAACTTTCATTATTTCGAGTCATCGAGACAAAACTTCGTACGGTGCTATCGCAATCAAATCTGATCGTACCGAGTCGAACAGTTATGGAATATGCTCGTATAAGGATCAAATTGACAGATGTGAATTTATTTATTTTTATATCTACCTATATATAGCCAGGAGATTTTGGGAAACGCCGTGTTTCGATCGACCCCTTTCACTTCATACGACGAACTATACTTCCCACCACCCACTCCACCCTGTCGATCTACAGGTGTCTCTCGGTTCGGAAATCCCACGGGGGTTGAGGTGGGTGGATAGAAATAGAGTGAGCCGCTCGTCTGCCTAATTGTTCCAGACTGGATTGTCGAACCGGCACGATTGTACTCGAACGGGTACTCTCAATTGTGTATTTTCGAATTTGAATGCATCTCTCGTTGGGTATGGTCCCAATCAGATTTTTAATTAGTCACTTTGCCGCTCGACAATGTATCGTCCGTTGTTCGTTTTACATTCGAGATGCCGTTTCCTTTGTCTTGAAAAGCACAATGTACTCCTCAGCTTATAGTATTGACTAATGCGAAAGTGACAAAGTTGTCAGTTGCACGTACAATTCCTGTATAGCCAGACTAAGTTATACAATTTCGTTTCGATGGAATTTAATAGCAGTCCAATCTATTATACCTACATATATGTATGTATATGTATAACTCATTTGAAACATGAACTTTATATAAACAATTTTGCCTGCATTGTATTCATCATCAACATCATTTTCAGCTGTTCACCATCCACTGCTGGATCCAATCCTCCTTCATTCCCGTCTGTCTCGAGCAATCTGCAACCACTTGACTCGACAAATTCTTCTTAATTCATCAGCCCATCGTCCACTCGGTCTACCTTGCTTTCTTTCACATCCTCTCGAATACCGTTCAAGTATTTCTCGCGTCCATCTGCCATCCATTCTCGCTATGTGTCCAGCCCATTGCCACTTTGGTCATGCTTCTTGTGCTTCGGTGCGGCGACATTAGCGCGCGGACATTAGCGCGCGCAATTTATTATTTTTATATTTAATAAAGAAAATAGAAAATAATTATTCTATAAACTTAAAACACATATGTATACATATACATAAAGACAAATTTCAATTTCAATATTATTAGAGATTCTTCTTAAGAATTCCAATTTACTGATACTATTATAAGTTGGAATTATGGCTTCCAACCTTTTATTTAATTTGGCATGGTGGAATATCCCTATCTTATTTTTTTTTCCAATCGATAAAATTTTCATGGATAGCTTTGTAAAAGTACCAATTAATTTTAAATAAGATGTAATTTTGACAGAAGAGTTATCTTGGATAAGTAAATTTCTTTAAATGAACAGTCAACAATACAAAATAATCTTATTTTGCGCACAAAAGTCCCACGCGCTTAAGTCGGGGTTGTACTGCGCGCTAATGTCGGCGTGCTAATGTCGGGGTGCCCATGGGTAAGAAAGGCATGCATTCATCTTAACGATCTCTTCTTGTTATACTAATCATATGTATGCACTGGATCTTGCGTCGCATTCTTGAATTTGACATCCACGTTTCACATCCATACGTCATAACAGGCAGTACACACTGGTAGTATGCCTTATTTTTTAACCATAGCTGGATGTTGGATTTGAAAACTATTTATGTTCATTCTATCAAAAGCGCTCCATCCTTCGTCTTTACATCCAGTCATATTCACCTATTATCATTAGTATGCATAACTATCAACTATCTCTACAATTATCTACTGGGAGTACGTTTGTATTGTATTGTATGGACTCAAAGGATTGAACTAATCACGCACATTCAAAATCCATGATTAGAATTTGATGTTTTTATAATCTCGGATTGTATCTGAATTTGACACCATTGGACCTGTGCCATACTGCGCCGAACGTCATTCGCCGTTGAATCAAATCGTTCTCTACTTAATTAATTCCGAAACGGACCGGCAACGGCGCACATGCGGAGTTAGGTTAGGCTAGGCGACTTTACGACGCTTTTTCTACGTTCGTCCACATCTACGATTTAACGTGACGTTGAATTACCGTGTCACGTGCGTAAATACAACCAACGAACGGTCAAATTCAACATTATTATACAACGGCGTGCCCTTCTCATGCCAGACTCTGATTGGCCGTCGCGAGAATGGACGAGCAGTATAGTATAATACTATTACGTGCGTAGTATTGCGCCACGCATGCGCAAGTCACAGCAAAGTAGCCTCGTGCGCAATCGTATGCGTGTTCAAGGGCCAGACCGGCTCTGGTCAAAACCATCTCCAGCCACCGAACCGAACAGCTTTTTGCCGAAGGGCCATCAGACCGGAATGATTGGCCAGCTCTTCCGAGATCAAAAAAAAAAACGTGTCTTGCTCGTACCTAGGTATGTATGTATGTACTAACAGTGTGAAAAAATTGCGTTTTAGCGTTCGGTTTTGCGGATATTTATGTCGGTATGAGTGTAGTCCGCTTTGGTTATGTTCTCTTCGAACGATAATTGCGAATAAAATTCAATACGTAACTCAACAAGATTGTGTACACAATTGTGTGTGCATAATCAGAAGCCTTTGGATTTCGAGCTGTCCGTGAACTTGTGCAACACGTGCTCACTTTTCTTTCTTTTTTTTTTTTTGATTGTTTGTAGAATGGCGTTGTTGCTGCTTTTGTTAACTCGTTAACTCGCACAGTGTTGCGAGATATTAAATATGTACATACGTACGAAATAATTAAGATGATCTAATTTGCTAGTTAAAAAATGCGCCAAATGTTCAGCATTCGAAAATAGTACAGTGTACTAAAATTAACTCAAATCCGGTAGCTTGATTTTATGCACATACATATTTAAATGTAATTTTTTGAAAAATACTCTCGATTGTAAATTGTAATGGATAGGTCGTCACAAGGACACGAGTTGCCAAAATGGAATTTATTTATTTTTTTGTATTATTGTGTGTATTTTCCATTTAGTGGGTGCGAATGTGTGTAGTTTTCATTAAATTTATCGTCCAGGGAGTGCGGTAATTTATTTGGTGGAACGGAATTCGCATTCTAATTTGTATCGGAATGATTTTATACGAATCGGCGCAACGGCGATGATGATGAATTTATTATTGTTATAAAGTCGATCGATTCGTTCGCAAACTGCGCAACGGTTGAGACCGCGGAAAAAATTTAAAAAATTAAATTCTCACACCGTCGCCCACTTCAAAAGCTTTCCTTTATTCCTTTTCATATGAGAAGTTTTCCCATTTTCAGGAAACGAACGCGGTCATAATATAAATTGACGGAAAAGGTGGGAGCAAATTTTGAAGGATGGGGAGAAAAGTAGGGAAGGGGAGGGGGTGGAAATAAATAATAAAAAAAAAAAAAGAAAAGAGGCAATAAACAGGATACAACTCACACTGAGAATGAGAGTGTGTAAATTGGGTGTATATTTATGGGCTTTAGCTGCCGAATCCATGGCAACGCATCAAAAACGACGTCAAGGTTTTCCAATGGGGGGGACGCCCTTGATCTAATTTTCACTATGCTCGAACGACGAAATACGCCATGTTCGTATTTACACGCCGGTTTTTCTTTCCCTCCTCCGAATTCGCAATACGTACATACATACGAACGGGGAAAATGTGTCACGTCGTCTCGGATTTGATGTTTTCCGATGTGTCGTTTCCCTCGACCGGAAGTCTACGTGTGCCCTCGCCTCGCGACTATATTCATGCACGACTTGTGCTTATCAATTCAATTCAACACACTGTCATAATTGATAATTTTATGAATACATATTACAATCGACATGTTCAATTGTACACGAGTGTAAAGTATTAGACTACTTATAAAGTAGTATACTGTATAATAGGACTATTTACGAATGTACACAACCGATTGTCGTTATCCACATGAAGATGTAATTCGGCACCTACATACATACATACATTTATGTATTTTATGTTTCTAAAGATTATAAATGCTATAATACCCATAGTGTTTATGATGATCAAGCTGTGTGCCCGTCATAAGACGGTGGATCTCCAAACTCAATTTATTTTTTAACTTGTTTTACTTTATTATATGTAATTCAAGAATGTTACGTAAGATCCAGTGGACACAGAGAAGCATGCTCGGTTAAACGATAAGAGATCGTAAGAGTAATACATCGCATCGGTAAGAAGTATGACCAAAGTGGCAGATATAGCGGAACGTGTGAAAAAGTTGAAGTGGACACATAGCGAGATGAATGGATGGCAGATGGACGCGAGAAATACTGGAATGGTATCCGAGAGGATGTGAAAGAAAGCTAGGTAGACCGTGTGGACGACGGGCTGATGAATTGAGAAGAATGTGTGGAGTCAACTGGATGCAGATATGCTCAAGACAGACGGGAATGGAAGAGGATTGGAAAGGCCTTCATCCAGCAGTGGATGGTGATCGGCTGAAAATGATGATGATATGTAATTCAGTCACTATTACATACGTACATACATATATGTAGTTGAAGGATCATAACGAAACCGAAATTTATAAAGATTCTCATTTTCATAAGTAAATTACTGTAAATAAAGAACTAAGCGTCTCCCGGATTGGGTAGTCACGCTCGGATTGTCAACATAACAAAATAACTTTTTTTAGCGGTGTGTTGGCAATGAGCCTCAATCTGTCAAAGCTGGTACCAGTCGACAACGCGAATCGACTATACAATTATTTGACATTCTGTCAAACGGGCTATGGGCTGTATTGTTGTACAAACCAGCGCGCACGGGTGGTGCTAGAATCCACCGTCATATGACGGGCAGACCGGCTCTCCACGGAGATCAAGCCGGGACACGGGTCGCTCGTTAATTCTCTACCCGTTTAACAGTAGGTGAAACAATTGTGTAGTGTTCCATTGATTGAATGGGTGTATGACCATAAAATTGTGTTGTCGACTCGAACCAGCTTTGATGGATAGCGGCTTCTTGCCAACACACCGCTAAAAAATTGTTTGTTATGTTGGCAACGCTGGCACGACTGTAACGACCCAGACAGGCAGACGCTTACGCTAATATATATATAGTAAATGTACTTGTCTTGGATTACATCGAAAGTTCAAATCACTGTAACTGGATGCCGTTCAATTTCCATGTCTATGTTTGTATGATTTCGCCTATTTTTTTCTTACAATATATATCTCCAACGAACGGTGAATCATACTGTACACTCTCGCCTAACGAACGATAGGCCAAGGCGATACGTTTCCATCCCACCGTGATCGTATCCGTGTCATTGCATCCGATTCGTGCAATTTGTCCTTAGCGAATTATCTCAAGGTGGGGTGGGGCTGAAAATGTCCTTTAAAGGAGAAGAAGGGTGATTTTTGATCGGCGAAACCGATCGGTCGGACTTAATTACTGGGATTTGAGCTCTCCCGCGAGAAAGCAACACCTTGTATTCGCGCGCTGATTAATGGTCATTAATTACCCTACCTTCTCGATTTCGGAATCAATGGCGCACGAAATTAAATTGAGCATGCCACCATGGCAGACCCCCCATAGCCGTTGTTCCTACATAATACTATGTACGCGCACATTTATATTTCACTTGTTGCGTGCATTAATTAAGTTAATTGAAGATTTTTACTTTTTTCGCGAATAATTCATTTTTCGCGTGCTAGAAAATGTTACATCAGATATCGGGACCCACACACGTATGTACATACGTGCTCGCACAACTCATACCGAATCGTTTTTATCTATTTATAGCGTGGGAATCTGCTTGAATGACCGACTGACTGGCTGCGTAGCCTAGCCGCGGAACGCTCGCATACCATGGCACGGCACGTACACATACGCCCATATACACACACACACACACACACACGATACGAGTTACATACAGCGCTCGCACCACATTAGCTCACTCATCATTATCATCGTCATTTTCAGCCGAAGATGAAGGCCTCTCTAATCCTCTTCCATTCCTGTTTGTCTTGACCAATCTGCACATTCTTCTCAATGCATCAGCCCATCTTCCACTTGGTTTACCTTGCTTTCTTTCACATCCTCTCGGATACCATTCCAGTATTTTTCGCGTCCATCTGCCATCCATTCTTCTCGCCATGTGTCCACTCCAACTTTTTTACACGTTCTGCTATACATACATATCTGTCACTTTTCATACTTCTTACCCATGTATTCCTCTTACGATCTCTCTTAGCTCACTATCTCACACAAACACCAACGGCACGGATAGCCGCGGAACGCTCGCATACTACGGCGCGACACGTATACATACGCCTGCACACGCACACATACATACGACACCGATTGCGCATAGCTCTAACGCTACATAACCTCACCAGCTCACACAGTCACGGAAAATGCGAAATGATAACCATCCGAAGGCACTGTCAACGGGCAATCTCTATTATCTAACATGAGTGTAATTTTATGTAAAAAAAAAACGTTTCGATCGGAATTAGCAGTGTAGATTTTTAAATTCTTACAAAAATATAGTTTCAATGTTTGAAATTATTAAATATGATCGTAATTTATGTCAGTAATGTCCTAAATTTTTTTTGGAACCGGATCAAATACGAAATAATACAGTGTAGCCGGTTTATATGGCGCCTATTGCAATATATTTATATTTACATATATATTTAACTGCACGAATGTGCTGATTTATATATTATATACTCACAATGATCTAGCATTGAAATTAATTCTGTTTTATGGTAAATTATAGCGTCAACGTGTTGCAAACGTAAATGATATGTATTGTTGGACATTTTAATTTTAATACATTATAAAATACAGCTACATACGTGTCTGTAAAATGTTTTTTCCTTTCAGTTTAGTTTACGTTTAACGTTGCGTTTTTGTTTAGTTGTTGAAAATATCGTTAAATTTGTGACAATTGGTTATTTCGGGTACCTATGCGAAAAAAACTTAATAATACAAAATACATTTTTCTACAGCGTTTGTTGACCTCAGTCTCTATTTTCAGAAGTTTTGTCAACCCGCAATTTTCACTTTTATTCTTTTTGCGCGCGAAATTTATGCCGTCTTTTATTTGACGCTGCCACCGAAAAAAACGTTTATTTCTCTCTCTTCTCGCTCTTGAACAATCTTGCAAGTTGAAAATTATAAAACACACGTTTATTACCCGTGTTTTTTTTGCGACTGCTACTTGATGCAATCGCTTTACTGAATTATAATAATTTTATTTCTCGGCGTACGATAAATTCGGGTAATGACCATAACACGTGCACTCGTTATAACACGTTCACACCCATAATCGTCATTTATCAACTTAAGTGTTGCTGAAATTATATATATAACTTTCTTTACTACGATACGCAGGCTTTGAATAATTTTTCAATGTAATAATCCCGCCGAACGTGTTTCATTTTCGATTTGTAAAATTCATGCATATTAACGGGAAGATGAATTATTATAATACTAATATCGATACGGACAACATTATCAACAATTAACACGAGGTTATCTCGAATCGTTTTATTATAACGTCATTATGTATTATAAAGTGGGTTTATTCGCGAATGTTTCTGATATATCCCGCTTTCAGTTCTTCAATTCTTCTTGCAATAACAAGAAAAAATCTTTTATAGCTACCACTCGACTTCTGAAACGCTCCTCCTCTTTTGATACACAGTTTTCTTTAACGGGCTATCTAAGTCCCCTTCAAAACGCATTATGTGTATAATATACGTCGAAAATATACCACGATAATAAAAAATCTTTGGCGTTATTAAATTATGATCAAAATATTCAACAATGTTTCATTTTATTACTATCGATGATGGATAATGGTTTCGCCTACAATAATTAAAAGTCAATGCTAAGATTTGCATTTGTGCAATACGTATTTACATACCTCATAGTAGTAAGTGCAATATGACCTTATTTATGCTAATATTTACTTTAAAACATTTTTCACTTCAAACATGTGATTCTCGCCTTCATTCTCATTAAGTTTATGGACTTGTTAAATTAAATATGCATCGTTCTAACACAACAACAGCATCACGCTCGTTTACTGGTGCATTTTTATTATATTTCTAAATTATAATGTATGTATAGGTATACACCTTTTTTACGTAGGCTCACAATGAATTTTTCTCACGTGTCAAGATTGATTTATTATCTTTAGTTAACAGACGTTTAATGCCGCTCATGCTAATTCAAACACAAGTGCTCTTCTTATATACGTTTATCGACACGTTATTGAATTATATGTTTTAACACGTTTTGTACTATGTATGTATGTATTTGTAGTCGATTGATCCTGACGAGCAGGTTTTTAGTGAAAATTTTTACGTTATATGTATGTACATAGGTATTATATTATTAAGATTTCGCTCCCAATTACAGTAATTTTCCACACGTGTTGATCGTTTTTTTATGAAAAACATTTGTTTTTGAATCTTTTCACCTTTGTTTTTGATGATCTTACGAACTGTATAAATTTGCCTATGTATGTATATTATGTGGGTTTGTTATTATTCGTCGATGTGTACTAAGATCTGTGTGGAAAATTGCCGCTACTCTGCGAAAACTCTACAATGTACGTATCAAAATTAAATATCATATTTGTTTGACGTCTTTTAGTATTGCGCGTATTAAATAATACGTATACGTGTTTTCCGTTTCACGTCACGTTTTTGATATTTACCCTAATTTTATTTATTATAGCGGAAAATGGAAATATTTTGCGCCACACCACCGACTGACCCTGAAAGGGGAATTAAATAATGTTTTACGCAAATGTGCTCTTATAGATACTGATAGGTATATTGATATTTTCACGCTTATTTGTTGTGACGTTTGTATTACGCTTTCAGCACTTTTGTTTGTTTTTCGCGTAGCTTATTGATATGATGTTTAACTTGACATTAAGTCACTCACAACAATGGGGTTCTTAGAATTGTAACAAACTATTCAAAACAAATCGCACTAACGGATCTAACGATTGCACAATTTCTGCTGTTGTACGCTTTTATTTCCTGTAATATTTACACACTATAATATTACAGGATACTGTCGAACAATGGCACATGAAAAGTATTTCATTCATTAGCGTCAACTTACCGATTAGATAAATGGCAAAATTTTAGTGTGGGTCGTCCTTGCAATTTGAATTTGACGCTTGTATTTTTTATTCGTAGTAAATCTTTGCCTTTCATAGAGCGAACGTAATCGGTTATCTGTCGTCTGTTGATTTTTTAGAAGACGAGCTGATATCTTTATTTAGTACGAGTATGTATGCAATTTACGCATCAGCTATTACAATAGTACATATAGTGCGACGTCGTATCTTCTTCAATTCGATGACTAATTTCACTGTAATGTAAAACTTTTCTGACATAATATTGTTTAATTTAAGGTGTAGACATTTTTTTAACGCTTTCAAATGGTTTATTTTGGAATCGTATCTCGATCGTAAGACCCGATAGTCGTATCGATTTTGTAGTATCGCAATTTACATCATAAATCGTCTATACGAAAATGCGTGTCAGCATATGGCAAATAAGCGGCATATCTTATCTGTCGTCGCGCAAACTAGCGCAATATCAATTATAAATGTCGAAATTTTGATTTTAAATTTTATTAAAAACCACCATGCTATCAAAAATCCATTTTCAACTCAAATATATGTACACTTGCCGTACTACTAGTGAATTGCCCGTTGACAGTGCCAATGGTTGGTTTTCATTTACAGACTAGCGATGTGCCCAAACGACGAGTGGACTCGTTTTTTTTTATAAGCTGTTTTACTTTATTGCAATTTAGTCTCAAAGTAATAAATACTATATGTACATATATAGTTTACCCACCGACTCTTTGCGGTTATGGAGTCTTCTTATGTGTGAGAATTGACTCGCGCCAAACCCCCCTTAGCATGGGGGTGAACGAGAATAGCAAGTTCGAAGCTCCAAACTGGGTACAGCATCTGACCCGTTTGACAGTACATGTATGTGAAACGATCGTAGAGTGTGCCATTCACAGAATGGGTGTATGGCCATAAAATCGCATTTCGACCTTAAAAATATCGTCACTGGCGAGATCTGGATATTAATAAATGCATATCGGCCGTCTCCTGTTGGAATTTGCAAATATATCTAAACTTAATTGCGAGACGGTTCCATAAAATTGACAGCACCGAACCAATCCCTTACTACCTACGTTGAATACACCGGTTCTCGTCCATACCTACCAAATCAATGTCTGTTTCTTCATCCTCTCATCCCCAATGAAAAACGACTGTAGAGTATCATTCCGTAGTTACTTCACTATGGCAGACGGTAAATTGTTTGTCAAATAGTGAGGAGGCAAAGCATGATGTTTAAGTACGCCACCTTCAAAATAATTATACTAGTGTAAGCCCGTTGATATCAACGGAGCGGTTTCTCATCACCCGTACTGAAAAATAATATTAAATTTAATAGTTTTTATAGTTGTTGTATAGATAGCGCTTTATAATACAATCATCATCATCATTTTCAGCCCTTCACCAACCACTGCCGGATGAAGGCCTCTCCAATCATTTTCCATTCCTGTCTGTCTTGAGCAATCTGCATCCACACATTCTTCTTAATTCGTCAGCCCATCGTCCACTTGGTTTACCTTGCTTTCTTTCACATCCTCTCGGATACCATTCAAGTATCATCTGGCATCCATTCTTCTCGCAGTGTGTCCAGCCCACTGCCACTTCTTACCCACGTATTCCTCTCGCGATCTCTTCTTGTAATACCAAGCACACGTCTACATACATACCATTTTTGAATTTAACATTCATACGTCATAACTGGCAGTACGCATTGGTCGTATGCCTTCTTTTTTTAACCATAGCGGAATGTTGGATTTAAAAATTTAAAATGTTAATTCTATCAAAAAAGCTCCATCCGCCGCCTTTACATCCAGTCATATCTACCTATTACCCTAGGTATAAATAACTATCAACCATCTCTACAATATGATTATATACCGTGACTACGTTTGTTTTGCATTGTATGAACTGAAATATTTATAATACTTTCGTTGCTTAATTGTGTATATGGAAAATTCGAATGTTTATTTATAAAGCGAGCGCCGTTAAAAGCGCACAATCACCACTCGTGATCCGACTCGTTAAAGTTTGATGCAAATTTTTTTTTGTAACACCCTGTACGTTGATTGTAACACGTGCGCAAATTATTCCAATGTTAATAAATGCGCGTGCGAAGAGTGCGTCGATTAGATAAATCTAAAATAAATACTTTGAGGTAGGACGCGACGAGGCGAGTGAGTCACTCATAGACTCGCACACGGGCGATAATTTTCAATTTGAATATATTAAATTGCGGATAAAGTGGTGTGTTTTTGCGACACCTAGATTCGGCAAAACGGGGCCCTGGCGTGCGTTCAGTTGGCTGTCGCTTGTTTGTTTTTCGAAATTGATTCATTTGACGTAACGCGAAATGTAGGAAGGTGTGTCGGGGGCTCGACCGATTGTTGTTATTCGCCTTCAGCTTCAGAACCGTAACGTACACTGTTTACAAAACACATATATATATATATATATATACATATATATATGTACATGCGAAACTATGTGTGTGTTCGTTTGTTGAATTGCACGGACGTGTGTGTGTACCTGTGTGTGCATTTTTTCGAAAAATGTGTCGATAATTACTTTTCTCTTTCTCGGTAATGAGCGCTCGTTCTCGGTCGGATCTCGATGTTGGATAAGCGAACCGGTTTTTTCCGCTCTTGTCGGGTCGACGTATCGCATTCCGACCGACGCGCGCGACCAACGTTTTTTGCGTTGTGTGTCGACTTTTTGGCCAATCATTTTGTCCGAGCGAGTGCACTCGTTTAGTTTGTATGTACGTACTAATTTTGTGTATGTGTGTGTGTATTGCGTCGCAGGACAGAGATCTGCGCCTCTCAAACTTTTCGAAAATTACCAATGAAACTAAATTGTCGTCGTCTACAGTGAGTACCAACCGTTTTTTAGACGGTTCAATTCCAATATGTAGACGGTCTTTCGGATGTTGTAAATGTTTGCTTTGAAATTTCATAAAAAGTTACGATTCGTTCAAAAAAGCGATGGAAAATTTTCACCCGTGTAACATTGACCTTAAGCCAACGTGACGTAGTCTTAAAATTTGTACGTTTTAGTGAAAATTCTTAAGCTAGGGCCACACTGGGTCACTATGCTACGTTGGTGAAAAATTTTCACATGAATCTCATAAGAGCAACGCGTGCCCAATTATTCTCAGTATGTATGGTGCAGCACATACCGTTCAATATACAATCGACATGGAATCTGGATCGGTCTGTTTTTAGCATTAGCACCCTTTATACTGGAGCCCCACATGTGCCATAGGCGCGGCATTGGAGCATATGGAATATTTACATATAAAGTATACATAACGAATGTAGAATAAGTACAAAAAATAATTTAAAATACCAATCAATATGCAACACCCTCCCGGTTGAGTATTCTTGCTAAATTTAAATTCAGATAGGACACAAAACCAGGATAAGGCGTACAGAATATCATCAGTGGCCAGGACATTGAAGAGGCGAATATGTGTGGCTGGTGAATTTGCGTTAATATTATCAAGTTTGTGCGCTTGCTGCCAACCGTTCAGAGTCGGTAAACTTCACACACCAAACGTTGGGCGCTCGGCCACACATCAGTCGACTTCATGCTTGACTTTCATGCCTACCGTTTTGTATTTGAGATTCAATAGTTCAAATATGCAGTAGGTACTCGCGAGTAGCAAATCCGTAGAAGCGCGTTCCATGTCGTGTGATATCTTGATGCCGCCACTTCACCATCACGCGAATGTTCGTGAAATGTTGGCCTTAGCGCTGTGGTCAGCTGCCGCTTGCTCGCCCGTCCAGAGCGCTGCTATCGTATCGCTGGTGGCGCCACTCTGGTGTCAACTAGCAAGCGGCAGCGAACGAAGTCTCATCGTGGCATCGGTGTTTTGGATCCCATATCGCGGGCTCTGGGTGGAGAATTTCGAGAAAGTTCAGAGTCACTGAATTGGTCCACATGATTACGCACTAAAGGCACAGACAACACTGGAGGGGTCCGGGTGTGGGGAAGGGTCCGCCATCTTGCTTTTTTCGCGGTTCGCTCAACTTTTGCGGATGTCGCGCGAATGTTATAAAGTACGTTGACGTTAACGTGAAAATGTTCGAGCGACATACCCACACCTTGCCGCTTGGCACCGCTCGTCAGCGCTCGTCCAATATGACAGTTGACATCAGATATATCAACTGCAGAGGCTACGGCCAAGCAATGCCAACGGCGCCGCGCATTCACCGTGGCACCGCCCACGACATATGTATGTGGTCGCTGCTGACCATCTTGGCCGACGAATGTGTGACTCCGGCTTATTTTAACAGATCACTAATCGGCAACATTTATATACGATCGACGGTGACTTCAATCGATTATATTCTGCGCTTGGAACTAAAAACGAACTTGATTTATTCGTTCAATCGTCCGATTGTCTCCGACAACCGAAGACTGGTCAGTTTTATCAAGCGTACACCCAATTAGTTTTATTTATATTTCAATAGTGATTATGCCATTGTTCTCCCGGTGCGTATCATCGCCAATCTTATCATTCCAATAGTGGAGTATTGTGCGATAGTCGTATCGTGAGACGTTGTTCGTATCGCGGGGCAATCGTGTTACTTGTCGATTTTGTGACAGTTATCGAACGATTGAGTGTAACTACACAAACAAAGATGATTTGTAACATTTTTTTTCATGCACTCGATAGCTGGCACGAACTCTTCTAATTTATCATTTAATCATGCAAATATATGTATTATGGGAGTCGATTGTCGATTACCTTGCCTATTGCGTAGCGTATCGTTTTCGCAATTAAGTATAAATTAATTTGATTTATTTCCACGTACATATATAACTCTGTCTATACCTACTATAACGAGCAACCACGTTTACAACGAAGGCCACGGACGTCACACCTCTCTCGTCTCCATCTCCAACCGACAGATAATTATGCTCCAACACTCTGATATCCATTTGACCTCAATCTCTGTGTCAAAAAATGCCGGCACCAGATTTGATATCGCAACGCTGTGATAACGCGCGATACCACCAGCTCCAGCTCGTGTCGGGACCAACCGACTCTGGTCACTACGATTTATTCAGATATTGCTGATGATGATTTTCCAATCAGTCAATGGATAGATAAAAACCCAGATCTATCCAGATTAATACACAATTACTACTGCACTTGTGCGTGGTTTGTTCTACTACGACTTTGATGTTGAAGAATCGTATGAAAGTGTTGGCACGTTCGTTGTATACACACAGATAACTCGCCACATAGCAACTGATCGATAGTTTAATTATGCTAAAATAAAACCAATGCTTCAATGTGAATAATCGGAATTTTCCATACAACACCAACTACTTAACAATATATTCTGCAAATTTAACTCGTCAGTCGGTTTGTGAGAATTGTACAATTCTTCTATACACATTTCACTTGTAAGAACAACAGACTCACAATATGTATGTACACGAAGATTGTTTCATTTTTTTGATAATTTTATTATTAATTTTTGTAAGGTGTATATTATTACTTTATTTCATTCGCGAGCTTCATTTTCGTTTAATGTTCATTTGTCCTCTCGTTTAATTGTTCTTTTTTACATTGGCGCAAATATAATTATATAAACGGTCTGTTTTATTGTTATTTGCCGAACCTGTATCAAAACGAGACAAATTTTCACGTAGTATACGCAAGTACATATATAAAATACAAGTACGATTTTAAAGCGTACGTCTAATAACAAGAGATATTTAAACGTTGCGCTTGTTTGCATCTGTGTGTATGCAATTATGCGTGGATTAATTTGCACATAGAAGCATTGACCCGTGATCTCCGAGCATTTTACGTGTACTAAGCATTTGTTGACACGTGTTATCTCCCCGCAATGATAAGGTTCTCGAATTGATAAGCAAATAAAATTCTAAAGATACGGCCGTCATGTGATGTCGCATCGACCTTCAGCTCATCTTCTCCATATGCACATGGAAAAATTATCTACTTTTTTTTTCTTTTGCAATGCAATCGACGAATTATCTATCTGCCTAGTGTATTTACTTGCGGTGGCTCAATTGGATATCCTACGATAATTCACATTGATATCAAGTTCAATGCACTTTGCGTTGAATGTTTTTAGACGCAATTTTCACACTCTTAATACTTATAATTCGAATATTCGCTATTGAATTGGAACATTTTATTAAAGCATCATTGTTGCCTTGAAGTAATGAATATTTATGTACGTCGCGGGTCATGTTCATGAGCGTCGGTTGATGACACTTTTATACACGAAACCACCTCTCTCTGTGTTGAATCTGTTTTTGCTTGCGAGAGTGTACCTGGTTAAAACCCGTATGCCGAATTTCCAGATGTTACAACTTTCGCACGAGTTTATTTCCAACTGAATATTTCAATATCGCCGTTGCGACGCCGGAAATATGCATTGCGAATGCACAAAAGATGCAACAAAACTTCAATTGCTAAATTACAAACTACAGAACGAGCTCAACACTTTATTATCTCGTTAAACGCCTCTAAAATCGCCACTTATTTTCTCGCCATCAGCCCCCTGTCTTCCACTTGGCACTTTTACGGGGTAGTACGACTTTTACGCGTCGTTTACGATGTCCGTTTATAGTGGTTTTTAACGACCTTTTGAGCGATCATTTCTACCCCCCCATAAGAGCGCAATGGCGATTTGTCAAAATTTATCTAGAAAAAAATTTATTTCTATTGAATGAAATCGATTTAGATATTGATCAAATACATACATATGTACATACATTGCATGCATTGGGACATTTCGTGGAAATGTTTTTTTTTCCGTTTTGGAAATTGTGAGAATGGCGGATCATCATTATGCTCACTTGACCTTTAATACGATTCCCCATAATTGTACTAAAACCTGAATTTTATATCGATTCTCGCATGCATACTAAATGCTCTCGAGGTGAGCCGGTTTCCATGTGGCGCCGACTCTCGGTTTTTGGGAACCTACTTTTTCTTGTTTGATAAGATTATTTTTTAGTAGATCTTTAGAGCACATGTAAACGATCTCACATACATACATACGGCCTGTTTAACACTGCACAATCGAGATATTGAAGACAAATCTTCAATTGAATATCGCTCTCTACTGAATGAAAGCCAGCCAAATAATTTTCATCCGATTGAATCTTACTTTCGGCGGCTAAAACATGAACAATTTTCGCATCGTATTGGCCTTATTCAACAGTTAAACATCAATTTTATAGTAATAAATACCATAAAAACATTACATGAATATTAAAAATTATTGCGAATCTCATTAACTTTTTCATTTGATATCAATGATACATACATTAACTGAAAAAAAAATTTACACATGGTGGAATTATTATGTTATTACCTCTGTTTTACCTGAGTGTGACCCTGAAACCGCAGATTTCTTATACGCATTATCATTCTCGGCCAATTTGGTTTCTAAAGCCTTTTCGCTACTCTTTCAACCTGTCAGTGCCATTATCAAGAGTGACGCATTAAGGGTTATGTTATAATAAATTTTGCAATAAGTGGGAGTAGTCCGGTGTTGCCGCGCGTATTCCGCTCGTGACGTCACACCAAGGTCGTTGAGTGTTAGCAACATGGCCAACAATACTGCTTTTCCGTTTGATGGTACACCACCGAAGTGCCAAAATTGCCTCTGGGGTCAGCAAGTTCCCCAATGGAATGAAAAATTGTGAAATACTACGAAATTTCAAAGACGTGCCTAGAAAAGTTTCATACAAACTACCTATTTTCGTTTTTGTTAAACTATTTCCTCTCAAATAACGCATACTAATTAACATATCGTTTACCAGGAAGCGTACTGTTCTTGAACTGTGCGATACAAGCAGAGAAGTTCACTAGTGTGTGTGTTTAGTTGTTTAGTAACACGATACGTATGCCTTTTTCGCGTGGCTTGACTGTCGTTTATTTTATCTATGTATGTACATATGTACATATACATATATCGAGCACGTTTGTTTATCGTATTTTTTATGACAAGCTGTACAAGCCTCTTTTTATAATGTGAGAGATGAGAGGTGTAATATAGATATCGTAATCCTATTAAAAAAGATTAGAATTTTATTCTTGCGATGTCGTTGCCTTTAATTACGTTTCGACAGATTTGTGTGTGAATAGTGGAACACTTTTATTGATTTCAACTAAGACAGTAAAGAGCTGAGTTTAATAACTATATTTTTTATTTAAAATACACGGGCAGGCGGCATAGCCGATGGAGCCCAGGGGTCTGATATAAATTGTACATACAATTTTTAATAATTTAGTTATGTATTTATATTTGAAGGATTACAAAAATCCATTCATATTCAAAAACTTGTCGAGATGATTTTTAAAGAGATTTGTATTTTCAGATGTTACTAGCTGATTTGAGAGGCGGTTTCAAACTTCAACCACTCTATTTGAAAAGAAAAGTCTGTGACAATTTTGTCTTTTAGGAGTCTCAGAGTATGATAACCTCTGAGATGAGCGTTTTTATTGAACGTGAGGAGGTTTTTTATTGGGCATTTATATTTATTATTTATTATTTTATACACTTCTATTAGATCGCCTCTCAATGTTCTCGTCTCCAAAGAGACGAGACTCATTCTCTTAAATATTTTTCTTAAACATACAGACGAATTCTTAAATGATCATCAATTTAGAAATAAAATAAAACAAAATCTGAAAGTACTGCAGTGTCGTTCCTTTAACTTGACTTTTAAAGACTAAAAGTGTTTGTAAGGCAAATGCTTGAACTCAAGTGCGCCACTTTCAGAATATGAATTCGCTTTTGAGTATTCACGCGTTCGGTTAGTTGTTGTTGCCCTTTCGTGACCAGAAATTACTATACTATTCGAATTTCTTTCACATGTTTGGTCACCAAAAGTGTGTGTGTGTGTTTAAATACATAAATTTTTCATAACTTGCCCGTCGCATAGAGCCGGGACTCGTCGATGAATTATTGAAATCGACGTAGGAGAATAAAAAAAAAAGCTGTTCGACTGGTGCGTCTTCGTCAATTGACGTACGGAAGTCGAAGTTGGATATCTGGCCCCGACACACCGGATCGCCGTACGATTCTCAAGACATCAAAAGTTTGACCTCAAGCGAGTCAAACTCGTTTTGGCTTCGTGAAGACCCAGGAAGACTCGGCTCCAACTCACCTTGACAAGGATATTGCCAGTTTTATAGAGACGTGACGACTACGGCAATGTTTTATATTTAAAAAATGAGTAATAATTCGAACGTTTAACATTTTTTTTCAGTCAATTCGCTTGGTTTACATCGTACAAAAAAAGTTCTGCTCATTGGACACGATTTATAGTTGGTTCAAAATGCGGTTTAAGTCACTTTTACAGTCGGCGATAGTCAGCTCCGTATGCACAGACGTCTGAAAACTTTCCCTGAAACGATATAATAAAAGTCGAGATTCTGGTTACATCACTGAAATCGCTCGCTCGTTCGCAGCAGCACTTCGGTTCAATTGACGGCAATAAAAGTTAATGCATGCAATGCGAGCCGCATCGAATTGCAAGCGCTGCAGTTCAATATCCTTACAAATTTGCAGGAGTGCATACGTGCTGATTTTGTCCTTGGCAATTATCGTTATCTGGCCAAATAAAAACATGACTCAAAATACACAACGCACGCATAGATCGAACAATATTGATTGAAAATTATCTAAATTTGATCGCCTTCGAAGACGTTTGACGAAATTACCTACATATGTATTAAATTTTTTGTCGTTGATCTAACGGTGAAAATTAAAAATTTCGTCTGCATTTGCAAAATCGAATATCTGTCACATTGAGTGGCGATTTTTCTCACTTGGGATGACTATGATTTCGCACATTTTTAGCCGTCGTAAAACGGGGTCAGGAAACGGGCCACACGGGACAATTAACGTTGGTTACACAACTCCGCATTCGTAGAAAGCACGTGACGCTTTACGTCACATGTTTGTAGTTCGGATTGCGCGATCCACACAGAACCTGCCACAAACAAAACCTTCCACTTCTACTACGATCGTATGTTACGCTCTAACCAACGCGGCGAGCGTAACATACGAATTTAATCTATTTTCTCGAAGATTTATACCTAATGGGAGAACGTCAACTTTACAATTCGCCCACTGACAACGCGAACTGCGTCATTGGAGATTCCGAACAGCAAAATTTGCGCATTCGACATTCGCGCTAGTTGCATTTATTTATTTACACTAGCAGAATTGCGTTTTTCATCATCATCATAGTCACAATCCACTGTTAGCCTCTCCACTTGCTCCACTATATCCGTCGCGTGTTCCTCTTTCGATCACTTCTCGCAAGCATGCATGTAAAGATTCTTGTCATAACGTAGTCTAATTCTTACTACGCGGTCTACGTTAAACCTACACTTTAATTAGATCGCATACTATACCCTGTCCACATCAAAAATTACCTTTTTATGAGACGTTCTGCGCACAATGTTTCGCCCCTTTTGGGACATGAGCAAAAATAGTAATTTGCCACCAGGTAAACACTATGTATGTATAACCCTCCAACATACGTAACTAAACAATTTTTAGAGTAATTTTACGTATTTACTTTATAACACATTTTCTATTTTGATAACATATTCAAAGTGAGTATTGTGATCACGGTGACGATAAGCACTCACTGGTGATCGTGGTTTTTAGTATACTCAAAATAAAAGTGTAATTTGAATTCTACTTGCTCAGTATTTTATTTCACTTTTAATTTTTCTTTTGTTTCCTTTGACGAAATTACTGACATTCGTTATTATAAGTAAAGTAAAAATTTAATACAAATTTAAGTCGTAAATCTTGGACAGCCACAACGCTCTTTTTTGCCTGATCCTTATCGGATAAAGTATTGTTTTTAGTTGCGCAAGCTAAAGTCCTTCTTGATCTGGACGGAGTATAAAAAAATACCTATTTCCATGCGTCTTCATGTCCCCGAATCCTACACAGCGTTCTTCCGTGTATCAAAACACATTGATCAAAAGCTTTTTCTTCAAGAATTTGAACTATCAGTTCCAAAACTAGTTTGAGAACCGATTTATAAACGGAATAACTTAACCCACCTTGACTTTGCTTCGCATCGTAACATCGTATGAGAAATAATAATTCAACCAATTCCACAGTTAAATTCAACCTTTTTGCATTTCCTTTAAACGTGTGTGCTTACAATTCGTACTGAATACATAAATGACGTTTATGTAATTACTGCGTAAGCTTGTGTATTTATTTATTTTTAGTTTTAGTATTTTCAGGGCGCCTTGTTGACTCGTCCGTTTAGCGTGGCGATTACTGCGCGTCCGCGCGCTCTCATTATCGGGATCGGTCGCGTTAAAGCGATAACCGCCGCTTAAAGGTTAACGCAAATATTTACCGTGACGTGTCTATGTGCTAATGTGCACGCGTATATTTATTATTGGGTGTGAATATATATATTTTAAGTGTGTGCGTGTGCATGTATGTGGGGGGAAAAAATCGCTTTATTATCGTCATCTCGAGCAACTGTGAGTAAATAGCGCAATGTGCAAATACCGCGATCAGTATAATATGTACGTACGTTTGTGTATTTTTTCGCTTCAACTAATTGTCTACGTACGATTTGATATCGTCCCACGGTAGTCTTGTATTGATTGGGTGCTCCGATTACGCGATAAACTTGTTCCTAAAGTATGCTAATTTCACTTTGGACGACAGCATGCTGTTGTTAAATTCACGCTCACGTTCGAATACAATTAGTAGATGAAATTACTACAAAAAAAAAATTAAACGGATTTATCTCTCAATTAGGTATTTTTTAACGTTTTTCACTCATCCGATCCCCTCGTTTGAAATTAATCGTTTCTTATTCGTTATTTAATCAAATTATCGTTGTTAATTTGTGCTTCGTTATGAACGTCTTATAAAAAGCGGTTGATTATAATTTCTATCAATTTTTTTTCCGCAGATTTATCTGAATTAGCGTTTAGTATTTTTTTTGGTTGCATCTTATTCAAGCAATCTTTGATTGTATATTTTTCGTCGTCAAATTTAATAAATTTGTCACATTAAATAAATTAAAACATAGTGTTTGAGTGCAACTTGTACTTACTATTGGAGTTGGCCTCAGATCGGGGAAAGGAGCTGCCCTTGGAAATTACTGTCTAATCGAATTGATTTAAATTATAACAGTTCAAGATTCTTTACATTTTTAACCAACGCACAGTTTTTCGGTGTCAATGAGTTTTTCATATAAATTTCACTATAAATTGCGAAATTTTTACATCAATTTCGAATCAATTCCATTCTACGAAGTTGATATATTTTTATTATTATTATGAAACTGCGTTGTTTCAATGTGGCTTTCTGCGTATTTAAGCATATTTTTTATACATATGTACATATACGATATTACGAAATCAACAACAAGAACGAAGAGTCGTAATTCCTTTTATAACTGGTCTTGAAAATCCTAAACGTTTGATATCGTTTAGTATGCAGATTGTTTTCGAATATTCCAGAAATCGCGAGCTTAGAATGTATGCACTTGTCCGAACACCTGTTGATATTTCTTATCTTTGTTATTTCTTACATTGTAATCTACTTTAAGAACATCGAGTCTCTTATATAAATGTTGGGTTTGGAATATAATTACAGTGATTGGCAGTGTAATTTCGCGCGATATGTTTTTTTCTTACCGCTAACTGTCACATTTGATGAAGTAATTGACCTTAACGATATTATGTTATGTTATTGTGAGATCTTAATATTTATTGAATTTCCTATATGCGATATTTATTGACACCCAAAGCACAAATTGAATACATCATCTATGTATGTATCTCCTCATGGTCCATGGCACAGATTACTAGAAACCGAGTCTGACCAGTTGGCCCACATATTTCGAGACACATTTGAAGCGCTTACCCGGTAGCTCTTAATTATCATCCGTACTAAACTGAAATTAAATAGTTATTTACGTTTACGTTTTCGTTTTTTTTTTTTTGCATTCAATTAAATTTTTAATGTTTTATCTCTCTCTACACGTGTCAAACTTGAACTTTTCAAGCCAAGCGATGATAACGTCTACTTTGTTTAGTTGTCGCTTTAAATATTAAGATACGGTAATATTTTGATGTGTTTGAATGTAGTTTTTTTTATTTATTAATAAGGCTTTTGCGTAAACCAGGTTAATTGGGAATGAACGACGTTTTAAATAAGGTGTGAATATGACAACGTCACGCCATTGTTTCGCTTTCGTTTAACATTGACCCATTTCGAAAATATGCCCCGAGCATTATGTACGTTAATAAACATATTTGAATTCACACACGAGATTAAAATCATCAGTGAAAAGTCTAGTGATGAATTACAATTTTGACACTTCTTTTTATTATTTATGTTTTACTGTCAACCTAAGCATGGTTTTATCACTTGTGCGCGAAATAAAATACTGATGTAATCATTGTAAGATTATTTCAATTCAATTTTACATTTCCTAAGCTCTTGTTTGTTTACTATCCACGTCTATTCGAATGAACTGGATTGTTCACTAGTCTACTATTACCTACATGTTACCGTTGAGTTCGGGGGTAAGCTGTTACGAAGAATCGAAAGGATTTTTTTTTATCTACAATCTAAATTTAAACTATACGAATCAGTAATTATTTAATGGCAGTCTAGTACAAATAATAAGCATCTGTCACGTTTCAGCGCTAGTTATAGCAGTAGTGTTGTTGCGTAGTCTGGAACTTAAGAAGTGACCCGCGCATTGCGATAAGATGACCCTTGTGATTTTTTTTTCTTCAAAATTTAAAATTTTCCTCAAATGTCTTGGTACATAATACAACCATATTTCTATGAATATTATTAATTCGTTGGAAAAAGGATAAACTGTCGTCATAACCGAAATCTATGACGTAAATAGTAAGCTATAAAGTTCCGCTGTTTGTGCCTCGGTCAAATTTAAATATTTGTGTTTCTGTATATAAGATATTGCGCAAACAAAACAAATCGAATATTTGCTCCTTGTAAGCTTTCTAAACGATTTTCATTGAAGTTTGACAATTCTAAACAGCGTACAAATACAATATGACGTTAGTAGATGATTTTTCGTGTCGGCGATGTTTCAAAATTGCCTCAAATTCGCATATTCCAATAACGGACCTAAAATGTATGACCAATTTGATTTAATCTAACACAATCAAATATGTATTTTAGTTTATTTCATGTCTATGCAATACAATCGTTTACTAGACTGATTCAAATCCCGTAAACAAAACATCGCTTCAAGGATCCATCTGGATCAAATTCTTATTTCACTGTAAGCATATGAGTTTTCTTTTCTTCGTTTATTACCAAAAGCACCCTTCGACTGTGCTCACGAAATTTTGAGTCGATTGAAGAAATCCAATAATAATAATGTACATATATTGAAAAGAAGACGCGGTTGGCATCGTAAGTATCAACTTATTGTTCGCAATATCTTACAATGCTTTCTATGCGAACTAAATTTGCGTTTACCTATCTATGTACATATGTATGTATGTAAGTAAGCTTTGCGTTTCGTGTGTATTTTTGATGTTGAATTTTATTTTCAGCAATTTGAAAGATTGTGTATTGCATGTTCGATAGCTCTTTATAAAAATTAATAAAAAAAAAAAACAAATAGGTTGGACGTAAAGGGGATAGTGGCTCGTGGAAGAAAACTGGTTAAAAACGAAGACGTAGAAGGAGATGGAGAACGTTCATAAATCCAAAATCCGTTCCCCAAGTTTCATACTGAACCGCGGATACAATAATTCATATATTTCTCCGGCTCTCGAACCCCACCTCGGCGCAGAATAAAAACACTTGTTCAATCTTACATGGCGGAAGAATATATAATCTAGCCCCGGTAAGCCATGTTGGCGTGATTGATTTATTTGAGTTGTTTGTCACTGGCAACAGTGTCCAACTTCCACTGTGGATTTATTTGAATTTCCACCGACGAAAGCCCATAGCTCTGGCGAGGGTTGCCTGCTTGCCTGCGGGGGAGGCTATCGCCTTCGATATTGAATTTTTTTTTCATTTCACCCCTCCCACCCTTGCTCACTTTCCGCCGTCTTCGGAAAAGAGGAAAAATCTCACCTTGGGTCGGACCAAACTTCATATTTTTTCCAAGTTTTCAAAAGAGGAAAAAAATACAGTCGGTATAACAGGCGCCAAGACTTGCGGAAATTTCGACGGGCCCGAAAGTCCCTTTGGCAAATGTAATAGCATTAAAATATTCAGGAATAATTGTGAAAAATAAAACTATCATAGTTTGGATATGAAGTATGTAGGTACATACATATGTATGTATATACCTATCACTGGCGTGCGGTGACTTTCAGTATAGGGAATGCTTTATAAAGCAAATTTTTTTGATGCAAAATAAATATGTATAGCAAAATAAAACTTTCACCTCATGTTAAATTGAAATGTTACCGCAAAGGATGTATAGCAATAACAAATAATGTAGTCTCAAGTAAAAGAATCAAAATGAAAACACAGTTTTGTCTTACGTAGATATTCGATAGATCAGTGCTTCCCAAACTTTTTAGTACCGCGATCTATTATTATCTATTATTTTCTATATGATTATAATCTATTATTTTCACGTAAAGTTTAAAAGCCATAAGGAATTTGGTCAACATCAGTCAACCGGAAGTAGGGTTTTTTTCGTGCAGAAAATTCAAAAATCCGGTAAAAAATCATATTTCCGAAACTGCACCGGGAATTTTCTCCAAATTTCATATCTATAGTTTTCACATTAGCCTTAAGAGATACTGTGATTTTAGTCAACTTCTGACTACCGGAAATGGCAGTTTACTCTTGAACGATTTTTTTTTGTTTTTTATTTTTTCGACCTTTTAAATATGTGGTATCGTCACAATATTGTAATGTTGTAATTTTGAGAGCAATTTATATTTAAAAAAAAAAATAAATTAATAAAATTAGTCAACCGGAAGTAGGTTTTTTTTTTTTTTGTTGAAAAGTTTACCGCAAAATATTTCCGAAACTGCCCCATCGATCAAGTTGAAATTTCATATCTATAGTTTTCACGTTAGCCTTAAGAGATACTGTGATTTTGGTCAAAATCCGTCTGACAGAAGTGGCAGTTTACTCTTGAACGATTTTTTGTTTTTTATTTTTTTCGACCTTTTAAATATGTGGTATCGTCACAATATTGTAATGTTGTAATTTTGAGAGCAATTTATATTTAAAAAAAAATAAATTAATAAAATTAGTCAACCGGAAGTAGGTTTTTTTTTTTGTTGAAAAGTTTACCGCAAAATATTTCCGAAACTGCCCCATCGATCAAGTTGAAATTTCATATCTATAGTTTTCACGTTAGCCTTAAGAGATACTGTGATTTTGGTCAAAATCCGTCTGACAGAAGTGGCAGTTTACTCTTGAACGATTTTTTTTTTTTTTTTTTTTTTTTCGGCCTTTTAAATATGTAGTATCGTCACAATATTGTAATATTGTAATTCTCATAGAAATTGCTATTTAAAAAAATAAATGATTAAAATTAGTCAACCGGAAGTAGTTTTTTTTTTTTTTGTCTAAAAGTTTACCGCAGAATATTTCCGAAACTGCACCGGGAATTTTCTCCAAATTTCTTCAAAGAGATACTGTGATTTTAGTCAACTTCTGACTACCGGAAATGGCAGTTTACTCCTGAACGATTTTTTGTTTTTTTTTTTTTTCGGCCTTTTAAATATGTACTATCGTCACAATATTATAATGTTGTACTCCTGAGTAAAATTGCTAGTTACGAAAAAATAAATCATTAAAATCAGTCAACCGGAAGTAGGGTTTTTTTTTTGTCGAAAAGTTTACCACAGAATATTTCAGAAACTGCCCTATTGATCAAGTCTAAAATTTATATTTATAATTATCATATAAAATTTAAGAGTTGATAAGGTTCTGATTAAAACCCGCCGACCGAAAGTGGTAGTTTTTCTTATTTAAATATATGCCGAAGATCGTATTTTATATACGCGCGCGCACTCAACACAGTAATTTCATGATATGTATGTATGTACATATGTATTTTGGTTGGTGTGGTGGTGTTGTATGCGTTTTATTTACTTACGTATTAAAAAAATAATTTCGTTACTCTTTGTATTCCTCAAATATATGGATAAAGTCATGGGTTGGCTACACCCGAATTTTTTTTTAAATTTTGTTGCATATTATTTTTACTTTCCCATTTTATCATATTTTATTTTTAAATAATTTAAAAAAATCACATTCTTTGGAATGTGAATTTTGAACTTTGAATTTTATTACTGAAAACTACTAGAACACTAAAAATCAGCTCGCGACCCACAGTTTGGGAAACGCTGTGATAGATGGTAAGAGCGGCCAAAGAAGCTGAGCGTACATATGTATGTATATATGTGTATGTATGTATGTATGTATGTACAATTTCAGATATGAGTGTACATAGATATGTATGTACAAGATTCAAAGTAACCTAATTCACAAAAATAAAAATAAATAAATTAGGTTCTTCCCGGATTTATTAACTTTGAGGTGAATAATTCAAAGGTAGATATATGTATAAATTTGGGATTGGCAACATTGACAGTTATCCACTTATGATTTTGTGCTTTAATGATGATTAGTACATACAATACTTAACTTTAGATGTTTAAGTTCGATCAGAAATACATATATTACGTGAAGCTATGCTATGAATTGTATAAAATTTTCAATATAGTGATCAATCAGTTACTGAAAAAAAAACTAATTAATATTCACACGAGAGCATATGATCTTTTCCTGATACATTTGTCGAGTGCTTTGACAAGCTACACACGATTATAGTTTGTTTATATGTTGTAAATAATATTATACATGATTTTTTTTCAGTGTAATACCTATCTATTATACGTACATTGCAATGCCATTATTTCTCCGATCATAAAAATCGACATTCGTAAATTATATTGGATTTTTATTGACTTGATTATCGTGCGCGCGTGCTACTAACAGTAATTTTAATGTTTGAAAACTGTCCATTAACATTTATTTGCATTTTTGTTACAGGTGAGTCTCGAGCATCTTAAAATCGGCGAATACGTTGTATTCAATTGTAGACGTAAGATTCGCAGTAAGTAAATTCATTTAAAATACACAACAGAGCGTTTTCTGACCGCTCCGCGTACCGAATCGAGTTTCAAATTCGTATGGTAGAGACCGTTTTTAATTCGTCGCACAAAAGAAAGTGCAAGGTGCGTCCTGGTGCACCCATTTCACCTGAGAGAATGCACACACCCTTTCTCGCTAACCACAAAGCTTTTTTTTTGGCAATTTTTTTCCTACAAAATTTGCAGTATTGGATGCATCTGCATTCTGCATCTACCCTATTATTTACCGCAGGTAATGTTCACGTTTCGTTACATGTACGCATGCTTATGTGGAAAATTATCTTTTTTTTTTTTTTTTTTTGAGGGAGGGCAGCTTATTTCGCTGTCGTGTCATTATCTGATGTGCCGATATGTTTGTATACACCGAAACGTACAGATTGGTCCAATGATAATATTGAATAGCTAGCGAAAACTTTACATATAACTCCTAATCTGTATCAAGAAATGATAATATTATATTGATCTTTCAGTATAATGTTGTTTTGTTTTGAGTTCGTATAGTTTTGGTGAATTCTGTGGAATTCCAGTTAACATCAAATACACACGGCTCTTTCAATTACGTTATAATCGACTAGATATACATATGTATGCATTTTGCACCGTCAGTACATTTGACGTGAACGAACCGAGTTTCCATTTGTCACAATTCACAATCCTTTTTTGTCGCATATCAAAGAAAGGATCTTTCTAACAGCGGGCAGTCCTTGGATTGCCGAACGTTCAAGATCGATTATTGACCGAAAAGCGTGGGAGGACGACGTTGTAAAAAAAATGTTGCATTTGCGATATTTGACTGACATTTTCGGAATGTGTTGTAATTTAAAATCAGTAGGAAACATCGACTTTGATTAATATTCATTGCAGCGTAAGCCGATAAAACCTGATATGTCGTTTATTTGCATTTTTACTTAATTGTGGAATTATGCCTATGCGTTTCGCGTCATAAATCTAATGGTAAATTTATTGAACAGGATCATAGTATTTCGATATTATTTTTATTACTTTTCGGATTGAGAGCTTCCTATGTCTACTTAAAAATGTACATACGTCAAATGCAACAAGGCCGCAATTTTTTTTAATTAAAAATTATATTCCGTATGAAACCGTGACGAATTCCTCGTTTTATTCCTTTAATAATCATATACAGACAAAAAGTATCAAACGTTTTTCTTTGTAGCAGGTTTTCGAAGTACACCCGTGCCTCGATTAACGCGGTTTTACAAAATGGACATACATTTTTTAATACATCCCGTGCGTCTGCTCGCGCGGTTCATGTGACGAATAGAAATCAGCTGGGAATACTGCGATAATCCAACCATTAGATCAAGGTATCATCTCAACATTTAAAGAATATTATAGCAGACATACTTTTCAAGATATATGTTGATAACAATATCTATTACAATTTTAAATTGTCTGCAGCATTGGTTTTTCGTGGAACGCATCTACCGCGTAAATCGAGGGACGGGTGTAGTTTATCCCCATGTGTGATACAATGTTTCTTTCCACGTTTTGACACTTCGTGTCCCCGTGTGTACTAGGCTTTACTCTTTCCTTAAAATTTGGGACGTTTTAGTGTTGGAATCGTCTTTCAAACGAAATTCGAACAACGAAAGTAATGCGATACCCGTCTAAGTTACTGTGAAGTAAATTTACTTTTGTTCCACGTACCTACATACAATACATACATACATTTCCACGCACTTTGCCTCATTGGTATTATTGGTCAAATGGAATTAGTGGTGATTAGCATAATTTCGTTCGGTGGGCGCATGTCCTCGGCCCACGGCTCGACCTCTGACCTCTCACATTGTCCATTGTACCAAAGCGTTCCTTGTTCGTAAATTACGCCAATATCCTATTGTGAATGCACTTACTATGTATACATATTACAATATTGAGGGGAATTTGATTGGCGATCGCTTTGAATGTCAGTATTCTAAGTCTAAGCTTTCAAATGCGCTCTCGGCAACGGCGGAGCTTATAATTAATTGCTGTATGAGATTTTCTTGATTGGCTCCAACAATTCACTAATTGATGATGTGTATTTGTATGTGGGGTTTTCACGAGTTGGGTACGCAAGCCACCCACCCGCTGAGCGACTGATTGTCGCTCCGAGGGCGACTGATTCCCACAATTTGTGAGGATTCCTCACAATTTCCGGGGTGGATCACCCTAATTGAGGGACAGGGGGAGGTGACAGACATCCCCATACACCCCTTTAGATATGTCTGATGAGCCCACCCACTTCACGATGCTGATCAATTGATCCTTTCATGCGCCGCTGGATACTTCAGAAGTGGTACGATAGTCGCTTGCAGCGAGCGACCTCCTTCTAAAATGCTACTTTTTAAATGAGATTTAACTCCGGTAGTGAGATATTATCTTAGAATTTAATTAAATTGCTTACTTGTCAAACTCTGTATTGACGTTGTTATGTAGTGTACATGCATACATATATGTATGCTCCTTCTGTGTTTGATCCGCGATTAGAGTGAGCTGTGTGTGTTTCTGTTGTACAGTATTTTATATGAAACTTGAATTAAATCGCTTGGGGATTTCTTTTGTACATTGACAACACTGCCGTCCTGAACACACTTAACGTTACTGACAAAAATTACGAAAATGAGTTAGATGTGTTTTAGGGGTTATGGGAGTGTATTCTTGCGATTTTTCATATCAAAATGAATGTATCTTCATCCAAAAGTGACTTTTTTAAGCTATTAAATCTAACGTATCTGCATGCGCAGAGAAATAGTATCACCAATACTTAGCGAAAATAACGTATCCAATATTTACTTCGGTCACTACCTTATCATGAAATATTGAAATGACTGAATCTCTCCACATTGGAGACGAGGAGATTAAGAGTTGATTTAATTGAAGTATTCAAAATAATAAATAATCATTATTCATGTGAAATGACCAACCTCATTATGTTCAATGAGAACCCTCATCTAAGAGGTCATACTCTTAGACTAAAAAAAGATTGTTAGAGATTCATTCTTTTCAAATAGAGTGGTTGAAGTTTGGAATAGTCATACGTATACATTAATAATGAATAATGAAGTGACGTAACTACTAAAGTATTCATTTTTTTAATAAATGTTTCCTTAGAATTATCAAAACACAATAGAAAATAACCTCATGCACTAAAAAAAAGTTTAAATAAATCAGTAATATATGAAGAAAAACACAAATTTAGAATAAAACTTTCAAGTCAAGGCTTATGACGGCAGTACAGTTTATCGTTAGTATTCCGTGTTTTTTAAATGTAAAAGTGCTTATTTATTTATTTACGAAATATTACCACAGTAACTTTACAGTTTCCCAAATCGTTACTGTGACCAAACAAATACATCAAAAACAAAACAAAAATTTAGAAATATACACCCCAATCAACCACCCATAACTAACATTAAATAAGTCAACGTGTAAGGCAGCCTGTTTGAGTAATTAAATGGCTCTTACAACTGGAGACATGGCTAGCATGTCAGTACGAGCACCAAAACTGACTTGGTACGTCAAAACCGAATTCATCAAGAATTTGCAGATTATGCACCAGGTCAATCAATAATTTGTGATAATAATAATATTTCAATATTGTATTGTGTGTATTGTGGTTCATTATTAAATATTAATTAATGTTAGATAAGTCAACTAGAGATAGATTGCAAATATTACAAAATAGAGGTATGAGATGTATTTTAAATGCGGATAGGTATGCTAGTATAAATAAAAAGATGATGATTGAATTAGATTGGTTGAATGTGAATGATACTTTGAGGATTTGTATGTTTGTATTTATATTTAAGTTAGATAATAATACATATGTTACCATCATATTTTAGTAAATTTTTTGTGAGAAGAATGGATGTATGTGAATATAATTTAAGGAATAAAAATAATTCAATTATAAAAAATGTTAAAATAAATAGAAATACATCTTGTGCAGGGGAATTAGAAGTTCCAAAACTATTGAAAAAATCCTGGCAGTCTTAAAAAAACATCTCTGTACAGGTGCTTAGTTAAGGATTATAATTAAATAGCTTAAGCTACTGTATTATATAAATAAATAAATATACATATATATATATGTATGTATAAATATAATACAATAATAATATGACTTTTCCCAAAAATGTGTTATTGTTTCATTTGAGCACCTACATACGTGCCAATATCACAGAGGTCTAGAATCTAGTGAAAATATTAACAAAAACCTGTCTCATTTGCATTCATAGTAATGCAGACGAATAATTTTCCTCGGAAGTGCGCTTTTTCGCTCGAAGGTATGCTTCGCACATTTAATCTGCAAATACATGTACAACGTCTTGTGGCACAGTTCAATATCACTTCGATATCGTAAATGGCCTTTTATAAAAAGCACACTTTCTACATGCAACGAACCAAGCCACACTATCTATCTAGAAAGAGCGAGTGCATGCAGCATACACACACACACACACACATATAAATTAAAAACGACTTTAATTTCGCCGCGGCAAAATCGAGCGCGAAACGCGCAGGATGGCCGTGAAAGTAGTCGGTTCACTTTCTTGCGAGCAACCTAACGATAATGCGGATCTATTACACCTGTATGCAATTTATTAATGGCGAAAACCCCAGGAGCCGCGCCCCGTTTTGGTGTATTTATTTCAACGTACATATGTAGAACCAGTGCCAAACCGCCGAACGGGCTCTAAAAATAGTGAATTGTAACCTTAGCGCGTCACGCGAGATAAACTTTATTTGAATCGAATACGTACACGCGTGTGTACATACATAGATATATGTACATATTACGAACTGGAGTGCTTCGCGTATGCGTATAGACTTTATCGGATATAAACCCTGAACCTATTGTTTACTGATAAGTGGCTCGTATCAGTTAAATCACCGCTTAGTAACAGACCCCAAAGGGCATCGTTAGCGCCTATTAAAATTGACTGTCAATACTTTCGAATGCTTTTTCTTACATTGATTATATGTATGTAAAGCGTTGAAGATGATACGATCGCCAGACGCTAGAATGTATTTGATTATATTTGAATGTGTGCGTAATTGGCCCGTCCCTCTCTGTACAAGCGTACCGTGTTATGCAATACGCGCTTTACTACGTGTATTGTACTACTACGGTTAATCAACTGACACTGTTACACCGAATTGACTTAACGTACGGGCTATTGTTTCAATTAGGTAAAGGTCGACGCACACGTACATACGTAACATATATTGTAATATATTTTTTAGTCCGAACCAATAATAATTCCAATGGGAATCTAAGCAGTTTACTTTTACTTACGAAATTTGTTAGCACTATCGCAAAATGCGCATTTCGTCTATTAACTTTAAATTACACATGGAATCCCACAATATAGTATACCTACCTACGTTGGTGAATTTAATTGAAAAATTTCACGGTTATATATATTTTTCCCAGGGAATAAATAACCTTTTAAGGGTCAATTTATAGCCTGACCTATGTATGATGTAAACATATCTGTTATTTTCTGACTGTTCGTGTAATCGCATGATATTTCTAATACAACTGCTATACATATTCAAACTAGCCGGATTGCCTGTCGCATGAGGGCGGATTCTGACCCCAATCCACACCCGTCCGCGCTAGTTTTTACAATAACAGTACAGCCCATAACCCGTTTAACAGTACGGCAAACAATTGCATAGTGTACCATTGAATGAATGGCTATAAAATCGCTTTGTCAACTCGAACCAACTTGTTGCCACAACATACCGCTAAAAACAAATATTTTTATTATGACAATGCTAGCGTGACCGCAAATATCCAGGTGGGCAGACGCATAGTAATTACATGCTACACAATTAATTAGAATTTGAAACGTTGAAAGCGACCGCAACGACGCAACGAGGCAGTCAGGCAAGCAGACGCTTGCATATAGGATTCTCTTATTATGAGATCCTATCTTCCCTTGGATAAACAATATATATATATGCTAAAAAAAGAAGGCATACGACAAATGCGTACTGCTAGTTATGACGTATGGATGTGAAACGTGGATGCTGAATTCAAGAATGTTACGTAAGATCCAGTGCACACAGACAAGCATGTAAAAATGTATGCTTGGTGTAACGGGAAGAGATCGCAAGAGGAATACATGGGTGAGAAGCATGACCGATAGCGGAACGTGTGAACAAGCTGAAGTGGACACATAGCAAAGCAGACAAAGTTAAATTGAGATGTTTTTATATTTTATTGAAAGTGTATTTGAAGAGATCGTAAGAGGAATACAAGGGTGAGAAGCATGACCAAAGTGGCAGATATAGTGGACGCATACAAGTAGAAGAATGCATGACTTGAAATACTTGAATGGTATCCGAGAGGATGTGAAAGAAAGCAAGGTATACCGAATGGACGATGGGCTGATGATTTGAGACGAACGTGTGCAGTCAAGTGGATGCAGATTGCTCAAGATAGATAGGAATGGAAGAGGATTGGCGAGACCTTCACCCGGCAGTGGATGGTGAACGGCTGAAAATGATGATGACGATTATGCAATACATATGTACATGTACATGTGCGTGTACGAGGGGGTGTCGAGTGACACTATCCGGCCGACAGACGAGAGTCGTAAAGCGAGGCAGAAAAGCATTTGCTCTCCCGCTCATCTTCGTATTATGGGTTCACACGTGGTCGAAAGTGGGTCGCCGGTGCGAAACAACCATTCCGGGACACGTGGAGGAACAGTGACGTCACAGTACGCGCGCGCACGTGCGAGCCACGTGTGCCGGAAAAGCGCCCGCCCCTAGCAACAGGTCCTCCCGGAAAATGCCCCGAGCGATTTTCCGCGCGTACGTATGCTACGTACACACCGACCGTGGACTCAATCGATAGGAATTCGATGCGAATACACCGACGACGACGACGACGCAAACTCTACCCTAGTTACCTCCAGTCTACGTAATTTATCGCGCATTGTCTCGTCGCATCGCGCCGTGAGATTTTTTTTTTTTTTGTGGAAATTTTCGCACACTGAAATGCGTTTGTGACGTATCAAAGTCGTCATCGACGCTGGGGTGGAAAATCGCGGGGGCGAAAGGGCGCGACCTTGTTTCGTAGCCCACTTGTTCACCAGCTGGTGTCGTTTCAATTCCGAATTAATATTTGATCCTTGCTACGCATTTTCGCACGCCAAAATTACAGTGTGATCGCACTAATGAAATACAAGATACACATCGCTCTTGTGCCACAACAGGGGCACAACTCAAAAAATACGATTTTGAAATTATTAACGTAGCAAACTAGTCCCCTTTCCAGGAGCGACACTGGCACATCTGTCAATTCATCTGAACTCTCGTGAAACTACATAATTAGTTAATTCCGTTGATTCATAGCATGCTTTCTGTGTTTCAATAATAACGCAAGCTTTAAATCCATTTATCTAAGCATGTGATTGTTTTGAGTTGTGCCACTATTGTCGAGCATGAGCGATGTGGTAAAAACTCAAAAAACGGTATGAATTTTTAGGTTGATTCAAAATTTTCCACTGTCGTTTGCTAGCGATCGTATTGGACCAGTCGGCAGTGGTCGGAAACTAATTCCTAGCTAAGAGCCAAATCGAGAAAAAAGTTGTATAATTGGCTAGTTTGAGAGCCACACCATATTATACATATATTTAAAACAATCATTTGTGGACTGAAGATTTGTATGAGAATCTTCGTGATACTTTTCAGTGCTAGACAATGTATGTATTGCTTAAAATTATTATAAAGTTCAATTTTGAAGTAGGAAAGAGATGCATCGGGGTGGCAATAAGAGTCACATTTATCGTACAGAGGGCCGCATGCGGCTACGGAGCCGCAGGTTCCCGACCGCTGCATCGTACTAACTCCTTGCATTGTTACCGAGTCGTTATGATGATTAAGGCCCGTCACACGACGAGCGATCGTCATAATTAGACAATTAAATATGATTACTGCTTTTCATGCACGTCCGTGTGTTTATTCCTTGCTCTGAATGTACGAGTTCAAAAGTATTTTTACAAAAAAATATATGTTAAATTAACGGAATGTCTAATATATGTACATACATAGATATTTTGCACGTATATAATGTTATTTATAGACTTATGAATAGAATATGTATGTATTTTTTCTTAATTTTACAATTCGTGTGCCTATAAAAAGACGCTTATAATGGCCATTATCCAATTGTGAATACGTAATTCTTCTTGTCAAGGTTTTGGTGTAAAAATAATTAAAAAATTTCGCATGCTTCTGAAAACGCTTGAAACGCGTCGTAATTGTTTTATATTTAGACGTTTGATTACTTTTACACTTACACTGTGAGTCTGTTAGGCGCCAGTTTAAAACAGTGCTAATTTAATTACACTGCAGACACTTATATACCAGGCTATATTTTTTTCTTCTACGAACATATTTCATACTATTTCGGTACCCATTGGAAGATCCACAGTTTGCACCTGAAAATCTATTCAAATATTGATTGTTTCATCGTGCGAATGGAATATATTCGCGTGTCTGACTTTAGCTTCGCCTGTTCGGCCGAAACTAAACAGGTTGAACCGTTTCGACGATTGACCCTGCCGATCGCATGTGTGATTCTATTAATTAGGGCCCGGTCGCAAGAGTAAACGCATTAAATACAAGGTCTATTTCGGTCATAAAGCCTAATGTGCCCGACATACATATGTAATTATTCCTATATACTCGAACGCAAAGTCCGCTGTGACCGATATGTGCGAAATGTTCCCTTATGTATACGGAAAACCTTGTATGCAGTTAGTATGTGTGCGTATTGAATATCGGAAGATTTTCCTATTGAAAAACGTTCGGCAGAGTCGTAATTTTTTTGTAGAGCGTAGCCCAATTTTGGCCAATTAACGCGGACTCGTAAATTCATTTGGCTTCAAGTAGGCTTATTAATTTGACTCGACGTAGTGACTAAAGTGCCCGTATTACATTAGCCACATATGTACATACACACACCTATGCAATACTCGGTAGTCTCTTTTCATGGAAATTTCACTCTACCCACGTGAGAGTAAGCGTTCGATTCAGCCGTTTTGACTTTCAAACGATAAACGAGCTTTTAAAGTTTATTTATTTATTTTTTTTTTTTTATTTTATTTATAAACAGGTTTTAGCCCAAAATATAATTACATATACATACATATCAAAATTAAATACATACATATATAAAACAAAAAAGAAAAAAAGAGTATTAAAAAAGATACATAAACGTTACACAGAGTATAATATAATATAATAAAGAAAAAAAAAAAAAAAACATTAGAAAATCAAACAACAAAAAAAAGAAAAAAGAAATAATAACAAAATAATACTATAATTTATAAGTCTTTAGTTTGATTACAAACTGCGCCAGGCTGATGTTGAAAATGTCAACATCAGTCGACAACGAATTAAATAATTTGAGAGCAGTAATCACCGGGCTGGACCCCATAAGCATTGTTCTGTACCCCGGCACCACAAATAGCTCGTGACCCCGTGCACGACAATAAACATCCGGAGTGTAAAGTTGGAGACGCTCTAGTATTTCCCCATTGAACAGATGTCCATTTATAATCATGAACATATGTTTCAACAGAGATACTTTCCTCCTCCACTCCAAAGACCTCATGCCAGTCATACCCCTAACGAATTTTGTTGGGAAGAGAAAGGGTAGTAGCCGTACATCCTCTTATATATGTAACGGGCAAATTTTTTATCTACCCTTTCCAACATACCAATGTACGACTGTTCATGAGGAAACCAAATTAACGAATTATATTCAAGTTTCGATAAAACTATGGAATAATAAAGAATCTTAATTACGTCAACATTGCGTAATAACCCAGAGTTCCTTATTAAAAAGGCTAAAAGATTTAATGTTGATTTAACTACATTAAGAATTTGGGAATGGAAATTTGAAATGAAAATTTGTGTGTGTGTGTGTAAGGACGTGAAGATTTTTTATGAGCGTTTACATTTTTTTCGAAAATTGAATGTAATTTATAACAATTGTATGCAAATTAACCGGTCAGTGCTCTTTGAAACTTGTCGAAATTATATTCGTTGTATAATTTCACTACACCCAGTGTCCTCGTAACGAGCATTGTATAATCTACCTATACACAGGTAGATACGTTTACATACATACATATGTACAAAAAAAAAGTAAGTTTGTTTCAAATGTAAAACTTTATTTAGTAAAAATACACGGATGATTTCATTTTCAATTCCGTCTGGCGTTTGTGTGTATATTTTTAGCGTTAAATATAAAAATATGAAATGCGTTTGATTATTCATTTTATGCGTATTCAATCTGAAAAAAATTCAATTTGCATTTTTACGCACATTGATTATTTTAATGCATATTTTTTTATTATATAAAATTATGACATTATAATCGATACGTTAAATACATATTGTTCTGTATTATATAAGCTTAGTAAAGAGTTTTAAATTTGACTGATTTTTACTTATATTGTATTAGTAATTTATATCCGTAGTAATTCGCATCTTTGCGTAGTTCATTATATGCTTTGTCCGAGTTATACAAATTGATGCAAATTTGAACGGCAAGTGCAAGAACGACCTCGTTTTGATACATACAAGGAGGAAGCGATATAATTTATTAAGGACACAGTGACATTTTTATAGCTATGGTTTATTAACCGCCTCTACGAAGGACGAAGAAGCCGGTTTCACAAGCGCAATTTCGTTGCCATCAAATTTTATCAATCAATCTGAAACACAATACGACAATATAATCGACAATCGATTTCCTTACTCTCATGCGTCTATAATCACTTGGCTAGCGTATAAACTACAAGCGTAAAATTAATACAACTGTAGCACACTGTACATGTGTACATGCTTAAAGCATTGCTTATACGGTGAAGAACAATTGTATTTTTGAACGACACAGTTTGTCATTTGACTCATCCAACTATACTTTTGGCATCAAATCTTCTTACTACTATGCGCATTATTACAATATAAAACATTTTGCCACATTCTACATGGTGATTAGACGGCGGAAAGATGGATACTTTTGATAACGCGCGATCTTTGAACCCTAAACGCTTCTTAGGATATTCCGTTACGTTGAGGTTTTTGTGTTTTGCTGTCGCCAATCGGCGAGAAAATGCTCTTAATGCACTCTATTTTTACTTAAGTATTGTGATCGTGCGAAAATTTGACCTCAAAATTTCAACTGATTTGTATCGGGTATTTGTACGTTTTTGTAATTTCTGGAAAATGTCTGTGTGTTTGGCGGATGTGTATACTCAAAAATCGTTCATTTTTCTAATATTCCTACCAATTACGAAATATCGTTCTGCGAAATACTGGTTATCCGAGATATGAGGGTTTTTCCTTGAACATTATATTATATGTATATTATGCTAAGTATACAATTTATTTTATACATATAAAATGCGTACAACATACATAGATAATATTCATTATCCGGAACGAAAATGCAAGCGGGCAACGACAACACCCAATTATACCTGCGGCAAAAGGTTCAATAATCCGAAATTCCGAGGTCTAATGATCATTTAGATCAAATCGTCAAATTCTGACCGAGCAGCTATACGACAACGTATGACAGTCTTTCGATCGTGTCACGGATCAAACTATGTACGAACCTTCAGCCAATGATTCGAACACTCTACGGCGGTCGAATGTGGTTATATTAAAAAAAAAAACACAGTGTGTTCAAATCCAGTTGTTTTTCGTCGTGAATCGACCATAAGTGACAAACGCACTGTGATAGTAAATTTTAAACGATACCAAAGCAACGGGGGGGATATCCGACGACTCGCAAGTAGTACTCGTAGCAGTGTCGTAGCCGTGTTTACCGTAGCCAAACTGGGTCGTAGAACGGGGGATTCCCCCAGAGACGCAACAGGTTGCGGATTGTTCTTCTCGGCTGTAAACTGTTACTGTTTACAGACAGGCGGCCGTGTTTACGAGGCTTGTTGCTCGGCACAACTTAATCCACCTGTTGCCCATCGCTACATCGGATTCCGATACATACTCTCGTACAACAGTGGATACACACCGATACAGGCGCCCCAATATCTCCCGAATCGGTCTCTAGGTGTATATTTAGTCTACGTGTATGCGTTTCGGTGTAAAACTACAATATCGATCGTGAATTAAACGCGCTCGCAAGTATTTGCCGTTCGATAGTCGAAATGTACACATTTCGATATTTAAGACTGGTCGCTGACCGTTAACGTTGTAATGTATGTACATATGTACCTCGTTTTCATTTTAAACTATTAAATACACTATAATAGGTGTAGGCTTAAAAAGAAAGGCATACGACCGATGCTTACTGCCAGTTATGACGTATGGATGTGAAACGTGGATGCTCAATTCAAGAGTGTTACGTAAGATCTAATCTAGTCCACACAGACAAACATGTAAAGATGTTTGCTCGGTATAATAAAAAGAGATCGTAAGAGGAATACATTTGTAAGAAGCATGGCCAAAGTGGTAATCGGCTGTACATATGGATCGCGGTAATGGATGGTAGATGGACGCGAGAAATACTGGAATGGTATCCGAGAGGATGTGAAAGAAAGTAAGCTAAACCGAGTGGACGATAGGCTGATGAATTGAGAAAGAATATGTGGAGTCAAGTGGATGCAGATTGTTCAAGAAAGACAGGAATGGAAGAGGATTGGTGAACGGCTGAAAATGATGATTATTTCGTCACATATTTGTTATGTATCTAAAAACACAATGATTCAGACCCAATAACAGGTTAATATTGGGATAATGGATAGGCGGTGCCAATTTTTAGTAAAACAGTCCATAACTAATTTAGATAAATTGACAAATTCTAACTGGAGAAGGCCGATTTATGTAGGTTGGCAAATCCTGCCAATGGTTATTCGACATGCGGGGATCGAACCCTGGACCTTCGCTCGAGAGACTAACGCTCTCTAACCGCTGAGCTATCGCCCGGTTGTGCAATTTATTCATCTGTTTGTTCTCGGCGATAAATTAAACAACACTTTTTTAATGTAATCGATTGATAATAACACTGTTTAGTGCGTTGACAATATATAATCTTTCATTATATGTATGTATGTATGTACATACATATGTAGTTGGTTTTATTTTTCAGCCTATTCCTTATGTGGCTATTTTAGATACGTCACACGATGTAAAGAGAAACTTTTTTTATTATATTTTAATGTAATTTTAGTTAATATTCAACAGTTTTTCTAAATTTCTTATCAAATCGAGCTTTGGCTGTCGAACTACATACATATCGTTCAGGTTGTATATTATAGTGTATTAATATTGCGAAAATAATACGAAATGTTAATTATCTTACCGCTAATGTTGGATAATGGATACATCGCTTAAACTCAGCGTAGTTTGTACGCATCTCTACGGCTTAGAGGCGTCGAGACGCATCACAGGCCGTAGCTATGGTTACGGCGTCTTGAAGGGAAAAGTAGCAGGCGTAGAAGGGAAAGGAAAAAAGGCCACTCAACCACCCACCACTAAACCCACCACCCACCCACCCACCACCTGGAAAATTCGCGTGTCAACGGGCTGCGAAATCTACAGCTCGATCGTCCTTCCAGGCAAAAGTTAATGATAATTAATGAATAGGAAAGTGTTAAACTACGGGTATTGCACGTTTAAAATCCGATTGTATTTTCACTATTGCCGAATAATATGCACAGTGGTTGTGCATGTGATTTCACTGCTACGTGCTCGTGCTCATCTAATAACTATTCATCGATTCCGGTTCCGAGAATGCATATTTTAATTACGATTTTTTAAAACAGTGAGTACTATTGTTTCGCGTGTCTCGTCATTGACCGCACGCGTTTATATGGGTTAATTGTATGAATTTGATGAATCACTGTATGCTAAACGTAGGCTCTCATCGGTAATCCAACCATTGAGTGTATTAATATTATGACAATACACTAAGCGTACTACGCACATTGCTGAATAAAACCATCCGAATTTCCACGAAGCATCAACAACGTTGATGTCCTTAGAAAAATTTCGTGTGGAAAATACACTTGTGCGAGATTATTATACACACAGTATCAAATACGAAAACAACACTTTTTACTTTATCCTAATCGGATAAAGTATTGTGATCGTGCGAAAATTCGGCCTCGAGATTTTGACTGATTTGTATCAGGTATCATCCCCTGATCACGTTTTCATGATTTCTAAAAAATGTCTGATGTCTGTGTACTTATGTGTGTGTGTGTCTGTATGCGTGTTTTCTCCAAAACTGTCAAGTCTATCAAGCTGAAATTTCATATCTATTATTTCCACGTAAGGTGTAAGAGCCATAACGAATTTGGTCAACATCAGTAAACCGGAAGTAGGGTTTTTTTCTTGTAGAAAATACTAAAATTCTTTTACCACAGAATATTTCCGAAACGGCTCCGGGAATTTTGTCCAAATTTCATATCTATAGTTTTCACGTTAGCCGTAAGACATACTGTGATTTTGGTCAACATCTGACTACCGGAAATGGCAGTTTACTCTTGAGCGATTTTTTGTTTTTTTATTTTTTTCGGCCTTTTAAATATGTGGTATCGTCACAATATTGTAATGTTGTAATTTTGAGAGAAATTTGTATTTAAAAAAAAATAAATTAATAAAATTAGTCAACCGGAAGTAGGGTTTTTTTTTTGTCGAAAAGTTTACCGCAGAATATTTCCGAAACTGCACCGGCGATTTCGTCGAAATTTCATATCTATAGTTTTCACGTTAGCCTTAAGAGATACTGTGATTTTGGTCAACATCTGACTACCGGAAATGGCAGTTTACTCTTGAACGATTTTTTGTTTTTTATTTTTTTCGGCTTTTTAAATATGTACTATCGTCACAATATTATAATGTTGTACTCCTGAGTAAAATTGCTAGTTACGAAAAAATAAATCATTAAAATCAGTCAACCGGAAGTTGGGTTTTTTTTTTGTTGAAAAGTTTACCACAGAATATTTCAGAAACTGCCCAAAATCAAGTCGAAAATTTATATTTATAATTATCATATAAAATTTAAGAGTTGATAAGGTTTTGATTAAAATCCGCCGACCGGAAGTGGTAGTTTTTCTTATTTGAATATATGCCGAAAATCGTATTTTATATACGCGCGCGCACTCAACACAGTAATTTCATGATATGTACATATGTATGTATTTTGATTGGTGTGGTGGTGGTGTATGCGTTTTATTTACTTACGTACTTAAAAAATTCATTTTCTTACTCTTTGGATTCCTCAAATATATGGATAAAGTCATGGGTTGGCTACACCCGAATTTTTTTATTTTATGTCGATTTATATTTTATACCATTTGTACAAATTACGACGCGTATTAATTAATGTTTGTTATTGTCTTTTAATTCGATCACTTATTGTACAATTTTTGGGGGTCAAAAAGAACATACCGAGAGAGTTATTTCACACGATAATTGAAAAATGCCTGTCAAAAAATTGGGTCCAGTAACTTTTCCGATTTTCAGTCAATTTTAATAAACGCTCGGTTAGTTTTATAAAGGATCACCACTTTACATATGTGATCAGTAAATATATTAAATTAAATATTATCAATACTGAACGGTAAGTGAATTTATATAAACAGTCGGTATTTAATTCGATTCGTTGATTTTTACTGACCGTTTGTGGAATAGTTATTGATCTAAATGACCGATTTGTTAGTTGTGCTAATGAAGAATGTATCATTATTTTGTTAATTTATCTCGGTTATGCAACATTTTTGATAACACAATAAAAATTTGTTTAGGATTTAATTTAACACATACATAAGTATGTAAATGTAAAACCTTTTAATTTGAAACATTCTATAAATGGATTGTTATGATATTATACGCGCTAACGTTTCAGAATTCGTGTGTAATAAATATTCACAAACTTTGCTCGTTGAAAATAAATTTGCAATCTAACTTGTTCCGTACGAATTGTAAATCGTTCTGCAAATACAACAGTGTCCACTGTTGACTATTAATCGTAGATATACATATGTATGTACATACATAGGTTGACTGTATTGGTGGTTAAACAATGCATTCGATCATAAATTATTATTTTTATAGCACACTTACACTGCCCGTGTGTATTTCAATGGGTCAGTGTATTTAATTTTTACTTTATTTCAACTGTCATCAGTCGGAATCTTAGAAACAAAACTTTGTATGATCCAAGTAACCCGCCACAGGAAGTAAAACCGTAAACAGGCAAAAATTCAATTCTTGTATATTTTTAGATCTGAATAGTTTTCCACTGCTCCTTGGTTGTTTAGTAAATAGAAATTTGTAAGTTTGGGATGCGCATGTGTGTCACCATGACCTAACCCGCGATGATGGGGATGCTCCTGAGGGAAGAGGTGGCGCCTTGCTATGGGGATTTTCACCCCATTGGAACTACAGGAGTCTCACAATCCACCCTCTCCTCCCCCAGACTACCCACGCCAAGCAACAAGTGGAAATTCTCGACAGGGACGCTTGTATATTCTTGTTTCATCCGCTTTTGCGTACAGTCGACACATTGTAAACTTCGCGAACAGTTAATTTAATTTCCGGAAGTTACGTGTTTACTTAACACGATTCAATTTTCACGGATTATTGTAACCTTTGTATTCTCACACCTCTATGTCTTCATATACAGAGCGATTCATACCTCTATAAATATACTTACAGTATATCAATCATTGATATGGTATTAATGCGAGGTTAGTTGGTTACGTAGCTCTATGTATGTGCTCTTTACTGTAAAAACGGTTGAAACTTAATTAACAATTTTTAAGGTTACGCCGCTGTAGAGTCTTCGTAGGCCTCTAATGCGTAGCAATTCTGTCTAAAAACAACGCGATACGTGTGGGCAGTAGCCACGAATATAGGCATGTAAACAACGAAAGCAAAACATCCGAATCGATTATGTCAAATATCTGGATATAGACGTAGTCGAGTGTGATTGTATCGCCAGTACGCTGATCCTCAAACTTATCGAGTTTGTTTGTTTTTTTTTTTTTTTTTCATCTTATCTGCAATCAAATAAGAGATATCGTTCAAACGTTGGATTATTTTCATTCGCAATTGTGTTCGCCGAGTGTACGATAAAGCTACTTCTTATCCGGAGCTTTTCACCGTCAAAGCTCCCATTTTACTATTCCGCATTGAAAGAGTAAGACATACCTTTATTTATCCACTTAGAGAACTTACGATGAAAATAAAGCCAATTCGTTCGAACCATTATGCGATATGATTTTTGTTCTCTTTCGTTCCATTTCAAAAGCTGTTTGATGCTATGAAATGTGGATGGATTTAATTTCCTTTGAGATTATAAAAAGTTTTAAATATTTTAGTTTCCATCAATTGAAATCAATTATTGCTAATATACATATATACGTATATACCTACTAATATAATGTACTCTGGAACGTTTCAACCCGACTAGAAACACTATACGAATAATTCCCGATACGTAATTGATACGAGTGGGAGTTTTCAAGCTCGATCCCTCTCTATGTATTATCGTACATTTAAGCTTTCGTATGTATGTTTTGTTTTGCTTTTTGCGTCGTTACTCTCTTTGCCTTCATCTTGGCAAGTACATTGAATGTCTCCCTCGCGTTTCTCATACTCACCCCCCAAAATGACGAACGTATCGAAACTTCCCACAGTTATACAACGCTTTTATTCTACGCAGGTGAGGCTGCCGAAGATTTCTATAGAAATATCATTTTCCCTTTAACGCGTCATCTATCCCTTTTCCGTTTTGCGCAAGAGAAAAATCGGCGGAAAACTCGCTCGTTCACTATTCACCGCTCGTTTTCCGAATATATGTACATACATATATATATGTATATGTACATATGTGTATAGTTACAAACTCGCGTATAAATCTTGAAAGATTGTACAATACGTCAACATATCACATCAACTCGCTTTTCATTTTCTTAATTCAAGTTTCGGTGACATTTCCATCGAAACGACGCTCATCTATGACGTGTTTGAGATTACGCCATGGTCACTGTAATGCAGATTTTCATCTGATCCCTTCCGATCTAGCTTGTCGCCGATAGTTTTATTCAACGTACAAGCATATAGTTGATGTCGAAAATACGGTATATTTTCAATATGTAGTATTCTTTGGTGGCAATGGTGATTTCTCGGCAAGGACGGGCCCCAAACGAATGAAAAGCATGAGCGGATAGAGAATCTAAGCAAACATCTGATGGTCTCTATGGAGACGCGTCCTACTTCTGCTTTCATCCCGGGGAATAGGCTTGGTTTGGGGGTGGTTGGTTAGTACGGGGAAAATACGATACACTGCGACCGGAAACACCGACCATCAATGTGATATTTTATATGAGGTAGAAATTCTGATTTCATGCACGGTTTGAGAATAAGTACATATGTATGTTCAATGTTTTAACGAGTCATGTTAATACATTACTAGTAAAGCTCCCTTATTTTGAGTGTAAAGATTTTTTTTATATACATACATACAAAGACGCACATAAATCGAAGAGAATATATACGGAAAATTATATTTCAATTTTCCGTACAATTTATGTTCGATATCAATTCACATACAAACGGATGATATCTGATAAAATTATCAACTTGAAATTTGCGTTAGATTTTCAACAACCTTCGCCATGTATATAATCGCCCTAAAGCAATTTATTTTGAACTATTTATAGTCTAATATGTAGTACTACACAAAATTTACGTTGTTATCGATATCAAATAGACGTTTTGTTTGGTTTATGGTGTATTAAATTTAAGCATAGCAACCTGTTGCCTTTTCCTGTCCATGTTAGCGTAAAAGATTCCTTACCAAAGTATCCTACGAGAAAATTATATAAAATTGTGGTAAGACATTGCATTTCAACGTATGTATATCCTTTAAATGCATGAAATCAGATACTTTTTCAAGCTATAATCTGAATGTTTCTATACAGTGCGAGTGTATGCGAGTTTATAATTTAATTTAATTGTTGTGGCTGTTGACTTACTTGATAGGTGTGTCATTGATCGGAATTACATATCTCTACACAAAAAGTTCATATATGGTTCGACTTTGATATCACACACCGAAAGAGACTTTTGTAACAAAAAAAAAATCGATCGCTTTCAATGTAGACGTTTCCTAATAACGAGCATTTGTCGCATGTGGCATTATTGTACAGAAGTGTTCGCAGTAAAGCTGGGCACCATTTCACGATACACAATCATGACACGTTACTCATTACGTTCACCGCAATTAGTGTAATCTGTTTGAAATTCTTCGAATATATGTATTACTTTTTTTTTTTCGATACCATAGCGCTTAGTTGCATGCGATGAATAATAGCAATCGTTGCTGAAAGCCAATGCTGTTGATTAAAATGCGACACTCTATCCAACTTAAGAAGCACCTCGTTGTCGCGCAACTAAAACAAAAGAGGGTTGTGGCTGTCCGAGATTAACGACTTTGGTTGGTTATCGTTAAGAAGCCATCAAGATGGTGACGAGGCTAATTGGTTGAGACCCAGATAGTCTGCGCAGTTCGATTCTAAATCGGTGAAGCCTGGGATGTTTCTTAAGTGTAATGAGTCTCTAACTAGTTTTACCATTTTAACCAATTTTCTTTTAAATTACTTATAGATGATCTTTTTATCCATTCATTCACAAGGGTGAGTAAAGGTTTTTTAGTGTGAGGCATTATTTATATGACTATAAAACTCACTATTACTTCATATGCATTATACGTTATATGTATGTATGTATATACGTGTCTTCGGAACACTTGATCGAAGCACGGCTCAAATACAACTTATAATAAAATATCAACAGCTCATTTTTTGCATGTCTCATTTCTTTACTAAAGTGCAGCTGAGCCAAATTCCTAGAAGGAAGAAAGAAGAACATTTTTCCAACGACTACATTACAATTTAAGTATAAATTAAATATTACTAAAAATTACCCATGCGGCCGTGCAAGCCGGTCTTCCCCAACTCAGTCTAGGTGTACCTGCCACAAGTTGCCGATCTCTATTTATTACGTGTCTTATTTATTGAACCGTTAAAATAATTACCTATAATCTGTGCAGTGTGACCCTTTGAGCCGTGTAATCTTTTATTGTATCGATTATGAAAAACATTGTTGATATAAACTTTGCGGAAATGTAAACGGGAAAATTTCGATTACTAAAATTTACAATTATTCTCAAACGTTGGATTGGTGATTTAGTACACTGTTGTGTAAACAGAAATAGTTTCGCAAGTTCGATTGCGCACATGCTGCAGATGACAATCGCAATCTGCGTAATAGCGTAACGCGCCAGCTGTTAGTATCTCTATAGAAAAGGGTTTTCGATCCCTTTTTCTATGGGCGAATTGTGAATAGGCGCTGCATATTTTCGCAATTCGATCATTGGAAATTATTTTTCGACACATTATTTGCAAGGGTGATGTGGTAGTTTGAAAATATATTCCCGTTTCGCGTTTGTATACATGCATACGTATTTTCGGCGAGTTCAAGGCAATTGAATACATAGTAGTAATACGATTATCGAGCACGCGCATCCGAAAATATTGCATAATAACTTAAATTTAAATGTCGACGTTGAAAGCTCGTGTACTTCTTATTTCGATTGGAGTCATTAAACGTTTGTGTACTCCTGGAGTACTTACGGTATCGTAAAGCTCGACTTTCACGACTTGTGATTTTATTGTTTTATTCTTATGACTACATGATAATATGTAATTTCCGGCGGTTGGAAATTATTCAGCGCCGCACTCATCTGAATTTAAGACAAAATAACGCTATTCTCGTATTAGTTCCACTAACCTTGAATATTTTGGATGTATTTGAATATTAGCATTGAAATTTAAATCGCAAATAAACGCCACGTTCTCGTGAACCTTACATATATCACCTTCGGTATCATCACACTTATCCATTTATTTTCATGGGAGTAAACAGATTCCTGACATTGATTTGCGCGGAATAAATGTTTACAGGATATTGTTGATTTTTATTTTATCGATTTTTTGTAAAGATTTTTCTTTAAAATTAAAAAGAAAATATTGTCTTAAAATTCACGTATACCAATAATGAGTTTTATAGCATTGGAGATTATTATTTTTCAATGACGAGTTGATCGATAAAGTTTTGTGAATTTTATCTTATCGTATTCTTTACAAACTTATAAAAAGCGATAATTCATTTTTATATCTAAGAATTTGTATTTTAATCGAACTTTTGATTATTCCTATAATTTATTTATTATGTATATTTTCGATGTTCCATAGCATTAATGTAAAACGCATGTATCACAAGTCGCTTCATTTTATGACACCTAACTCTTTAAAGATTGATTCTATACAATAAATTCTAATTCTACTCTTAATATTTTAATCATTATAAACTGTGCGAGTGTGTAAATCAATCTTAACATATTTGAAATGTACATAAAGAATTTAATGTGACGAATATTTTTTGTGATGTTTCTGATTGTTCAAACAAACTTGAGCGTCCTTAGTGTTCAGTTCGCCGAACTGAATAATTCAAATCTATTATAAAAAAATATTTTTTTGTCGCATCTCATAATCATGTAAATTTAAATTAAAACTTTGCGGTTTAGGCGCGAGTTGAAAGTGACAGTTAACTTTAACCGCACGTTTATATTTTAAAACGACATCTGATTATTCATCCTACGATAAATTGACCACAAATATTATTATTATTATTAGATTTGCGGTCCGTACAAATTTTTAACGAAAATGGGAATTGAGTGACGATCCAACGATACGGGTATGCGTATTTTCGATTTAACGGAATGAAATTGCGAAAGTGCACCGCGCGTGCGGAATTTTAGATTTTTTTTCATTTGTGTGCGTCGATGACAATCAAACTATGATAATGCAGTAGCAGATGTGAAATTGCGTGATGCATTTATCGGTTTTGTGGAACAAAAATGAACCGGAGAACAGTGGCTATCAACATTTGGCATTCGTACGCTCGGATTGGCCAGCCGCGCCCGTTGGCTAGCGGGATTCTGCATGCGATTAACCCTTCGCCAAAAGGGATGCTTTTGACAAAAAAAAATATCTCAACAAAGGCATTATTGAAACCATTGTTAAAATATCCGTGAATTTGTACAGTATCCTTTGCAAAACGATCCATACGTATTCCAAAACTGTCCAGACTGGACATTCACTATTTATTTAGATTTTATTCTACAGAAATGTATGATTATCTCAAATTGAATCACTCAATTCAGTAGCTTTAGATTTTGATTGTTTTCTTCATCCATTGTTTGTATCGACGTTCAACGATTAAATTAAAATAAGCACACTCCCATTTATAACCGTTTGACAACCACTGTGTACTTATATTGGAGGGCAACACTGAACAATTGTAATTTTATGGATTCAATCGACGCTAAGCCTCCATCTGATATTCGAATAACCCTGTGATATCCTTCACGTTGACATTAATTCATACAGCTGTCCAGCGTGGGAATGGAACCCTTTTACCTAAATTGACAAACCCCTGTAACCAATACCATTAAATGCTAAAACTTTTATTATTCTTTACTTGCGTCCGATGCATTTAATATATGATAATAATAGCTGGATCGTTTGAATATGTCAACTGTCACGTTTCACGTTGTTTTTTTCGTAGTTAAAAATACATCAAATTCATTGTAAACGCGCCTATTTTGAATGTGGAACATGTGGAGCTGTGTGTTACAGCTATTGCGTTATGTAAAAGTGCACTTGACCCCGGGGTCTGAGCCTGTTTGATAAGCGTTATCATTTGAAGCCCTGGACCCCCTGTTCTATTGACGTTCGCACTATATCGATTTTTACCAATTTTTAATTTTGATCTGTACAATCCGTTCGGCATACACATATACATATTTTCAACATTTTTATGAGCTAAATATTTTCTTATCGTGAGATGACGTCTCGTACGCGATATACATATGTACATATGTACATATTGTATGTATATGTAGATATAATATATACGCTGCAATTACGACATCGCAACACATGCTAATGTTATTATTATTATATTTTATATACAATTTTTTTTAATCTAATATTTGAACTACATTGTACATACATAGAAGCGTAATGTGGCCGACATGTGCGAAACGTGCAGATACGGCAGACAAGACAGTTTCATTTTGTTTTATTTCATCGAAAATGATGAATTGAATTGCGAGTACTACACAGTGAATTCATAAGCGTGTTACTTGTTTTGTAATTCACCAGTTTTTTTTTCCTCCACCATGAATATTAATAAGAACGTGGCATATCTCTTAAGTTCAAATGTTCAAGTTTTACCTCCTTATACCTCCTTATATCGAAGAACACGTTTTTATTCGAACTGATGCAAATCTCGCACACTAAACGTTACAATGTCGTAAAGCGCCAACGTATAAGGGCTTTTCTAAGTGTGATTTTTTTCAATATTTTCTATGCACGAATCTCTCACTTTATACGCGATACTGTAGAGAAATAACCGAGTTATCTGTGCCGTAGCCCAGTCGGCGTTGTGATAGTGTGGCTTTTGTGTTCATTTTATCTCCGCTTATTTATAGGCTCTTATTTAGGACACTTCGATATTGCACGTCTCCGTACACATACACACCACTGTCCATTGATAAGGATGATAACGCGCTCTTTGCTCTCCCTGGTACGAGAGGAAACTCTCCCAAGAAATTACGCGTCAAAGATTCGTCCGATCTTACATACGTGTATACGCAATGATTTCTCGGAAGATCATCTCGCGCAATATGAAGTGGCGGAAAAACGTTTGAACGTATACAGGAAATTCGTAATATAGGACAAAGACGGGGTCGCAATATGAACGTTTATTGTCATCGTAAGTTCGCTCGTTCGTCGTCATATTAGTCGGAGTGTGTTAACAGACACAATGTCTGTCATGTCATTTTGCTGCGTTCGCATGCTGTTTCTATTTATTTTTATTTCGCACATGCCAGCATGTGTGTATTATATAGTACATACATTTCGTAGGCGAATAAAATTCTCGGTGGCAAGTGTCGCAGGCGACGCGACCGCGACGTGTCGTTTGCATTTGTCTAAGATTTGTTGCTTCCATATGCAGATACTGTGATGGTTTGTACTGAAAGTTGATTAGAATGGAAAAAGGAAGACTTGGATTATATATTTCACATACAAAATCCAAGTGCTGATATACTAATACGTGTTCAAAAATCTCATTATACTTAATAGATCGGAATGGGACAGTCGCGTCGGTGCGTACTGATACGCTTTTGCGATGACATGTCACAATCAATGTTGACGAATGTATGATTTTGTTACCGATTAACAATGCTGGATATACCTGTTTTAAAATGATATTGGATGTGTTTAGTGTCCGATCTAAATAGTGGTATGTAGTAGTGGTGAACTTTTGGCGCACGTGCTTTTCGTCGAAGCTCTTACTTTGGGGCGTAAAGGTGCGGCGAAAGTCTACTATATAAAATAAATATTTACTATTGAATGAGACGCTTGTTCAGAGGCGTCATGTCGGTATGTCAGCGTCCTTCGTTTATAAATAATTCATTGGGAAATGTTGGCGGCGTGACACTAGTGGCGATATCCGTGGTCTGGCGCCCAATGTCGACCAATTCGCACAGGGCTGCCACAAATCGATAGCAATCGAACGATGAAAGTCTTACGATCGAACGCAATCATGCCTCAAACCAATTCATTGGTGTAATTATTAAAACTTTAAATTGCAAAGTTCGATTTGATAAAGTATTCCGTGACTAAACGGGTCTGATAACAGTTGTGTGTTTTTTTTTTGCAAATGTGTAAACCCTGAATTGTGCGTTGTGACTCACTGGGTTCGCTTGGCCGCGATCCAAACGCGATTTTCCAACGTAAAAGCTCCGGTCGAAAGTTTACAAACGAAAAGCCCCGATACCCATTTTCTTCACTTCTCCAAAGATTTAATCAACTTTCGACGGTGTGTATATTGCGTAATTTGATTTTTCCATTCAGGTGCGTTTGCCAAATTCATTCCGCATGCAAAATTTAAGTGTCCATTTCACAACGATCCACCTATGTATACAGGTCACAGAATTAGGTTGCGACAGTATTTGATGATTGATTGAAAGTCGACCAAAATACAAATTGAATCGTACTTTGAATGATTTGAAATTTCTAAACATAAACTATCTACCTAGATATCAATTATTGTGAACGAACAATGTTCACGAATCGTTTTTCCCCTCGTGAATTTCGTGACACTCGGTCATTTTCTAGTGGATGATTACTGTGATTTTGATAATTACACGTGAGAGTGGTCGTGTTCGCGTTTAATCGTTGACAAGGATCGATCTGAAAAGTTGACATGTTAAAATTGACTCGCTTTTCCTTCAAACCATCAATTTTTACCCTGCCTACTTACTGCTGTCTAGTTTATTGTAAACGTACAGCATACATACTATTATAACATTATGAATGTGATTTTCATGCTTGTTTGAAACTTTGTGCGACTTAATCGTATACATACGTACACCGATTCTGCGATTTCTTATCTTTCTTTCGCGCACAATGCAAGAAACTAGGCCATGTGTTTATTTCCCATGGTTTATTGTTCAGCGAAAGTGAATTCATTGTGCGCTCCTCCACCTACATAATAACTCATACTTAAATTTTATTTAAATCCAAAGCATTTACAACTTCATTCTTATCGACGTCATCGTCAATGTATAATATGTAATATGTGGCGAAAGCATCTATGATAATTTGCAGCAGATTTTTCTGGGGATAAATAACATCGAAAAAGCCCCTAAGTCGATTTGGCGAATTAGTGCAGTCAGCCGGCAACAAAACTCAATTTTACGCCAACAGTTTTTTTTTTCTTTTTGGTCATCTCTATTATGGATTCCGAAAAGACTGTACGAAAATCCTTCGGTGAGGGTAAATCTATGAAACATGTAGATTTCTGAATAGTTGTATTTTGTATTTTGGTTTGATACATTTGATACATACTCTTGAATATGTTGTCGAAATAATTACATACATACATATGTACATATGTAGATACAACCACATTTCGTAGAAGCATTTAGTTCATGAAAGTAAGTATTTTCCATGGAAATATCGGAATACGAAACATCTTCCATCATCTCCCGCTGGATTCATCGTCAATGATGCGTGCGTTAACATTATTACTTTTGCAAACGTAAGAAAGAAAGGGAATTAAAAGGAATATGATATATGTGAGTAGTTACATAGGTCCTGAGTACTACATAGTACACCACCCCTTAGCATCCCCTGCTAATGAAATAATCCTATTTCTCCCTTCTCTCCCTATCTAACATCGTTACACGTTGTTAGCCTCCTTGCAAAGATTCTCTTAACCAGCATCGAGCACCCATCCACCCCAAATTTCCCCTCTCATTTTTACTCTTGTTCACTTTTTTCACCCCTGCCCCTCGCCTTCGATGCATACTTGCAATATTCGATGTTCCATCAAACGCAAATACCTACGGGTGCATACATAATGCACACCGTGCTAATCCTCGATGCTAGGCTTGGAAAATATCCTGGATAATATTCTCAACCGATCTGGTCTCTAGTGTTTTTGATAGATAAACCTACCATAACACGTTTCACCTATCTATATTTTTATTGCGGTTTTAGCAGATAGTCGCGTAAAGTTCAATGGAAAATCAATGCTTATTGTAAATAAATATTTTCTTTAATTTTCCACATCCTGTTATTGCCACCTTGGATCTCCGCTTGATATAGTTTTGATAAATAATTTTATTTACATTCTTATTATCTGCATACTACTGTGGTTGCATTTTTGTATATGATAAGCAACCCGCAAAGTTATTTTCCCTTGTATCGACCAATAACGTTAAACTAATGATATGCGACAATGCAACGCTCGCGATCTACATGCACTTGTCATATTTAGTGAATTGAAAATATACAATTTCAATAATGCATTTTATAGTAATTGATACATGCTATAATGCATGTTTAAAAATTCTTATCCATTTTTACAGTCACGTGTACAAAAATATTTCTTTCCCATGCTTCGATTCAATTGTGGTTCACAACTGATAAGTTGTTTTAACATCTATCAGTTCAGTTCACCACTGGTATATTTTGTTGTGATAATTATTTATCGTCATGTAGGTAAACCGCTATCGGTGTTATCCAGTCTCGTCCTTCCTGAGTCCGTTGCAGGACATTCGTGGCTGATAACAATGAGATGATAGTCCATATAAGTATTGTAACATACTGAATAGAAATAATTCATTGTGGTTTTCCGTTATTTTTGTACTACATATGTATATTATCACACCATACAGTTGCTATGCCGTTTACATGCTTATTTATAACTAATTTAAGCTAACTATTCTTAAAAACTAAACATCACTTAATTATTTATTAATTTAATTCGTATTAGCGTGTACTAATTCATTGTAAGCGTATGGGAAATCGAGTTTGTTTTTATGTCTACTTGATGATCCCTAGTTCGTGCGTTTTAACCTTGTGAGAATATTAATCATGATCGATTAGTTTTCGCTTAATGCAATAATTTGATTTCATTTCAATTATCACCATTTTTGTGTTTAGATTTTTATTTTTATACACACGCATTACTCCTATTATCCGAAATGACTAACGAAATAATATTTTCTATACGTTGAAAATGTGATCCATTTAAACAGATTTTAATGACTCAATTCAAGCATTATTCGATATCAATATATGTACATATTATATTTCCTCGGTACCATTATCACATGTAAATCTCTTTATTGATAAAGAAATTACTGCTGGATTGAGTAGAATGCAACCACAATAATTTATAAGCATCGAGCTATAATGCGATCTGCAATGCAATGAAACACATTAATTTTACATTATGAGTGATGTATCAGCCAGAGGCTTCGTTTTGTGCATTTAGATACATATGTATGTATGTACATATCTAAGCAGCAAACGTGAACTTTGATTTTAATATCCATCAATATTCAACTTAATTGTAATGTAATTAGCATCGCCTAAGACGAGCGTGTTCTTATTATTATTTTTAATAGCAGGCAAAGTCTAAGCGAGATATATACGTATCTCTAGTAAATTTTTACGGAGCAATCTATGTCGGGGCGATTTTCGCATAGTGTGAATATGCGTCGTTATTGCAATGGGACTCATTTGGATCAACGATGATCCGAGTTTGCCAAAACGCAATGGCTTTTAAACTCTTTTTATGGGCGCGAGGGGCTCTAAGCCGGAAAACTCCGTCATCAAAATGCTATTTTAAATCGAATAAAAAAAATTATCGAAGTTTACCGCACGCCCACATTTATACGGGATAATATAGCGTATATATTTGGAGCTATTATAAATTCTTTATCGTTAAGTAGAATTTCACCGAGTAATTGATTTAGATATGTACATACAAAGATGTTTTGGTATCATTGGAAAGTTTCCACTAAAAAAAAAAACATTAAAGCCGGATGAAAGCAAAACAATCACTGTAAATATATTATTGTCATTATTTATTAACCGCTCATTTTTCTCTCGACATTTTCGTGGTAGTTATTTATTATTAAAACACCCGAAAACACCGCTGAAATTCCATCTCAACAATTTTACCTTTTCGTCGAACGTTTTAAACGATGAAAACTGCTTACTGACTTTGGAAAACTCGAGCACTACTTCACACGATTAACTTACATTAAAATGGCCACCACTTAAATGACACACATCAGTGTCAATAATCACTACCGACAGTATCAAAATAACAACTGTCGCATTAAATCAACAAACGGAGCTTTTAACTTGACATATGACGCTGAATTCTAACCCCAACCTCCACCCGAACACGCAGATTTGTACAACAACAGTACAACCCCTGGCCCGTTTGACAGTACGTGAAACAATTGTACAATTGAATGGCCATAAAATCGCGCTGTCGACTCGAACCAACTTGTTGCTAACACACTAAAAGGTTATGTTGGCAATGCTGACGTGACTGCAACGACCCAATCGGGCAGATTTAACGTTAATGTGTATAGTATTATACCATGTTGCATGCTATCGAGCTTGGTATACAGACTAAATTTCAAATCACAATCAGTAAACGAACCTTGATAGTGTCAACCCGTAAATTGCCTATCGTATTCCATGCAACAACTTACATTGGAGCATTTTTTCACGAAAATCTACACCGTATTCGTATACTGGATATCATTTAACACGCAATAACCCCGACTTTATCCACCAAATATAACTACTTAGTAGATATATATATTATATTCGGCCATTTGCACCACAGCATCCGATACACGCGGGAGAGGTCAAACGACCCAATTCTTCCACGTCGATTGTGACCCACGATCCCGTCCAGGGATGACTGCACCGACTGCTTCTGCTGCAATTAGCGAATCGAATCGAATGCAATTTTATCATGTGTGTATTATGTGTGTGACCTGATCTGTCCATTATCCTGTCCGTACTCTGTCGGTTCGCGTCGACGAGAATACTAATGGCTGTTAACCTTGCCGCGTGACAAGGCAAGGTTAACACTTTGGTGTGATGAGCATGAAAACCTACCTCCGCCTCTCGACTACCACGCACACCTACCATTTAAAACATTTTTGCCTCTTCTATTTTACAAAGGAGGCTCTCCTCTCTTCTTATTGCAAGATAGGTGTGTTAATGTATGGCGCTGGTCTCGTACAGCAACTCGTGTTTGATTTATCTGTCGATTTTTACAACGTGCGTTGTGTACGACGATTCGTGATTCGATTCCCCGAATCCTGATACGATCGAAGTGTTTCCTCAACGGTTTTCGATTGTTGATATCGTTGCTGGCAACATTTAGATATTACTCAAATCCAGATTGAATTAAAGTATTTTTTAAATTTAAAATACACGGGCAGGCGGCATAGCCGATGGAGCCCAGGGGTCTGTTCTAATCTGTACATACATACAATTTTAGTTATTTATATTTGAAGGATTACAAAAATCCATTTATATTCAAAAACTCATCGAGATGATTTTTAAAGAGTTTTATGTTTTCTAAAGTTACTAGCTGATTAGGGTTCCAAACATCAACCACTCTATTTGATTTTGATTAGTCTTTTAGGAGTCTTAGAGTATGACCTCTGAGATGAGCGTTTTTATTGAACGTGATTAGAAATTTTATTGGTATTTTATTAGATCGCCACTCAACCTTCTCGTATCCAAAGTGGTGAGACTCATTATCTTCAACATTTCGTCATAGGGTAGTGATCATAGTTCAGATGTACTTGTAATCCTTTCAACCCTTTCTAAACATACAATATCTTTTTTAAAGTAAGGGTTCCTAACATTTACAGCAAACTCTAATTTAGGTCTAATAAAGGATTTATAAATTTTTGGCAGCAGCTGAATACTACAATCCTTAAAGACACGTTTGATGATATATACGAATGAATAACACTAAAGAGTTGACCATTTTTGGTATTTTGTTGATACCAATACATACATAGTTTGTTGAAACGACTCCGTACAAACGTTTGATATCAAGTGCCCCACTTTAACTACCTACATACATATACATAAGAGTAATTGGTGTTTAAGGTATAGAAAGCAAATGATTGCACTCTTCTTACCGAATGTAATTTTGAAAAATGCAACCGTTCAGTCGTTAAAACGTTTCTGTGTTCACTTTTCACGGTGAATTAGTTAGTAGGTGTAATGATGGAACAATTTTGAACAGGGCCGTCTCGGGGTGAACGTACGGTTCGTGTTCACCTTCAAACGATTCGAACAGTGCGCTAGCGCACTTTTGGCACACTGCTATCATTATCACTTGCATAATCTCATGTCTGTCGTACTAGTGCTACTGCTGTGCTTTCTTTGCGTGTTGTGATTAAATTAGAGCCCATTATTACTAATGTGCCACTGTTTACAGGGTAATCGTCTTTGAAAACGGTTCACTTTCATGCGCGTGCTGGTCTTCGTACAGTCTGTGAACTTGTACATATGTTTTTAAAAACGGTCGGGAAATTTTTTGACCCTTTTCTAAAACACACTTAATAGACGATGGTAATTGAACCGTATGCTTCCGGGAAAATTTCCATTCAATCGATCCACTTTTTATCGCATTCTGCTTGATAGTTTTTCGATATACGTACATACTTACGTATATGTTCTATGGAATTAAAACACATGGCGTATTTAATTGAAAAGTCCTGTTCGCGTCCGTTTAACACAAATTGTGTATCGTGTGTGTACATATTTTTGCAATAAATAAACAAATGCACTGTTAATATTGACATATGTGATATTTACGGCTAATTTTTTGCGTATTGAGTGTACGTACCTAGCCGCATTGTTGGGTTAGCGGTGAGGTCATAATTAATGCAAATAAATGCACCTGAAGATGGATCGCGGAACCGAGTGCGATTTTAAAACGCCTGCTTAGTCAGCTTGGAATTTCGTCGAGACGTTTAAAAATTTTACTGAAATAGTGCAATTTGACTTTGGCGGAATATTACGGTTGCCGCTACTACCTATGCGGAATTTTGTCAGTTGCTGAAAATAGGGCAGATTCCCGGCGCTTTTCCCCTTCCCCTTCAATAGGAAGGAAAAACTTTCTCGGAACTAAATACGGCCTTGTATTAAAACTATCGCTTTTTGCTTAACAACTTTCATCCCCTCCTCCCCCTCTATCCCCGCGTCTGAATAAAACGATAAAGCTTCCGCCGATGGGGGGAGAGTCGATATCGGAATTGCTCCGTTATACCGAACGGCTTTGAGTTGTAGTGTGGGGCGGTGGTGGAAGGGTTAGTTTCGGATAGTCGATCGGTGGCGTCGCGACGCTCGGCGTCTTCTCATGTCCGTATCGTAATTCAGAACTAGATAAAGTGGCGAACACCTTGAGTGTCGGATGCGTCAGGATTAGTACTTCCCGAATAACCCTGTCGTCGGCCTACTTTCTTTCACCTTCTCCTCATCTGTGCTTTATAATAATGAGCGCGTATACGTCGTAGTAAGCAGGAATGCAAAAGTGTGTCAAGTTGTAAAAACATATGAAATTTAATATGTAATTATCACAAAAACAAAAATATATCTCATATAGTAAATAGCAAAGTTTGGCGATCATCATAGCTCTGTTGGCTTTTCATGCTGTTCTTACATTATAACTACACCAGCTAGTTTACCCGTCATCATTGTGACTCGTCATCTTAAAACCAACCCCCACCCGTGTGCGCTGGTTTGAATAACAGCAGTACAGCCCTTAGCCTGTTTGACAGTATTTGAAACAATTGTATAGTATACCGTTGATTAAATGAGAGTATGGCCATAAAATCACGTTGTCGACTGAACCAGCTTTGACAGATAGTGGCTTGTTGTCAATACACGGCTAAAATATTTTTGTTTATGTTGCCAGTGCTAGCCCGACGCAACGACAACGAGGCATGCATACGCTTGCATTAATATACATACATACATACATAGTATTATTTTCTTATCAAATCCTATATTTCTTTGGATAATGACTACAGACTTTGTTTGGTTCTTTTTTTATGAAACTTCCGACATATGTACTTCCCCGTCTTGATAACATTGACAAGTACCATAAAGTAAATTATTTTTAAATACTAATAATAAAATAATAAATTTTGGGTCGTTGATCTCTACGTTTTCCCATAAAACATCGTCTTCTGTAACGCCATCAAGGGCGTTAGTGATACAGCATTTCTTAAAAGACTATTGGTGTTCTTGTCATTGGATTATTATATTACAATTAGTAATAATAAATTTACATTTTTGACAGCGATTGTAAGACGCCATCGATTATAATACGCACCCCGAATTCAGAGACACTAAAATAGGGAAAAAAAAAAACCGTGCGTCTTATAATCGATGCCATACGGTATTATATGTACATCACCTGAAAATGATACACTCTCTGCGAACCTAAGCTTAAAATATGCGTAGGATACAAACAATTTACAGTCGGCTTTTATTCTACTTCAGTGGTAATCTAATGGTTTGTCATTTATGGATATTTCACTTCGCGTACGAAACGTATTAGTTTTATACGTACTACTTACTGTCTGCAAATTTGAAAACTTTTTCTACACTGTTGCGCCCCCCTCTTAACATTTAATTCTATTTAATAAAATTTAAACGGTTTCGCCCGGTTTGCCGGCTTGCTGTGCAATATGCCGATGATGCGAGGATTACGCGGCAATGTAGCAGATTACCCTTCCCGGGGTTTTCCTCAAATAGTGGATGAACGTATATCGAAAAAACGATTTCCCTCCGCAGCTTTCGGATTTTCTCCCATCCCGGAAAATTTACCTCGAACGTTAGCCGGCGGCTTAACTCGCTTACGGCCAGCAATCAAACGTTCCGGGTGAATAAAAAAAAAAACTTTTCCTCGTCGGCTCGCACGGTATAACCCCGAAGATGTGAGCTCTTACCCAAATTGGTAACTCGACTTCATTTGTATGTGAAACATAATCCTGAATGAGAATCAATCACATTAGGGTGGGAATATTTGCTTGGACATAAGCCCAAGACGACCCACTACTAACTATACGACTATGACAATGTTCACTATATTACCTACGATGCGTGTTATTATTGGACAAGCGGTAACCTCGTATGTTCATACATACATATGTATGTATAGCGAATGCACTGATTTGAATTAGTTGATTGGATCGAATCGTTTCGAATGTTTTGGTTTGCTCCCATCTCCATTTTTTTCCACGTATGATTTGGCTCATTCAGATTCAACATAATTGGGGCTGATAAGTGTATATGTATTTACAACAGTGTCACGTATTTGCGTTCGATAACTAGGAAATTGACTATCGTACCGTTGTGTAACCATGTATCGACATACGTTTCACACGATTTTATCCTATCTTAGATCGGGATTAGGCGATACTTATCGCGGTGCAAAGTTAGAATTTAGTTACATAGGTACATTTTTACTATCTGTGTGTTTCATCTTTCACCGAGTTGTCAGTTGCTTTATCGATTATGTCTTAAAATAAGTACAATATCTTAATTCTTCAAAGATATCTTGCTCGATTGACTCTGATACCACAAACGATGACTGCCAGTCTACGAGTACGCATATGAGTAGACCGGTTTAACTTGGCATTCAAATAATTAAGAACGACACCAATAAAATCGCATCAAGTCGACGTACATACATACATATTGACTACCATTCTATTGACAGCTTTCTCTGCTGGAATATTATCATATTACTTCTCGGTATTATGCAGAATGATTTTCCTTACTTAATAAAGTTCCAACAAAGTATATTCAGTCAATTCGCATATCGATAGAATCGTTTAGTTGAACTTTTCATACCGAAAATTCATCTGTACAAACAGTTCCAATACACTTAAACTAATTTATTAAGCCAAAACTTCTAAAAAACCCACCGTCTGCCGTAATAACCGTCTGCCGTGTACGTTGATTTGTACTATAATAGTACAGTCCCTGTCCCGTTTGACAGTACGTGAAACAATTGTATGACAATATCTTTGATTGAATGGGTATATGGCCATAAAATCGCGTTTTCGACTTGAAAAAACTTTGAAAGATTGACAGATAGACGCCTGCTAAGGCTTTTACATATAAAGTACATAATATATTAAATTACAAAAAAAATGAATAAATAAATTATATTAAAAAAATCAATAAATTCAATTAAATACAATATCTTAGCGAAATTATTTACAAAATGTATTCTAGAGCAAACTGTTCCGGATTTATGGAACAACGCGTCCATAATTTTAATTTATAAGAAAGGGGACAAGGAGGATATAAAAAATTACCGCCCCATTAGCTTACTCTCCACAGTCTACAAGATCTTCACGAAGGTAATAACGCAGCGGCTCAAGGCAACGCTCGATTCTAATCAATCCATGGAACAAGCAGGGTTCAGGGCCAATTTCAGCACAATGGATCATCTTCAGGTGGTAAGTGAATTGGTTGAGCGCGCGAACGAATATCGCCAACCACTATGTTTAGGTTTCATCGACTACGAGAAGGCGTTTGACTCAGTCAGTCAAACAGCCGTACTGGATCTTAAGAAACAAGGCGTTGCGCAACCGTACGTCAGCCTGCTAGCTGCCATCTACAAAAGGCAACAGCCTCAGTTCGTCTCTTTGAAGACACGGAGCAATTCGGTATTGAGAAAGGTGTTAGGCAAGGAGACACCATTTCTCCTAAATTATTCAATGCGGTGCTCGAGGACATATTTAGGTCGCTGGAATGGCAAAAATCAGGGGCCAAGATTAACGGAAGACATTTGAGCCATCTAAGATTCGCTGACGATATAGTTATAGTTGCATGTAATTCAGTAGATTTACAAAATAGATTAACAGAATTAAGCAACGAAAGTATGAAAGTAGGCTTAAAATTAATTTTAACAAAACTAAAATTATGTTTAATGAATTCTGCACGCAAAACGTAGTCACAGTAGATAATTATATTGTAGAGATAGTTGATAGTTATTTATACCTAGGACAATTGGTAAATATGACTGGATGTAAAGAAGAAGAAATAAAACGAAGAATGAAACTAGGGTGGAGTGCTTTTGGAAGAATGAACATAGTTTTAAATCCAACATTCCGCTATGCTTAAAAAAGAAGGCGTACGACCAATGCGTACTGCCAGTTATGACGTATGGATGTGAAACTTGGACGCTAAATTCAAGAATGCTACGAAAGATCCAGTGCACACAGAGAAGCATGGAAAGATGTATGCTTGGCATAACAAGAAGAGATCGCAAACGAAATACATGGGTAAGAAGTATGACCAAAGTGGCAGATATAGCAGTGCGGGTGAAAAAAGTTGAAGTGGCAATGGGCTGGACACATAGCGAGAAGAATGGATGGCAGATGGACGCGAGAAGTACTAGAATGGTATCCGAGAGGATGTGAAAGAAAACAAGGTAGACCAAGTGGAAGATGGGCTGACGAATTGAGAAGAATGTGTGGAGTCAAGTGGATGCAGATTGCTCAAGACAGACAAGAATGGAAGAGGATTGAGAGGCCTTCATCCAGCAGTGGATGGTGAACGGCTGAAAATGATGATGATGATGAATCAGTCGTTATCTTAGGGACGAAAGATTAATATTTTAAAATATCAATCAATATTGCCATATCTAATCATTCTGGGGATGGGAGAATGAAGGTAATAATTATTGCGCGAAATATTTTCACAATCCGATAAAAAAAACGAGAACGTGTAACACGCACCGGTACCTTTAAGCGAAAAGCCGAATTAACAAGAATTGGACTATCTATTAGAATTAGAGAGTTTAATATTTTATATAAATAAGTTACATAGAATATGATTCCTCTATTGTTTAATTTTATCAATGTTATGCTAGGTTATGTTGGCAACGCCAGCGTAACCGCAATAACCCACGGGCAGACTTTACGCTATTATATATGTACATAGGTACTAGTGTAAGCCCGTTTAATATCAACGTACGTTTGTGTGGGTGAGTATACATACGTATGTATGTATGTGCATTTAACGGCGCGTTACAACACGTAACAATTTAGTAAAGTCACGAGCCTATAAAAAAATTATATTGTCAAATTGCAGCAGGCCCGTCATCGCCTCCGTTGAATGATAGTGTTAGCACGATTCATTCCAACCTGGTGATCACGGGTTCAAATCCCAGTCGCGCGCGGACGGTTTGTGTCTTTTAATCATTTGCCGAGGCGAGCGTTATCAGCTGACAGACAGACAGACGAATTTCCGCTATTATACATATATCTATATAATAATAGTACAATTATTCCACTTATAGCACAATTATAGCACTTAGTAAAAGTTTCCTTTTCATCATAAAGGTAGCATGAAAATTGAAACTCAAATATTTCTCGTAAAAAAATTTGATGTACAGAATTCCTGTTATCATATATATTTAGGGGATGTGCCGCGTAACCTTTGCCGTGCAGGACCGCACTCGCTGGAATGCGATGATAATATTACCAACAGATAGCAATAAAATGGATATATGAGCCGCTCCGAGATTTAGGACTTTTTCTGCCAAGTCAGTCACTATGAATCAATATTTCCATAAAGGCGGCTGGTTGCTCGCTACTACCACCACCATCACCCTCATCCCCTGCCCCTACCGACTCTTATTCGGGGTATTTTTTACCCCACCGTAATAATATAACCCTTGGAGGAGCCGCCGCGCCGTTGTAAACTACGGAGCCGTGAGTGTCTCGCAGATATGGATATGGAACGGCTCTCTCTCTCTGTGTGTATGGGTACGAGGGTGAGTGTGAGCGCGTGGAGAGGTAGTAGAAGAAGTAGTAGAAGTAGAGAAGAGAAGAAAAATGATCCATTAATCTGGTTCGCAAGTCTGGGTGGCGCCTGCTGCTCCATCTAGGGTGACGTCTCGACCATCCACCGAATATGCTCTTCTTTTCGGCGTCGCGACGCCCCTTCTAGCTCACCTTTCGAATTTTATTTCACACCTCATTATGCATGTATATTTTTTATGTCACACGGGATATGTATCGCGTGCGTATTATTCGCAATGTGTCTTTGGTTTGCATACGTTGTGCACGTTTCAATCACCCCCCCATACATACATGTTCTGCGTAATGGGTATTTTGTTAAATGGGTAGTTTTATGTCGAGTTTCGGATTCGGCGCGACATTGTGTCCCGTTACGATCGACCGACGTGGGTTTTTAATTCGCGGTCGCGTTTTTATTGTGTTCATAAGATTATGGCCCGTAAAGTGGGCCTGTCGGATTGCCCTATAAAATTACAAGGGCATAAAATTAATATGTGCGTTGGCCGCCGAACGGGCGATTTTATTCGTCGTTTACGACGGGGGTGGGTGAGGGGTTGACTCACTTTTACGACGCTTCTTAATTCGGACCATTATCCGACTCTAATGGAAGTGTATGCGTGTACTCTTGTTTTGTTTCAATTGACAGGTAGCCTTCTGAAGTAATTATTCATTTCATTAAATAACTTGTGGGTAAAATTTCACGAACTTATTTGTGATGATCATTTATGAAATCCCTTACTTGGAACGATTTGTGGTACATATTGACATAGGTTTGTTCTTTATTTAATTATTATATGCATATATATTGTGTGTAAAGACGAAGAAATGAATTTTGGAAGAATGAACATAGTTTTTAAATCCAACATCCCGCTATGCTTAAAAAATAAGGCATACGACCAGTGTGTACTGCCAGTTATGACGTATGGATGTGTCACGCGGATGCTAAATTCAAGAATGTTGCGTAAGATCCATGCACACAGAGAAAGAAGCATGAAAAGATAAGAGGATTACATGGATAAGAAGTATGACCAAAGTGGCATATATAGCGGAACGTGTGAAAAAATTGAAGTGGACACAGCGAGATGAATGGATGACAGATAGACGCGAGAAATACTGAAATGAAATCCGAGAGGATGTGAAAGAAAGCAAGGTAGACCGAGTGGACGATAGGGTGATGAATTGAAAAGAGTGTGTGGAGTCAAGTGGATGTATGTACATACATACATAGATTGCTCAAGACATACTGGAATGGTAGAGGATTGGAGAGGCCTTCATCCAGCAATGGATGGTGAACGGCTGAAAATGATATATTAGCGATATATTAGCAGGCAGGCGTCTGCCTGCCTGCTTGCCTGGGTTATTGCGCTCACGCTAACATTAACAACATAACAAACAAAAACAAGCCACTATCTGTCAAACCTGGATGGAGTCGACAACACGATTTTATGGCTATACAGTATACATCCATTCAATCAACGTTACACTATACAGTTGTTTCACGTGTCGTCAAACGGGCTATGGGGCTATGCTGTTCTTATACCAACTAGCGTGCACGTGTTGGGGTTAGGGGGTGGGGCTAGAATCCACCGTCATATTACGGGCAAACTGACAAGTATTTCACAAGTTTCGTATAGATTGATAACGGTTCTGTTTGCAGTCCAATGTTTTTTGATGAATTTTTCTATCGTACCTTACGATATTTACCCATTTACTCGCTTTGATTTATTCATACGTTTATAATTGTACTTATATATTATGTATTTAATTGAGCTTTTTGACTTTATCTCTATTGAGTTTTATGATGACTACGGCCTCTTAATAAATTACATATTTATTGTTTTAGGTAAGGAATTAAGTCGTCACGCTGAATTATGGGTTTTGTGATACCACCGAAATTCTTCTCTCGAATTTCTTCCGCGCGTACCTATTAAACACACTCGAACACACCAAATCGTAAGTATGTTTGTATGTATGTAAATTTGTATGAATCTACTGCCTATAGGCAAGCTCGCATTTTTTAATCGCTCGCATCTCTCAGATGTCCATTAGCGTAATTTTTAATATTAATTTCGATCATTAGCGCGGACGTTAGCGTCGCCGATTGTTAAACGCTAGATTGTGAAATATTAACGCGGAAGAAAGATACGCGTCTACTACCTATATATACTGTGTAATATATCTATATTTTTTTTGTGTAAGGCCGCCTGACGAAATAATACAGAGAACATCCTCGGGATCACAGTGACCGGCTTTGAAGCGGCAGCTTCTTCTCTCCCCTGCCATTAAATACTGAACGATTAATCTTCTGGGCAGGGGTGGGACCCCGGGCTAACTACTCACTATATGGGATGAGTGGGGCATTTTCTTTCAAGTACAATGGGTATAACGATATCAGTCGGCACTTTTCTCTCTTTTCAGTTCTATTTTCCCTCGTCGGCGTCCTCCCCAGGCCGCATTGAAGGCTTTCGCGCGCGCCAAAGAAAAGGTGTTTGCGCGTTGGAAGATCGCGAGAAAAATAACAGCCCTTCTGCCTGCCTACGCGTAGCGCACCTCTTTAATTTCATTTTTCACTCTTGTATGATTTTAATCTAATTTTTCTTCCGTGATGATGGATACCCTCGAACCTCTCGGTCCCCTCAACCCCCGCAAAAAAAAACGCGTTCCCGATTTTCTATGTAAATTCGGTAATAATAACATATTAATCGCGGGATTTCTCGCGCTTAACCGACAATCAATAGTGAAAGCTCTCCCTTCGCGTACGCCGTAATGCTCATCGAGAAAAACAACCTCGAAAAAATCTTTTCATCTACTTACCATCTGATTGAGTATATTTTCATTCAAAACGTATATAGCGTAGCATAAGGCTTTTAAATGCTTCTGACGGAAATCGTTCACTTTGATCACAAAGTATACGAAATTTTAATCTCTCGAATAATAAGATCAATAATTAACTCAATTTCAATTTGTTAATACGTTAAATATATTACCATTCGTCCTAGTATTTAAAAAAACCCTTTGTTTACATCGGCTGGTTACAACCTAACTTAGCCTAAAGGTATATAACGATTTGAAAAATGAATTACAGGTTTTTGTTAAAATTATATGTATGCTTATTGGCTTTAGTCATAGTCTCTTGTGTACAATTTTTGCACAATAGCTTTAATTTGCTGAAGGATGTTAATAATCGGAATTTATGAGGCTTGGCGTGCTTTCTCCTCTTTTTTGAACACCGCGTATCTAAGCATCACACGTCATATTTTTCGAAAGAATATACATACATATGTACATGTGTATGTACATCCCAGTTTGTCTTGTTTGGTTCGTATGCTTTTGCAGGTAAGTTCATTAGAAGCTTGATAACTCTATCCACAGTTAATTACTTATCACATTTGTGATTGTGCACTTTTTTTTACACATACTCGCGGCGGGTCACTTTGCGATAACTCCCACCGCTACTAATGGGGTATTTTTGGCGTGTAATTATGCGCATATTGAGCGAAAGGTCATGCGAGAGAGGTCCAGAAGCTCGGTTCAAAGTCACCGGTGTCGTTTTTTCGAAAAAGCCCCGTCGCCGAACCAGTTAGTGGCCGTTCGTTCTTCGATTTTCACTCGCCATTGTTTCCTGAAGATTCAACCGGTTGGCACCGGTTCGCACCGCACCATTTGCGAATGGTCGTTGCCAAAAAGTGGCGCTTTTTGTGAGCCACACAATACGCGTCTTCGAAACGAGCCGTGACACATGCGTGACCCACTCACGAGACAACAGCCTCATCGTATTCGGCACGGCTTATTTTTTTTTTTTTTTCTAGAACCCAAAAAGAGCCTATATGTATGTGTATTTCACACTCAGCTAAAAGTACATAAAAACCATCGGCGAAACTCTGGTACTTCATTTCGGAATGTTAAAGTTTCAAATGTAATGAAACATCCATATCTTTTTTTACATTCTACGATAGCGTAAACTGGTTCTACTGCAACATTTGTAGAGCGAGTGTATTAGAGCAAGATTGTCGTAGGTACTCATCGTTAAATTTTCCTTTACAGTGTGCTAATGAAAAGTCGCATTAGACCGAGCCGATGCGATATAGTTTAAACTAGTTTTGATAATATCGTCTTTGCAATTTTACACACGGATGTGCATCGATAATGACCCCACTCGAAGGCAATTGCTACGTTTTCGCGAATGGTAACAATAAATAGTAGATAGTGTGCCATTGCAGTGGGAAGATTTTCGCTACTACTATTGTCATATAAGAGGTGAAGCATTTCAAATTGTACAATATGTCCAAAAATTTGCAAGGTCGCTCATTCATTGTAGCTGTTGTATTCTTAGCCGCGAAGCACGTGTAACGATTCTTTTACAATATTGAAAAGGCAAACAAACACTTGAAAGACAAATCTTTTTATCGCATTGCTAATAATATGAGGAGCTCTCCGTTTTTTTCCACGCGAAAATCGCTAATAAAACGTTTTAGAGACAGGCATTCGTAAAAGAATCTCGCATTTGGTTGTACTTATACAATCATTATGTAATACGTGCACGAATCTATCCGTGTATCTTAATAATTAAATTAATTTTTATATTTACATTGTTTTTTAAGGGAAGCGTTTAGAATAAAGAAAAAAGAATCAGACGATATATTTTTGTACGCAAATAATGCATGCATGAACTATTAAAAACGTGCTACCTGTTCTTTTTTTTTATTGGATTGTGAAAATATTTGGCGTAATAATTATTACCTTCATTCTGCCATGCCCAGAATGATTAGATATGGCAAAACTCCGAATTTATTGATTTTCTTTTGATATTAATCTTTCGTCCCTGAGACAACGACTTATTATTTATTTTATTAACTCAACATAATTTATTTGCTAGTTTTTTTTTTGTATTTTAATATACATAATATGTATATTAATATGTATATAATATATATACATATTATATATTATGTATTTTATATGTAAAAGCCTTAGCAGCCGTTTAATAAATAAATAACAAACAAAGCGGTGTCTTGGCAACAAGCCGCTATCTGTAAAAGTTGGTTCAAGTCGACAACGCGATTTTATGGCCATATACCCATTCAATCAAAGGTATACCATACGATTATTTCACGTACTGTCAAACGGTACAGGGGCTGTACTGTTATAGTACAAATCAACGTACACGGGTGGGGGTGGGGGGGTGGGGTCAGAATCCATCGTCATTTTTTTCCCTTTGTGTTTTTTCTAATTTAATATATCACGTATTTTATATGTAAAACAGGTGTTAAATAAATAAATAAACTAGAGATAAAATATTTTTTTTTATTCAGGGATTTATATAACTTTTCGAATATACACGGCTTTGCTAGACAATCGTATGTCTCCAACGGAAAGATCAATAAACTATTCGTTGGAGGGGGGGGGCCTCATGTGAGGGAAATAAGTTGGAAATGTTCTCCTCAAGGCGACATATACATATATGTATGTACAATCTATATATATATATAAATCAATGTCTGTCTGTCTGTTTGTCTGTTTGTCTGTCTCTTATAGACTCCTAAACCACTCAACCGATCGCGATGAAACTTTCAGGACTTATTGTGATCATGCCGGGGATGGTTCCTGTGAAAAAAAATCGGGATAAAACGGGAACGGGGACGGGAACGGGCCTGCTCACGGGTCAGATAACGTACTAGGAACGTGAACGGGAACGGGATCGGAAACGGGACCGGGATCTGGAATCGGGAAAAAACGGGAACGGGATCGGGAACGGGAACGGGATCTGGATCGGCAACGGGATCGGGATCTGGAACGGGAACGGTATCGGGCATTGCAACGCATGCCGGGTCAGCTAGTATATAGGTATAATAAATACGATTAGTCAAACGTGGAATATCATATAAACGGATCAAAAAGAAGAACTTATCGGGTTTTTGTTGTTTGTTTTATTTATTATTCATTCGAATCTTCGACAAAATGCGTTAGAAAGCGCCTAGTAGTTATGATATACAAATGTGGTGCATATTCGTTAAATAAAAACAGTTGGTTATTAATACAATTACATATCAGACATTAAAACTAAAATGTCACATTCAATTTGAAATGCTATACTTTTCTTTGGAAAATATAATATTTACAAATGGCTTCCATGAAACCCGCGACATCTAATTCAATTCGACGATTGTTGATTTACTAATAACTTTGATCCGTTCTAAACGCAAAAAGGTATTCTCACAAGCTTCCAATATTCGTACACTTTGCCGCATCGAATTAGCGGCTTCGCTATATTTGGTACGATTTCGCGGGGCTACCAATATTTCGACTCCAAAGTGCGGCACGACGGACGCTCGAGAGAACAATGGCCGATTCGCCCGCAAAAATAAACTCTAAAATTTTTCAATTCGCATACGTGGGTGGCTCGTGTGTATACATACCAATGTGTGCATATATTTGTATGCGAATGTCAGTCACGACGCCACTGATCAAGATGTTCGTCGACTGCCCTTGGAAAAATAGCTAAGGTCGAGCTGGATGTCCGGGCCGATGCACCTCAGGGGCCACTGCCATTACCGGTGTCACTGTGCCACTCGTTCATCTTGCCGACACAAACCACCGGTGTCAATGATCCTTTACATCCATTGCCAAAATCATCTACACACGCCGCGCGTTTACTCTCTTGTTTATTGTTCTGCACCAGCGTTTCTCCAAGCTGTGGGAAAAAAAACCGCGCAAAACACCTGTTCCTGGCTTTTATCTAGTACTGTGAAGTATTTATAGTTAACGTGCCACTTAAATTATAAAACAATTCAGGATCGAATTTAGTTTACGAAACGACATATGTACATACATTCGTTTGATTTATTTAACGTCATACATACGCTATCTTTTTTCGGATGATTGTAATAAAGCTTCATTCATAGTTCATGGTGCATATTGTAAAATACGATTGAAGATTATAGTCAATATTAACTTACATAGTTCTGTAAGTTGATTGAAATTAAGTTTTTCGTGCCGATTTTAAGCATTGCAAGAGTGAAATGCTTATCGAAGTTGAAAAATAATTTAGGTATACATTTTTTTTAAAACGTACATTAATTCGTTGGATTTTTAAACAGTGACGTCGCTTTTCTTTTGAAATGGTTACCATTATCGCGTTTTTCGGATGATTTTTAAAAAAGCTTCATTCATAAGTTCATGGTGCATATTGTAAAATACAATAAGAGAGGTCATTTGAAGAATTATTGTCATATTAACTTACGTACAGTTCTGTAAGTTGATTGAAATTTAGTTTTTCGTGCCGATTTTAAGCATTTAAGCGTACGTTGAAAAATAATTTAGGTATACATTTTTTTGAAAACGTACATATGTACATTCGTTAGATTTTTAAACGGTGATTTTCCTTTTTCTTTTGAAATGGTTACCATTATCGCTTTTCGGATTTCATTCATGGTATATAATTGTAACAGGCGATAAGAGAGGTAATTTGAAGAATTAATCATCTATACCTACTTAGTTTTGTAAGTTGATTGTAATCAAGATTTTAAGCATTGCCTACTAGCAAGAGTGAAATGCTCGTCTAAATTGAAATACATATGTATGTATAATAAACAAAGGTATTTTTTGAAAACGACTTCCAACGTTGTAAAAGTGATCTAGAACTCTTAATAATCTCGAAATTTTAATTGCTTCTAACTTTTTTCTGAAACTATACATCTCGTATTACCCTCTTGAAATGTATCGCGTAAGTTGTGTTTCAACATGTGTGTATACGGACATTTTTCCTCGTAATTGTAAAGTAGTGTGATTCCTGCGAATCACTAAAGGCACCGTCGCAGTTTTTAATTAATATTAACGGAAAAAAAAAATCATAAAATACCTGTATATATTGTATATTGAATACGAAGTGATCATTGAAATACAGGAATCCGCGCGATAAGGGTCAAGGAGAACCAGTACGATGCGTAATAATAATAATGCCAACCGCTTGGCTACCGTTTAAACTATGTATGTAGGTACTACGCTCGTTCCAAAACTTAATACGTACACCATTTTAATACTCCCATTCGCATAGAGAGAAATGTATTTTATCAATTGAACTTGCCGTCGATTTACGAAATGGCAGTTGCAAAAAAATGACCGCGTTTAGAGCGTACTTAATTACATACGCATTTAACCGGTCTTTTTAGTTTTAAAGCGCAAACGGCGAATTGTTTCGCAAATGTTTCGAATCGGTTGAACGGATCGATGCTGTGGTAGTGAAAACAACAACAACAAAAAATAATAAACCGCCAAAATTGTTCTTGGGCGTGTTTGTTTTTGTGTTTTTGTCCATGACCTACGCGAACGTCGTGTCAATGAAGCTGGTCAGGCTCTACACTTTTACACGCAGAAGTGTAGGAAAAACGTTTGTTGTTTTTCCCAAACATTACATTACCATTTAATGGTTGTATTTGTGTACGCGTGGGATATTGCGTTCGATTTTGCGAGGGTAGATGTTTGAATTTGACAATTTATATTTATGCAAAATGTAGGATTTCTTTATGCAAATTATTCTTTAATTTGTCAACTGTTGTATAGAATTTTTGATACCCATTCATTCTGAACGAAATGCTTTTTTTTATATTTTCCTCGAATACATTCGGTTTAAATTTGTATTATTTAATTGACTTTTACGTGTTTGTAATATAAATAATAGATTCGTTTATGCTTTTCGAGAAAATTTCAATCAAAAATAATCACATAATTGTCGAGATGAAAATCCATTGATCACTATTTTTAATCGTACTTTTTTCCCATAGTCATTATAGTACCCAAAAACAACTAATGTGATTATTACGGGCATATAGCAGTGATTTTGTTTATTTATACCGTACATAAAATCATTGTAGATTTTTTTTATGGTTGGGATTAGCATTTTTTTTTAATTATTACAAGCCAAAGAAAAAATATTTTATACATAGTTAATATAGTGTATACGAATCCAATACATAGAATGTTTGTTTGTTAAATTGCAAAATTTATCAGCTTTTAATCAATTGTCATTTATTCGGAATTGTAAAAGCTTCGCACGGTCGTATAAAAGAAAAATGTCCCACCGCAAACAAGTATGTAGGTACTCAGCGAGACACACTGGATCAAGGGACGTACAGCTACAAATTTTGATAGTGATCAGTCAAAATTTTGGAATGTGTAAGACAGACAGTACATCGGCAAGACTAGTTGAGCCGAAACACTGCAAGAAAAAAGAGTTTGAACACTAGTCTGCCGTCCTGAACCCACTTAACGTAACTGACAAAAATTACGAAAATGAGTTCGATGTGTTTTAGGGGTTATGTGAGTGTATTCTTGCGATTTTTCATACCAAAATTAATGTATCTTCATCCAAAAGTGACTTTTTTAAGCTAGTAAATCTAACGTATAGAGAAATAGTATCACCAATACGAAAATAACGTATCCAATATTTACTTCGGTCACTACCTTATCATGAAAGATTGAAATGACTGAATCTCTCCACATTGGAGACGAGGAGATTAAGAGGTGATTTAATTGAAGTATTCAAAGTAATAAATAATCATTATTCATGTGAAATGACCAACCTCATTATGTTCAATGAGAACCCTCAAGAAATAATAATATCTTATATAAATATTATTAATTTATATAATAATAAAATAATTATAAATCTATAATTATTCAAACTGCCGCCGTAGAAACGCCCGTGTAGCCGGGCCCTTAGACACCGAAAAAAAAAATCAAATAAGATTTTTAGAAATTCATTCTTTTCAAATAGAGTTGTTGAAGTTTGGGATAGTCATATGTATACATTAATAATGAATAATGAAGTGACGTAACTACTAAAGTATTATTTTGTTTTCAATTTTTCCTTAGATCTATCAAAACAATAGAAAATAACCTCATGCGCTAAAAAAAACTTTAAATAAATCAGTTATATATGAAGAAAAACACAAATTTAGAATGAAACTTTCAAGTCCATTTATCTCGATATTGTTTTTTTATCAGTTACGTTAAGTGGGATTAGGACGGCAGTAAGTTGCCTAGTGTTGTTTTGTTTTGTTGTTGAATGCAATAGACTACCAGAAGTTCTTAGAAATATAAACCAAATTGATAGATTCCTGACAGCCTTATAACAACACCTCTGTACAACACCCTAACTTATTCTTACACCTAGTATTAAGACTATGTAGGTACATATATTATGTATATCCCCTTATTGAAACAACTTTGTAATAAAATCATATCCAATTTAAAAAATATATACTAACATACACACTTTTAAGGTTTCACTTACATCCAATTCAGTTTATTCAACATATTTCTTATACTAGTTAATCTATTTACATTTAAAATATTTCCCAATAGCTCTATTTTGCAATTTTTGCAAACCTATCTTCAATTAACCTATTTACTAAATTTAAAAATGAGCCACATGAAATGAGAAGGAACAATTGCATTATAAACTAATATCTTTGCATTTCTTAATCTACATAATAATCCTACTTGGTTCGCTGCTTTTTAAATAATCGTCTCTCCGTTAAATAAATAATTTAAAATCTAACTTATTACTCCCAAATATTTAAAACTATTTCTAATCTTGTATCATGAATATTTATATTTAAAGTAGCATTATTAAAAATTTTATAATTACATAATCATTTTGTTTAATTTTAATTTGATAACGCGAATGCTGGATTCAAGAATTCGAGAATGTTACGTAAGATCCAGTGCACACAGAGAAGCGTGGAAAGACGTATGCTCGGTATAACAAGAAGCGATCGTAAGTGATGAATACATGGGTGAGAAGCATGACGAAAGTGGCAGATATAGCGGAACGTGTAAAAATGGATGGCAAATGGACACGAGAAATACTGAAATGGTATCCGAGAGGATGTGAAAGAAAGCAAGGTAGACGGAGTGGACGATGGGGTGATGAATTGAGAATAATGCGTGGAGTCGAGTGGACGCTGATTGCTCAAGACGGACAGGAACGGAAGAGAATTGGAGAGGCCTTCATCCAACAGTGGACGATGAACGACTGAATATGATAATATGGATATTGATCGTTTGGTGTTTCTTCCCGAATCCTTAAGAACTAGTAATTGATAAATTAGACCCACTGGAACTGCGTGGGTGCGTCGCTTGCGTTTCGAGCGTCACAGCCGGAAAAGTGCAGTTTTCCGGCCGATTTTCACCTACACTATGTATACAGTATACACTCATACGACGATGGTTAGATAGGTCGACTACTGGCGGTTATATACGTAGCGTTTTCGTCTAATTCGGTGTGTGTGTCCGCGTGGGCGTCTGCGGCGTTGCCAATCGACGCCGCTATTGGACGCCGAGTCGCAACAAACGCTTCTCAAACTTTTCACCAGTCACGTGTTCGCATTCGCATCGCATTTGCCTTCTACATCGGCGCAATGTCGTGGTTTTTTTTTTATTTATTTTGTTTTTTTTGCGCCTCGAGCGCGCAAATTCCGACCTTGACTGGTCGTTTGCGTTATCTGAGAGTTCCGCGATAAGAGCGCAATGATGTTTTTCCTCTCGCTCTCCAGCCAAATCGATGTATCCTATTGAACGATCCAACGAATACATATATTGTGAGTAACCGTGGATCATCCGACGGTGTCACTTGTGTGACAGTTCACGTAGCAGAAATGTCAAATGTATTAGCGTGATCAGTATGCGACCATTGTAACCTTGACAGCCAAAATTAATTTTCATTTTATCAATGCGGTGACGTATGCAATATTATAATTCTGCATATGGCATCGACTGTTGGAGTGTCGGTATACTGAGCTACCATCTGGGAAGATTTTTTTATACCTTAAATATCGTCATTGGCAAGATCTTGATACTACTAAATACAAATTGGCTCCTGTTTACCAATGTATTCAACCTAGTTGTAAGACAGTTCCACAAAATTGTTACAATACAAAAAATTCCTTCTAGACTCTAGACTAGAGACGAAGAGCATTGTGAAATCACTGAATAGTATCTTTTCCTAGTTACTTCACTGTGAAAGACTGTAGAATGTTTGTTAAAATTGTGAAGAGACAACGCAACGATAAGAAGATGCAAATCGCTTATATACATACATATGTATGTACATAGTTTTTTCAACATTTTATTAACATCGAACAATTCAACTGACAGCGATAAATTACTTATCGTAATAGTGACATAATTTTTTTAAGCTTCCAATAGATTATTTCAATCATTGCTCGTATATCTAAAATTTTATATTAAAGATAAGAAATACTTATATAATCATTTAAAAACTTTATGTATTATGTATGTATGTAATCCTCATAATTATAATAGGTGTAATAAAACTCTTTAAAATATCTGTTTGACTTGATAAGCGAAGGAAAATATAATAATTCATAAAACGCACCACCTGCTAAGATAAACTGGTCTTACAATATTTTCCTCGTATCAAAAAAGTTTATAATATTTATATGGGTTATTTCCGCAATATGGTCGCGTGCTGTCCACGACACATTTAATATTTATGTCATACGTCCTGTTCTATTGTTCATTGAAAATAGCCTATAGTTTAATAACAACAATTGACTAAATTACATTGAGCGTTTTACAGAATTAATACTGAAATTGTCATGCGTCCGTCCGCTTTGGAATTGTATTCCATTTTTTCTTGAAAAGTATTTCAAACACAGTTTGAGAGTCGTACGCGCGATAAAATTATACACTTCTTATATCTTTCGCGCTGAAAACGTCTCTAAAACGTTGAAAACGTTAATCATCGACTCGATAATTTATGTTTAATTTTAATTAAATTTATGATACACATTCTGAGTTGGAAATAAAAATTGTGTAACACTCTCGTATTCTTCGGTTGTGAGTTACGTAGAATCATTTCGTTGAACATTTTACTAGAATTGGTTATAAATTTTAATTTTAATAAGTTTTCCCCGCACACTGTAAACTTTAAATATATATGAATTTTTCATCGGAGAGATTTCGTCTTTAAAAATTCATCGTTTATTTGAGCGTCAGGCCCAAGAGACGGGGGGGGGGGTAGAGGGGGTGACTTATTAATAAATATTTCGTTCGAACTTTTATCATCGAAGAAGAAGAAGTGTACGCGTCAAATCAAAGCTGAATAACTTTCATTGGCTCTCAAAGGGCCGAGAGAGACGTGCCGCCAATATGAAACAGATTTCAGTAATTCCGAAGTCATTGCTTGTTTGAACTTATTTCTCCGATGCTTCTTCTTTGAGCATGGAAAGAGCGAAAAATCCGAACACGACGTCAAAATTCCTCCTATCCACCGCTCGCAATCGCACACATACACGGAACCTATAAAGACTCAAACTTTTCAAGCAATGCGTTCGATAGAGTATTGAACACGTGAATGACACGAATGAAACGAAAATTTTGTTCAAACTTAATAAAAATCAACAAGGAAAGTGGAACACTTTCGTGTGAGCGAAGTCGTCTTATTTTTTGCCTATTTTTCCTACGCGTTATTTGTCATACATTTTAGTAGTGCACGAGTTGTGACATGTCAATCTATCCGTGAGGCTGTTCGAGAATTTATTTTATGGTCAATCTGGCGCTTTTTGGCTTGATATATCCTGTTCGGCTGAAAGCTTGCGGATGGCCAGCCAATTGGCGTTGGGCTGGCGCCAACACTTCACACCGAGAAGAACACGGCTGTAACTTACAAACCCAGAAACTCGTATCGGTGTACATAAATTTACGCATTATTGAATACATTCACTCATTCCTAATCTACACTTAGTGTGCAATTAATACAGGCCTACTAGTGTGCGTACCTATATATATATATGTGTGTGTGTCTTTTCAGGCCAATGACACGCCCGGAAAGTAAGAGGGATAAAAAGCTTTTCGGTAATAATGCCGCGAAATATTCTCCGAATGGAAATGTGCTCTCGCATGCACTGCGTAAACTCCCTCCGTTAGTAGTGTTCTAGTAGTAAGAAAAGAAAATACGAATGCGTATACACGGACGGGGGATGAGGAACAATTCTGTTATGAAATATACGATAGGCTCGTATAGGGTGGTCGTGTGGGTGGGTCGCAAAAGAAAAATCCGATTACCGACGTGAAAATAGCCGTTAAAGAATCCGCGTCTCGCATATAACGCGACGCATACATATTTATTTATGGATGGTATAGATTGTATTATCCCTGTGTTGTAAATAAGATTTTTATTATTTTATGCATAATATAATACAAAAAAAAAAGCTGTATTGCGATTGTGCTATAATTGGAAACAATGTCGGATTTTATAGTTATGATACGATTGTATGTATTATCAAATCTGTGTGTACTACATATTGATAAACCCCACCCGAACTTTTTACGTGTAAAGATTGATGTAGATAGATAGATAATTGATAAATTTACCTTCAATTGAATTTTCAAGTTACTTTGCAGAATGCAGCTATGTATGTACGTACAACAGTAATATAATATCAGATTTCACCTATATTTATTTTCATGTGATTCATTCTGTTATTATTCATATATCTATAGATAAATTCCATAGACTCACTTCAATTACATATTAATTATTATTATCATTCATAACTCATTTTCGCAAAATTTCACCTTTGTGCTCTGAAGACGCGATTTACCCAAGGTCGTTTCAGAAATATTGAAAGGAATTCGTGTCCTGTGTTCCTCTGTTGTATAAAAAAATTTCATATTATTATAATATGAAATCTTTTAATTTCTAAACTAAGTTTACACAAAAAATTTTTAAATCTTTTTTTACAGTTACATATATATATATGTACATACATAAATAATAATAAAAAAATGGCTTCAGTCAAACTGATGAGGGACCCTTTTGAAGTTTACAAGAAACGGGTGATGAATGATCCGACTCGCGCTAATCACTATATGTATAATGAAATTTTCCTTAAAAGAAAACCGTTCACTGTAATCTGTTTTATTCGAAAGAATAAAATAATACATTTCAAACGCCATTATTCTAATTTCGATAATGGGCAATGGCTCTGAAACTACAATATAGGAATTTTCTCATTGGAGAAATTTTTAGTAAATTCAAAAATAAAAGACTCAATAATACTTTAATAAGGCCTTTTTCGCATTCAACCGACACAAAATGCTTTAGATCAGTGGTCGGGAAACGGCGGCTCCGGGCGCGAAAATTGACGGCTCCGTTTATAATCCAACACTTTGCGTAAAATAAAATAAAAAAATTGTAAATTTGACTTTTTTGACCCTGAATTTAATCGTGTCAACCAAATTAGTTAAGCAAAGCCGTGGAGGCCATTTACCCGATATGCTACTTCATACATAACCCTATACTGTATACTTTCTGAATCAATAAGAAAATTACAATTTTTTAATTAAAACCTGTGTTTTCTATCAAAATTACTTCTTGCGTAAATGCTGGGACACCTTTATATATACATAAATACATATGTACATATACATATATATTTTTTTTTTTATTAAATAATATGGAGGCTCTGAAAATTTGCCATTTTTTGGATTTTTCGCTGATTTGGCTCCGGGCTCCAAGGTTGCCGACCGTTGGTTTAGATTGTACGGGTAGATCCCACCCTTTTCAATCTATTCCAATATTTGTTTAATTTATCGAATATTTAAAGTATTAGCATAGGGAAATGCCGAATTTTCCCAAAAATTTTCATCTGCTTTGTAGTTTTCGGGCACGTTTCGCTTAATCGAAAGTGAAAGGTTTCATGTGGATGCTATGGGGTTGTATGGGGGTGTCGTCAGGTGGCGCCGAGTCAGTGACGTGGCGACAATTTACAGCCGAGCTGCGGGCGCCAAACTCTCCCCCAATCTACCCCATTGAATCCACCCAATCCACCCAACTTTCACACAACTAGCGACAGACCAGCCGGACCCACCACACAAACCTGTCAATTAGAGGTCGACACCACTCGGCCCTCTGACGCTGCATCGATATTTTGTCACACGAACGAAATGATTTGTGCTCTCCTACGATTCTATTCGGATCGTGTCGCGGTGTTTCTGCAATATTCCCCCCGAAAAAAAAAAAAAAAAAAAATATATGTATATATGTATGTATGTATGTATATATTATAGTCCTTGTGTCGATTTTTCTAGGCCAAAGACAAATTGAGATGAGATGTTCGTATATGACGAGTTAAATTTGTAATAATATATGTACATACATACATAGTGCGATGATCGACGTTCCGTGTATTCTGAATTGTGTTACGGTATAATTAAAATTGGGTCAACTTTTAAAATAATAGATAGCCACGCGATTGCTCAATGGCCTTTTGAGCGAAGGTTCGGATTTCGATCCCCGCATGTCAAATGATCTTAATTATCACCATTGGCAAGATATGCACATTACTAAATTCAAAAATTCCATTTAAAAAAAAAAAGTTGTTTTTTTGTGTCCTCTCTACATATTTATTTTAGCAGTGGTGCGCGGTTGTTTGCGGCCTTGCTGTATAACCGTCTCTCCCCGACGGAAAGGTCAACAGACTATATGCGTTAGGGGGGGGGGGGGGGGGGGTGGCCTCATGTGAGGGTCTTGGGGGTTGAAAGGATGTGGAGGTGTTTCTTTCCGAAGGCGGCTTATATTTGTACATATGTATATGTATATATGAATCCAGATCGGCTTTCTCCTGTTAGAATGTGCCAATTTATCTACTTATGTAGTTGTGAGACGGTTGCATCAAAAATTGGCACCTCCTATCCATTATTCTTATGGTAATCTGTTAAGTCCATGTGTTCTTAGACCTGTTGGTTAACTTCCCCCCCCTCCCCCCCCCCCCAACAAAAACCAATAAAATAGCGTTTGTACTATCGTTATTCACTAGTTCTAGTATTACAAATGATCGAAAAGTTGGAAAAGTTCAAATTAATTTTACATCTACATACATTTTATCGTAGTAATTTTGTAGTGAAAGATCGCATCTTTTTATTCGCTAGTTTTTAATATTGCGTTATATCAAGTTAAAGGTCAGACACTTAATTAATTACGTGTGACTCGCGGGGTTATATCATTACAATAAAACGATAATTTCAAAGTTGACATCTAATTTTATATTACGCCAAAGTACTTGTGTGTATTGGGCGATAATAGAATCATGATCAATTTATAAAGACGAGTAAAGTATGTACATATGTAAGTAAGTGAACACCTTAAAAAAATCGTAATCATAAGTAGTCAAAATCAGGTCAAAGAATAGTGCGCTGTCGTTCGAAAAAAAAAAAAAGTAATTTTCACTAAAACGCAACGGAAGAAGTAAAATGAGCATCCACCCCCGGTGGTAAATCTTCGGTTACAAAACCCACCACTACACGAGTTAATTTACGCAGACGAAGACGGAGACAAGGCTGGGAGGAGGAGAGACGACTACTAAGAGAGGGTCTCGTAAATCGGAACACTTTTGGAATTAATAATACAAGAAAGTGGGGAGACGTACGGACACACACACGACCCCGACGACTTCTGACAAATGACAGGAGCCGCTCGAGTTGGGGAGAAGATTGTGGGGGTTGTACAGAGGGGTTGGTTCGTCGGTAGGTGGTGGCAGTGAGTATTTAACCTGATTACGGGCCTGGGTGATTTGTGTTATAGAAAGCCGGGCGTTGCCAAGAAACCGGTACAAATGGCAGTCGTTCTCTCGCCGACGAGAGCTTTTTCCAAAGCAAATTAGGATAACGGTGTAAGTGGGCCTTCTTCGGCCCGCGTGTCTCTTTCAGCCTCTTGCCTCATATCGATAGACTTTGAATAGGGTTTTTAGTCTAATAATATTGGTTTTTCCGACGAAGCGAACCGAGCTGCTCAATTAATCATACAAATAATAATATGTACGTCGCGCACGTTCGAAAGCTGCGCATTGTGTAGTAGTAATAGTAGTAGTGCTCATTAAGGTAAACTTGCCATTACTTAAGGTAAACCCTTGGCTTTAGTAAGAAAACGCCGCACTCTCTCTCTCTCTCTCTCTCGTATGTTTTATGATATACAATTTTCTACTCAATGTCTTATTAATAAGAACTTTCGCTTTGAATGAACAATACGATACACTTCTGTGATCTTATTTGATCTGTTTTAAAATACCGCACTCTAAGCTTTATAAATTTAAATTGCTAAGGAAGTCGTTTACAACGTTTGAGTTATGTCTTATTACGAGAATAAGAACATTTGATTAAAAATAGCAAGAGTGAAAGAAACATGCAGTATGTACAATGTATGTAATTTAAAAAAAAAACAACTAAATATAAGAGAAACAATACTTTATTCGATATGTATGTATGTATGTATAAAGTGAAAAAAATTGTAGCTTAAAGCAAAATACAATAGTTTCTATGGTTGAAATATAGAATAATAATACAATAGGTGTGAATAGGATAGGGGTTTGGAAAGGTGTTTGTATACATTTTAATGGAAGAGAATGTATAAAAAGTGCTTGAAATTTTGTTAAAGGCATTGCGTGTTCTATAAATGAATTAATTGTGAGTGAAATAATTTGTAGTTGAGGACTTAAGGAACAGATTAGGATTGCGGAATGTCCCATTAGGACAATTGACGGGAATTTTAAAAATGTCAAACAAATTATTCAGGAGCTTATACAAAAACTAAAGGTCATTTATCGTTTAGTATCAAAAACAATGCCAAAGTATGTCAGTTTTGACTATTTTTTATTATTTCTGTGTTATTAATACAATATGGAACCGCGAATCACATTCTGTAGTTTGGCCAAAATACTGTGCGCTGTACCAAATTTTTCTTCGTGTAGGATAATAATGCATTTTACTATATATGTATGTATGTACACATCTGCTTGGCAGACCGGCTGGCTGTATGGCCTCACGCTCGCACACCACGGCACGTACACGACACGGATTGTGCGCAGCGCACACGCTACATAACCTCACTAACGGAACGGAGCCGCGGAACAAGGCACACGCACCACACGGGTTGCTAACCAACCACCCGATGCACATTATCAAATAATAACAAAAAAAGCTGTGAACTACATAAATATTGGAGGTACGTCGGCGCTGCCACCGGTAAGCCGATTTAGCTGATTAGGTTAATTCGTCGCCGTTGGGCTTACACGCATTTGACAGGTGTTGAGAGGGAAGGGAGGACGAGAGGAGAAGGAGGAGGAGTAGTAGGAGAGACGAGTGGCAAGTCCGCGGCGCCGGGACGCCGCTTGTAAAGTTAATTTGAAAGATCGGGAGGGATCTCGGCGGCGCGGCGTGTCAAGAAAATTGCTCGACTACCAGTCACGCCGCCCTCTAATATGCTAAATAACGCTTGCTGAGGAGACATTCTTCGTAATCTTTCAGCAACTTGCGTAATTCGATTTGTCAGTTGCGTTGACAGCATAATTTTGAGGCGGCGCCCCGGGAACTGGCGGGGGGTGCGGGGTTAGGGGATGAGGGGGACTAGGACCTGTCACCAGTCTCGACCGACACTTATGATGAACGCCTCAAATTAACGACTTGTCCTACTATCGCCACCCACCCCTATACACCCTCCCACTTATGCCTCGAGAGAATCGAAATTAAAATCGCCAATTTCCACCGTCGAAAAGCTCCCAAACCCCACCAAGCAAAGCACTTGAATATCAAAAATTCTGATCGGGTCGGGTCGGGTCGAGACTCGTTCGCCGGGACCGAATTTTCAAATTCAATTACACTTGCGACGCGTCAGATTTGGTGTCGAGCAATTTTACCATTCGGTGAGTCCTTTAAGTCTATTAGGTGTAATCGTTACACGCGTTGTCAATTTTATTTAAAAGTTTTCAACTGTATATTTGAAATTTTCGCAACCGCAAAGTTGAACATTCGCGTGGAGATTTTCAGTCGAATTTGTGAATTGAAACTTTCGCCGTGTAAGTGAGGTGCACTATCTTCTAGAACAGCGGTCGCCAACCGGTGGTTCGCATTTTTCATAATCATCATCATACTCAGCCGTTCACCATCCACTGTTGGATTAAGGCCTCTCCAATCCGCTTCCATTCCTATCTGTCTTGAGCAATCTGCATCCACTTGACTACCTTGCTTCCTTTCACATCCTCTCGGATAGCATCTTGCGTTCCATCTGCCGTCCGCTCTTCTCGCTGTGTCCACTTCAACTTATTCACACGTTCCGCTATCTGCCACTTAGGTCATGCTTCTTACCCATGTATTCCTCTTACGATCTCTTCTTGTTATACCGAGCATACATCTTTCCATGCTTTTCTGTGTGCACTGGATCTTACGTAGCACTCTTGAATTTAGCATCCAAGTTTCACATCCATACGTCATAACTGGCAGTTTTCATAATGAATAATGAATATATCGTTTATTTATTATAATTTTTCTACATATGTATATGTATTATAAGGTGTTACAAGTAAAAAATGAGGAGTGCAAATACAAGTGTAATTACCATTTCATATTTAGAATGTTATTTTTATGGAAAAAAATCATGGTAGTGGTCCGCGGGATTCGAGATTTTGAGTTTAGAGGTCTGAAAGGTTGGCGACCGCTGTTCTAGAACTATTTCCGGTTCGTATTACGAAATTTTACTCGTAAAGAGCGACATTTCACGGCGGTCCGAATATAACGACGGTGTAAGTTTTCCGACAAGCGGATTCGTTCGCTAGAAATCCGATACGATTGTCTTTGCGTATTATGAAAATGTTAAATATTTTCAGTGCAATGCCTTTAAAATTCATAAAAAGCTTCACTTTATTCAATCGACTCTGAACCGAATTGCGTAACGTTTGCAAACGTAGCGTTTGTAAATTGAAACGTACTAATTTCATTCATCGATGTCAACCGTTTCGCTAAAATAAATTGTACACACAAACCGTCACCACCGACCGAAAGTGCAAATTGCAAGCTTAAAATGCGGTCTACACTAATTGCTGTAATCAAACATGTAGCTCGTTTTTATAACTTGTATATTAACTTGCTAATCGAACGGCAAACGTCTGCGTACAATTTAATCAGCTCATAGCTCATAGTACATAAAAAAAAAGTATTATTATACAAATCATTATTGTATAATTATAATGTACATAAAAACTTTGTAGCTACACTGTAGTACCATTCACAGTGTTATTGAATAAACTGTGCTCTAGTGTATTCTACATTTGTACGTACAGTTTACTCCTTGACCAAATTTCATGTAGCCCTTGAGGCTTCTGTACCATTGTTTCAAAATCGTTGCTATGGTAAATTCTCGCTATTGGGGTTATTCTTCGTATGTGTAAACGTATTACGCATATCTTTCGCAAAAAGAATATTTTTTTCATATACATACATATGTACATACATACGTAATACAATATTACACACTGAAATGGGACAAAATCTGTGACGCAAAGTAAAGCAACATGCAAAATACTTTGTCAAGTATTATATTATTTTGATGTATTACATGCAGATATATTATACTTGGACGTTGTAAACGCTTGATCGTACTGTGCTTTTAAAATTTGTAATTCTGATTTATTCCCCCTCAATTTTTGACAAATGCTCGCGCGCTCGCTTCGATTCGCGGTAGAGCGCCATAAATAATTCGCGTTGCACTTCTTGCGATCGGCGCATTGCATTTTAATGCGTTCGTGACGATTTAAAAATGTCCTAAACTTCGTGTGGTCACCGCCACATATTTAATTCAACGTTTAAATCGCATGCAAGGAGCCATTTGCTAATCGCCAAACCACCGCGTGTTCCAAAATGCACCCCCCCCGTCATCGATGATTGGGTCTAATTCGGCCGATTTAAAGCCCAATTTTGTCCGGTGCATTTTATATATTATACAAGGAGGTAGTAGTGACGCTTTTGCCTTTTTATTATTTATATTATAATGTAAAATTCGATCGGCGAAGCGGTTATAAAGGACGCGATCGTAAATATGGTCGATTCATTTATCGAGTGTAGGTAGCCTTCGTGTGCGACCTCTAAGCTCTCTTACGCAATCGTTTCGTTATAATATCATTTATATTCAATATCAATACATTTTTTAAATGCTTATAAAACGAGTATAACTATGTGGAATAAATTTCATACAATTCATCAATATTAAAACCATAAACCAAAGAAACATTGAATAACTTCTTAAAAGTTAAAAAATGTCAAGCTTTAACTTTGTTAGCTCATACCCAAGCCGGTATGATAAAATTTTTTCCAGAAATACTCAAGTGTGTTCTAATTTGTATTGAGTGATTAATTTTTTGTGCATTTAATAAAAAAAATAATATCCAATGTGTACATATGTAGTTTTAAACGTCCGATGCGCATTACGCGCAACAATCGACATAAGTTGCACTTCAACGTCGACTCGAATGCACTTCGCCCACATGCAATCGCTTATGCACATGAATTATGTGCAACCGAGATGACCTTATGACATCAATCGTCTATTCCCAGTCTCATTACAAATTTCGCCAAGTCTCGTAGATCTTCTCGCAAACGTCGCCTCTGTACAACGAAAGGTGTTTAAATTGTTATAAATTAAACGGGTGCCATTTTCTTATTTTTTTCCCCTAGGCAGAAGCGTCTATAAACGACTATCGCTCGTAAGATCTTTCTTTTAGACCCACCGGTTTTGAAAACTACTGGGTCAAGGCGAACGCGTCTCCTATTCGATTCCGTACGAAACGCTTTATTTGATAGCGCTCTCGTATTTAATCCGTCCGAACTGATGAAATTCGACATTCGTTCCTACAAGTCCACTATACATGTACATTTCCAATTTGTTAAAATATAAAAGTCGTTTGTGTCTGTGCGAAATTTCGTAATAAGTATCTCGGTAATTTTGATGTATGGGGGCGGGCGCCGAGTTAAGTTTAACTATAGAGCGCCGTTATTAATCGAATAAAAGTTAAAACTACGCACAGGGTTATAACTCTTAGTTAGCGAGTTTCGAGCGGAAAGTGTTAAGCGCGCAGCCGAAAAACACTCCGACTATAAATTCACTGGGAAATTAAAGATAGATATTGCTTGAATGAGAATCAGTTAGTTTTATAGGTACGAGAGTCGTACCAGGTTTAGGTGTCATCGGTAGGTAGACCACTACGTGTGTAGAGCTATACATACACACGTATATTTGTGTGTATATTTGGAGTACATATATATGTATATCTGGTTGGGAAAGATGGAAACGGGAAAAGTTTTTCACGGTGGCGTTAGCAAGTTTCCCCGTGAATATGTCTACGGTAGGATTCGCGGCGCCTAGCGTCTCGTCCCGAAAAAGAGGAATCGTCTAAAAAAGGTGGCGCCACTGAGCAACCGATTTTAGCCCTTATGAACTGTCGACATAGGGCCGGCTACGTACCTAGACCGGTGTGTCGCTTACGCTCGTTTCGCTCGTCTCGTTGTGGCTCGATGAAATCTGCGGGTGTGGAACACTTTTGTTAGGTATAGGTATTTATTTCATAGGTAGATTTAGAAAAAGAAGATTCGGCCCGTGCCCGAGGAGAATTTCGAATTTATACCAATATCATATTCAAAATTTGATTAACACAATTAAGTAACGCAAGTATGAAAGTAGGTTTAAGATTTAATTTTAATAAAATTAAAATTATGTCTAATGAATTTTGCACGCAAAACGTAATTACAGTAGACAATCAAATTGTAAAGGTAGTGGATAGTTATTTATACCTAGAACAATTGGTGAATATGACTGGATGTAAAGAAGAAGGAATTAAACTAGGATGGAGCGCTTTTGGATGAATGAACATAGTTTTTAAATCCAACATCCCGCTATGCTTAAAAAAGAAAGCATACGACCAATGCGTACTGCCAGTTATGACGTATGGATGTGAATGCTAAATGCTAAATTCAAGAATGTTACGTAAGATCCAGTGCACACAAAGATGCATGCTCGGTATAACAAGAAGAGATCGTAAGAGGAATACATGAATGAGAAGCATGACCGATAGCGGAACGTGTGAAAATGCTGAAGTGGACACATAGCGAGACGAATGGATGGCAGATGGATGCGAGAAATACTGGAATGGTATCCGAGAGGTCTATGTACGTGTGCGCGGGGAAATGTTTCGGAAAATGACCACGAAAGAAAAAGGGGAAGTCACCTCTGTCTTTCCTTCTTAAAGAGTGGCTATGTTGGCATCAATCAAAAGTCAGTCCATCATTAAAATATTTTTGAATACTGAACGTGCATCATCAAAGCTCTCCATATATTATTACATGGTCAAGTAAAACTCACAACATAACTCAACACTGTTTAATCATCTGTTGCGCAACATTTCAAATACCATATTGCGCATACTGTTTAGGGAAATTAAGACCTTTTCAATGTATGCCGATTAAATAAAAAAAAAAAAAAACCACTAAATCGCTGTTAAAGTCAGACCAGAAAATTCGCCAAAGTAGAGTTAAATGATCGCACTTTATTTTATTTTTTTAATTTACCATGTGAAACGTTAGATCGAGTATAAAATTAAGCTACAATTCCAATATGCATACAAATTTAAGAATCTCAATTCTATCAACATTGTCGAAAAACGCCTGTTGCAATTAATTTCAGTTCGGTTTTCGAGCATTTTAGTATTATGTATTTCATACTAGCTGGTTTGTCCGTCACGTGACGGTGGATTCTAACCCCGCTAACAATACAGCCCATAGCTCGTTTGACAGTATGTGAAACAATTGTATAGTGTACCGTTGATTGAATGGGTGTATGGCTATAAAATCGCAACTTGAACCAACTTTGACAGGTAGCGGCTTGTTACCAACACGCCACTAAAAATATGTTCGCAATGTTAGTGTGACCGCAGGGCGCAGTGACTCGAGCAGGTAGACGATTACGCTAATATATATAGTAATATCACGTCGTACGCTAAATACCTTTACATATGTAGATATTTTAAATCCTACAAAGGAAATAAACAAAAATATATTTCTTCTCGTAATATAATAAATAATACAATAAAGAATTTTCCCAAGACACGGAGCGTTACCTTCCGCCAAAGGACGTAGGTAGAGTGGCGCCTGTGCCGGTGGGGGAGGATGAGGTGGAATCTCGCTTCTCTAGGTAAGATAAAGGGAGGGTGTATGGGGTCTAGGTGAGACATGATAGTGCACTGCCTCCCCTTTCATCCCTCTAGTATCTGTGTGATTTTTCCGATGGGTTTCCACCCGTGGCGTTTGAATTAATACGGCCCAAATCTGGGTCAAAATGCCCAATAATCCCGTGACGTGTGCGAGGCACACACGCCGATTTTACGGTCAATATAAGATTATCGCCACCGCTAATGCCACCTAACAATACAGAACGTTTTTATGTGCAAATAATAAAATTTATTGTGAACCATAACACCCCCCCCCTCCCCTCAACCTTTCCACGCCGCCAAAATGAGTAAAATTCTTGTATAAAAAAATTATAAATAGTGATGGTGTTACGTAGAAGCTTTTTTTTGGTCCCTGTCGAATGTCTGAAATTAGTTGAATATCATTCAAAATTATAATTGAGCTTTCGCTACATGTAGTGTTAGTATACGTACGTTCGAGTTAATTTTACGTTGGAGTTATCTCGTCGGATGTACATACATATGTAGTTTTATTTCTAGATTAGTATATGTATAAACGAAGTTGTTATTATGTGCTTGCTTATAGCTTAATATTTTATTAGCATTTTTTTAACCTCCCCTCCATGAAAATACTCCGTAAAATATCCTGCAAAATGAAAAAAAAACCTTTTATCTCCTTGTAAACAGGATATCCGCGTTTTAATGGACTAACTCGTCGAAATCACCTGCAATTAAGTCCCATGATACATCTCCAACTTCGTTTTCCTTTGATAGGGGAGATTTTCCTCTACTACTCAATTTTATATTAGTACTTGAAATTTAGCATTTTATTCCGCCTTAACATATTTTATTTTTTTCGTTAAATAAGATCATCCGCTTTTTATTCTACGCAAAAGTTTTTGCGTCTGTGTGCTAGTAATTGCGCTCCTCGATATTTATCAGTCATCTATCGTGTCAATTGTCGACATTGGAATCTTTTGTGTCATTTAACACTCATTTTCCTCTCTGGCACTTCGGAGGAAGTCTCGCATTCCTCTACTTTTTCTCGATTTCGTTGGAAATATCAAATGTGATGACCGCGCCCTCATGAATTTTTATGACTTTTTCATACAATACGCGTATATATAAATAAACGTACATATATGTGTGTGTGTGTGTGTGTGTGTGCAATTTTTTTTTTTCATTTCGCACATTTTTACGCGTGCTGATATTTCGTGTAACATTTTCGTCGTTCAAAATGGTAGTGAAAATCGAATTAAGCGTCTCCGTCGATAACTTCTCACTTCGGTGCCGCATATTTAATTTACGTCAATTTTATTTTGTAGCCACAAGTGACATGACTGATAAACGCAATGGAAACGTGAGCTTTGAACTTATCGTTCAAATCTTAAAACAATTAAATATTGCATTGAGATCAGAACGGGTAGGGCTTCAAAAACTACGACATGCTGATCAACCAACTAATGATTTATATTATTTTACTATTTGGATAGAAATCAAACGATGACAACCTACTTTAACAAACATGTAGTTAATTCTGAATTTTGCGATGTAACAAACCGCGAATTGCCATTGTCCATTAAAAAAGTATTTGAGTCCCTCAGACCGAAGCGACACCATAAAATTTTCAGGTCATAAACGTCGTAAAAAAAACAATATTTGCAATGCGTATCTATGTATGTATGTAATGCCATTTCGTGGTTTACTTTCGGTAGTAGTAGTTATAACATTTTTAACCTTTCAACGGATGGTTGTAAAATTGGCTTCCGCTCAGTGAAACGACGGCACTGAAAGCACTTTTATGACATTGTTCGAATTGTTGCTCATCTTCGTAATATATTACATGCGTACTTGGAATTTAATATGTAAAAAGCTATCAGACAATTGGCGGTTAAGTGTACGAATTATATAATACAAACAGTTGATCAGATACTTTTAACAGACTTAAATGCGTCTAAAGGTTAATTTAAGCATAAAAAAAAATGCAACGCAACAATGTATTTGATATTTGTTGAGCAAAATAGCTCGAGAGAGACTTTTGCGGTCGATTTTTATTATTCGTTGTTTCTGTGCAACTGCTACCGGTGTTTTAATCGAGTCGACAGTAAAAATCGAGTTTAACGAAACTGGCCCGTAAAAACGTCATAACTGCTAACCGAGTGTAGGGGACGAATAAACTTGGCCAATAAACACCATCACAATAAAAATACGAGGGATTTGATGACTCAGGTACGAAAATACTACTACCGCTGCGATAAATTACGACGACCGCAATTACACTGGTCTGTAAGCCATCACTATGGGTTGTTAACCCTCACAGTGTCTATCTGTCGTACCACCGATATTTTAATACAATTCCCACAATGATATTTTATTTTATATTTAAATAACACTGTTCGACACGAAAAATGCTTCAGAGACGAGATATGACTTTTCTTATAGATCTATGCCCAGTGAACACGAATCTGATAATAAAACATGTTGATTGGCTCGAGTTTCGGAGATATATGTGTTTTTTTAAATCATGCGATTTTTCTATTTCTTGGTGTTGTTCGTTCGATGTCTCAAAATCTGTCAATTTCTTGTTCAAAATGTATATTGGAATCTATAGTCTGGTATTTTATCTTTCATTTGTAGTACTTTTCAGCTTTCAGATATTTCTAAGTAGTCGTCCAGTTCATATCAAAAGTCAAAAGTACGTATTTTCACTTGGTATTTTTTCCCACTGTTAATATTATTTTATATTGAGTATTTTCTATTGAAATTTCATTTTGAACAAGAAATTGACAGATTTTGAGACATCGAACGAACAACACCAAGAAATAGAAAAATCGCATGATTTAAAAAACACATATACATATTTATCTACGAATCTCGAGCCAATAAACATTTTTTATTACCAGATTCGTATTCACTGGGCGGGCATATGTAGATCTATAAGAAAAGTCATATCTCGTGTCTGAAGCAAGAAAAAAGTCGTCATTTGTCGAACATTGTAATTGGATAGTAAATGGTGACCTTTGATCTTAAAAGTGTCATTTATGAGCAATTTCAGATATTAATTGGTTGATTTTAATTCGTTTCAGAACTCTATCCGGCACAACCTCTCACTGCACAACCGATTCATGAGGGTCCAGAACGAGGGCACCGGAAAATCGTCGTGGTGGATGATAAACCCGGATGCGAAACCCGGAAAATCGGTGCGCAGACGTGCAGCCTCCATGGAAACGTCGAAGTTTGAGAAACGCAGGGGACGAGTCAAAAAGAAGGTACATATTACAACGCCACATACGACATTTAAGCTTTCATCAGAAATTCGAATGAGTGTGGCATACATTGTTTTTACGTACTCGACTGTCCGGAAATGTGCATAAATATGTACATATGTACATATGTAGGTATACGTACGTATTCTCCGGAGGAAAATTGTATGCCAAAATACAATGTTTTATTCAATTTGTGCCGATTTGTATAATTATGTATGCGGCGCTAAGGTCTAACGACACTTGACAAAACGCTGAAATGGAAATGAGCGCCTACCGATACCAAAATATATTATAGCTGTTTTTCAACGTCGGCTTTTTAAACGTAATACGTTCAGAGTGTTACATTCGATGTATCATAACAATAAATTTTAAAACGTGTCACTCTTAAAGGAAATCTCTTTATTGCCGAGTTTGTATGGGACGATCGCGGCTTAATACGTACATATGTACATTGTGCACGGAAAGACTTGTGCGGTCAAATTTTACAAAGTGCATATATTTATATCCTCGAATCTGTCCGCAAAGATCTTAAATCACGTTTTATTGCGCATTTGCACCTCTTAGCACCCCCCAAGTCCTACTGAAAAACAGTTTGACATACAAGTGTGCAAGTGATTCACTGTTCTTCCACGATCTCTGTGCGTAATTGTGCATTTTCGTATGCAACTTTTGTTACGCTCGAAAGAATCAGCCTCGTGACGATGATTTCTGATAGTGTTTTGATTTGTATTTTGTGTTGATTTCAGTGTTTCGCTTGATTTGTTAATAGGTTGAAGCGTTAAGAAGTGGCGTAGCTCCGGATGCGACTCCAAGTCCTAGCAGTTCAGTGTCTGAGGGTCTTGATATGTTCCCAGATTCACCTTTACACAGGTATGCACGCAAACATTATGATTTATAAATATTCTTAAATGATTTTTGACGTGCAAAGTCGAATTATATCATATACTTGATTAGTGTTGCAGTACAGAAAATTAATTTGATTTAATGCGCGATGTTTTGATGTAAAAACTATAGTCGAACGGTGCGGAGTTGTTTTATTGTATTTCGATAATTTTTTCGTTTGTCCATTGGCCATTTTTGTCGTGAGCAAAAAGGTCCCCACAGCCATGAAATATGAACCCGTGGAAGCGTTTTTCATTTGTGCGCTTCCTTCATTCTAATCAATTTCCGTGTGCTCAGCAAAATGACTGAGAAATATTATCCACCTTGTTTTGTAGTGTATTATCCATCTTTTATATGTTTCGTTTTGACCCGAACGTTTTTGGGGTATTCTAAATCATGTGCGGCTTCTCCACACTGTCTGTTATTTATTTACTAGGTTTTCATTGTGCCGACTTCCCGAATATTTCACCGGGGCCGATTTTCGATTTTTCGCCATATATACCCCCCATATAACGCAAAATATCAAATTTCGAAACGAAAACGCTCATATTTTACATTTATTTTACTCCCTTACAAAATTCAAATGAAAACGTTTATTTAAATACATCATCTCGTATCAATTTGGATTTATATAGAAAGATTTTTGAAATCTATGCACGCTTAAAAATTAGTTATTCGTATGTAAATTTTTGCATGGTTTAAATTTAGTTTTATTATAGTCTATCATTGAGATATGAGTATTTTGGATTAAATCCAGATATAATTTCATAGTTTTACAGCAATGACAATAAATTATTTCCAGTCGAATATTTAGACAATATACTCTAGCTAGCATTGTCGAATTGTGTTCTACTGGTTTACCTGAAAAATACAAGGGTTTTTAATTTTTCATCAAAACTTTAATCCGCATTGTAAAATGTTCATAATATGTGTACCTACAGATGTAATGAAATAATGCTTAACTTTAAAAAGTTAAGAACCCTATTTTATCGATATTGTTTTTTAAGTACATCGCACACGGTACATATTAAGTCAAATTTTTGTATAGTCAATCCATTAGTATAAAAAATATTGACCGTTTACGATACGCTTGAGTTTCGTATATCCTTTTCGATCCAGAAACTAGCGATCGAATCGTAATTGAAGTATTTATAGCATATTTATACATAGTAGATAGAATTATATTTGCATATTGGATGATGCTTTAAATGCATCGCTCGTAGCCACGAGTTTTCAAGACAGTATGTATTCAGTATGCAGATATGAAAACGTTGAAATTTAGTCACATTGCCAATATGTAGTATTGCATCATTGTTTTGTTTTTTCTTTTATTTATTTTTTGCTGCTTCTTCTCGCCACTACGACCACACTACCGACCGTATGGAAATAAAATAATTTTTACGCATTTCAATTGGGGTAATTTCGTGGCATTAATTTGCACGAATTCAGTGGCGCAACCGGAGGCTTTCAGCTATCGCCAGACTTCAGGCAAAGAGCTTCCTCTAATGCTTCCTCGTGTGGTCGTCTCTCTCCGATTCCATCAGTTTTCGGAGGTGACAATGACTGGGGATCTCAGGACTATCCTCCACCGCCTGGAGCCGACCAATTAGCCGGTAGTCTTGCCGATTCAATGAACCTCCAAGGAGCGGAAACATATATAAATTCGTAAGTAGAAAAAACCGCTCCATAAAACACCAAATCAAATCGAGACAATACATAAATAAATTGACTTAACGATGATGAAAATTATTAGTGATTAGTTTAAAAATATAAGAAATTGCATAAAGGGTTCCTCTGGTATGCGGCACCTAACTTCAAAAATTGATACATGGTAAAACGATATACACTCAATCAATATTTGAAGTTCAGTACCATATTCCTGAGCCACCCTATACATTATTTGAATTGCATGACGGTTGGATTATTATTATTGTTATTATATTACAAAATTTGTTGCATTTTTTCTAAGTTATTGTGAACGTAGTAGATTTGAACTGCAGTTTAAAGTTAAGATTTTTTTTTTTTGACTCCGTTTCTCGCGTACGCATTGACTTAACTGATGATGTTTACGATGCATTTAGGTTTTCTGGAGGATTAGCGACATGTCCTTCAGGTCCTCCACCTCCATATCCTGCTGGTGCCGGATATGGAAGAGGGTTTTTACCTCGTCCTTGCGCAATCCACGGGCGTCAACCCTGTGCCTGTTTACATCGCCCCTTACACCACTCACACGCGGAAGTAAGTAACTCGAAACCTTTTCCTTTATAATGTTTCGGATCAAATATTGATTTTCTATGATTTGCAGAGCATGTCGCCGTCGTCAGTCACCGGAATGTCACCGTCATATCCGGCTGAAGCGTGTGGTCCAGCTTATATGAGAGCTCGTCCGCCTTCATGTAGTCCACCCCGCACGCCTCTAACTCCAGGAGCTTTATTACCACCACCTCAACTCTCCGATATGATGCAAATCGGTACTGTGCAATATATTACAATCTTCGACACAAATTTTTGATAGATAAATTGAAGTTTAATGTGTGGTTTGTTTGATTGTAGGAGGGATGAGTCAAGTGGGGCAAGAATCGCCGTTGTTGAACGGTGCCCTTTTAGGCGCCCAACACGAGCAATTAGCACCTGCTTCGACGATGATGGGTCAATTGATGGGCGCTTTGAATAATGCCGCTTTAGTTGATGAATTTAATCTCAATATTGAAAGTTTAGAACACGGCAGCTTTGACTGCAACGTTGACGAGGTATGAAAAGTTTTTTTAAGTGGTTGTTTTTTAAAACAGTATATCATACAAGATGATTTACAGTTCATAGTATGTACAAATTGTATGGATGATAAGGAGAGTCGTTGAACTTGTGAGCTCGTATGACTTATTTTTCGTCCAAGCATTCCAATCTGTGCACTGTGGGCTGTAAATCATCGTGTGTGATATAAAATAAGCCATAAAAGTTGGTTCTGCGACAGATGCATGTGAGATACGATGAAAAAAATAATTTTAATTATACTTTTTAAGGTAATCAAGCATGAACTCTCGATGGACGGAAGCTTAGATTTTAATTTTTCTCATCAGCAACACCAACAGCATTTGCAGCAGCAACAGCAAAACTTACAAAATCAACAACAAAACCAACAGACACAACAGCAAATGGCGTACCACAGTAATCTGCCTTCGGGTGCTGTCACAGTAACGGAGGACACGCTCGTACCTCAGCAGAGGACTTCAGCATATTCTATAGCTCCCTCTTGGGTACACTGAGAATACAACGTTTTCTTTTGATCGATGCGGTCAAATGTAGGAAAAAATGCTACTATCAAATGTGTTCTTTATATTTTGTCTTAATATATAAAAGCCATGTTAGGAAAAAGCGATTGATATGATGATATATAATATGTGAGAGAGAGAGAGTCCTGGATACTGTACGCACTAGTTTATATTACAATGATTGACTGATACAAGCCAATAGTACAAGAAATTAAATAAAGTAAAAAAAAAATATTATTGACATTTTATACGTAACTGGGTGTGTAAAAATACTCAAAAATAATATTCCTTCGTATTTCTGGGACTTCTGTTTGCAAAATAAACGAGCGTTAAACGTTGTGGTTTAACTTTTAAAATTAATTTTCTACGTTACTCAACAGGTTACCATTTACATGAACAATATTAGTGAAAATTCCTGTAGTGTTATTTTTTCATTAACGATAAAAATGCTTTATAGGAAAATTTAAAAGAGATGTGAATTTTTGAATGTGAATGATAACTATTATTGTAGTTAGGTTGCTGATAAAAAATAGTCAATTTTAGTCTTCTCGTTATTAAAATGATAAATGTGTGCGCTGTTAGATTATTGAACGATATTTTCGATTTGCTTTAACATTTAAATTTACGAAGGAAAAAAGAACATCTTCCTAATATCGATTCTTTTACCACAATAATTAATTTATTCTGCCTGTCTGAAATACGTTGGTTTTTAAGTTGAACATATTAAATTAAAAATAATTTACCTCGTAAAATTTAGGCATTTAAGATGGAATATTACTAGTTAGATTCAATAATTTTCGTTTTTAAGTGGAATAAGAGTGAATATTGTACATATGTATTTGTCAGTGTGCTTGTTTGTATGTGTGTACTTTTTTACACGTGTACAATGATTGCATTTCGGTTAGTAAAAAAAAATTGTCTATACATACAGAATATATTTCAACTGCTCAATTTAGGTTTCGTACTTTATTCAATTTTTGTATATACATATGTATAGTTAATGTAATGTTTTTCAATAGTTAATATATATAATACGTATTTCCTACATAGTAATTTTTCATGAAATTGTTTTATTAAATTTATAGTTTTTTTTTATATTGTCAGTGCTTGTTAGTTGTTGACTTATTTGTTATATAGATATCATTTTAATTAATTCATACATAAATATGACTTGTCGTTGAAGAAAGATTGTGAAGTTATTCAGAACATTCAGTGTATGTACATATAAAGAGGGGGCTATAGTAATGTATGCTCGAGCGATTACCAAATTTCCAGTTTGATTTTATGGTAAGTAAATTTTATTTTTAATTAATCGATTGTTTCGCGGATTGACTTGTTGGGTGATTTTTTTCTTATAAAATATCCTTGGCCGTCCATTGCAGCCCTTTGATTGATACTCTCTCAACCTCCTTATCCCTGTGCTTTAACGCCACTACAACGCAGACTTTTCGCGCACGACTTTTGTTTGGTCGACGAAGAAGAAAAGAAAATATTCAAAGTCAACACACTTCTAGTTAAATATTAATGAAAATGCGACGCGCGAAAATCTCTTTTCTGAGCTGTGCGAATAGGGCCCTTTTCTCGGGGCATTACTTAGGGCTTTCCGGAGGCGATCGCTTAGGGGAGAACGACGACGGGAAAGTGCAAATTAAACGACGTGTTTACATCAGATTTGCGGTGGGTTTTTTTTTCCTCGCCTCCTTAAATAAGGGTGAACATGATTTTGGGATTGTGCTTTGGAACACCTTACATCATAATTACTGCAAGTCGCTCGTATACGTCGACGAGTCCAATTCCTACGCCGATCCGTCAAAGATGACTTAAAATATGGTCAATCATCGTTTTTAGAATTATATCCTGATTTTTTTATGCATAATATATAATACTTTGCTTACGGCTAAATGACGGTGGATTCTAACCCCAACCCTCCACAATAACACTACAGCCTGTTTAACAGTGCGTGAAACAATCGTACAGTGTACCGTTGATTGAACGAATGTATGGGCATAAAATCACGCTCTCGACTAGAACCGACTTTGACAGATAGCGGCTTGTTGCCAACACACCGCTAAATACTTTTGTTTGTTATCTTGTCAATGCCAGCGTGTCCGCAACGACTCAAGCAGACAGACTCATATGTATTAGCGGTCGCTGCATTTCCTTAAGCCTTGTAAAGACTATAATTTTATTTTCGCAAAATGTGCCACTTATGTATCTGTTGTAAGTTTAAATTGGCTACAAAATATCGAATAACTCTTCTTTGCCTTACGTTCGTATTATACATATATTAAACGTTTTCTGAAAATATTTCCGTTTTAATATAAAATATTTCAGCTTTTTCTCAGTATCCAGAAGCGCTTAATTACGGTAACCATTCTTTCGCGACCTCCTCGGACATCAATCAAAGCCATTGTGTTCGGAAACAAGATTTTCGGCGACGTTAAATCGCTTGATGAATAACACTGTTGGATTTCGCGATCCATATTTTCCGTATAATGGTGCACACTTAAGTGACAAGTCTTTTTCCTCGGTGGAAGGAATAAAAAAAAGAGGAAAAAACCTAAATTATTTTTCTCGCCGCGCCCGCGGACACTTGCTAAGATTCACTTATTCAAAAATCTCCGAAGCAAATTTTCCTCTGGTGGGTGTTGCGATAAAAAAAAAGATTTTTTTTACCCCGGTTCCTTCTTTCCTCCCCTGCTCTACCCCGCGAGGGAGATTAATTTTCTTTCGGGCCTGTCCTTAATTTAGGACGGGCGATCACTTATAGAGGATCTTACGGCGTTGTGCGTTTGCACATAATTAATCACTTAATTCGCGGGCGAAGGGGATGGCGAAAAAAAAAGCAATTAAAGATTTCAGTGTCGTCTTTGTAGTTTGGGGGGGCTGCGAAGGATTGTTTCACGGAAAAGTTTCCCATTCATTGCGCTTGTCGCCGTGGTTTAAAAATTAACGATCAGATCAAAGGTTGAACGGTTAAGATCAACCATGCAATAATTTTTTATAAACGCAAAAATAGAAAGATTGCTTTCTACCACAATCTATGTATGTACACATATGCAGATTATCGGCAACTTCGTATGAAAAAATCAATATTCATATGCATGTTCATCGATCTAAACGCCCCTTTAGAACCGTTCGTAGTATTGTGTGGCATTTTTTTTTTTTTTACCTTAAATTCCCCTCTTCACAGGGACGACCCTTAGCGCGCGGTCAATTAATCAAATTCATCCCCCTTTTCGCTGGTTGGAGATATTATAATTATTTTAAAATAATTTCCTCGTCATTTTCGCTTTGATGCAAACATTTTGTGTCACGTCGCTTGAAAGTTCCCAACTATTAAAAAAAAATGACCATAACGTTGCGATTCCAAGTCAAAGTTAAATTTAACGGTGGAAATTATATGAAAATGTAATTTTTTTCTAAAAGGAAGTGTCAATACTATGTAGGTTCGATCTCGGTCTTGGCACATTTGAAATTTAGATTTTTTCTGACGTCGACGGCGAGAAAAAGTTTGTCTTGCACAAATATCGCACGAACGAACGTCGCCGCCTAACATCATCGTGATTTTACTTAAATATCCCCAAATGACGATTCGCAAAATAGGGCATTGTCGTGTGCTCGAAGCGGGAAGGGTAGAAACGAGGAGGGACTTCTTTTCCGTTGGCCACAAACCCTCCCGTCGCTGTTACATTATTTATAACGAACCGTCGGGTACGAAATGTCAACGAAGAAGACATGCCACTCGAGTTTATTACATATTTTTTCTTTTTTTTTTCTCCTCCTTTTACGGCCTTTTGTCCTTAACTCAATTGAATTATAATAACGAAGCTCGAAATCAAAAGTTTTTATTTGATATTTAACGTACATTATGCATATTTGTAATTTGGTTTTATAATGCGATGGTAATGCGACTGTGTGTATAAAAGAAACCTCGACGTTCTTTGCGGCTTGAATTCATTCATTTTGATTCGAACTGACAACTAACGTTTGGTTTCGCACAACTCGATAGTTGTAACAAAACCACCACTCTTCCGAGCGAATCAATCAATATACATTCATAGTAGGTACCTATACCATATCATCATCATCATTTTCAGCCGTTCACTATCCACTGCTGTATGAAGGCCTCTCCAATCCTCTTCCATTCCTGTCTGTCTTGATTAATCTTGACTGCACACATTCTTCTCAATTCATCAGTCCATGGTCCACTCGGTCTACCTTGCTTTCTTTCACATCCACTCGGATACCATTCCAGTATTTCTCGCGTCTATCTGCCATCCATTCTTCTCACTATGTGTCCAGCCCATTGCCACTTTGGTCATGCTTCTTACCCATTATACTATACATATGTACATACATACATATATATGTTATCCCGAATTATTGTAAATGGCTCTTACGTGAAAAAAGCAATATTTTGCCGAATCAAGCAAAATATCTGATTATTACGTTTAATTGCAGCTGTCAAATATAGATTTAATTTGAAAAGCAAAAGCCTATAGAAACTGTCATTTTAACAGTTATGATTATGATATGATGATAGTTGATGAGTATAGCTCAATGATCTCTTGAGCGAAGGTCCGGGGTTCGATCCCCACACGTCGAATGACTTTCTCAGCATATCGTCATTGGCAAGATCTGAACGTTACTAAATCCAGATCGGTCGGCTCATGTTATAATTTGCCAATTTATCGAAATTATGTACGTAATTTATTGTGAGACGATTCCGTGAAAAATTGGCACCTCCTATCAATTATTCATACGTTAACCTGTTACTAGATCTGGATCCTTGTGTTTTAAAACCTGTTGACTAAATTTCCCCCAAACGAAACAACATATGGTATTGCCGGGCGAAAAAAATACAATTGACTCTTTTCAATCCAAAATCTACGCGGAATATGGTTAACCCATGCGGGTCGATTCGTGCGAATAAAACTTATTGCAGTGCAAATTTTCAAGTTGCACTCGCTATTGCACTATGAGCAGTTATATCGGCGCAATTTCTGACACGCGAATCTTCTCCGACCGGGAAAACTTGAAAGTTCGCAATTCGCGTAACGAACTCTCTGTCCAACTTTTTCTTATGTTGCGCCTCTCTCTCCCCTTTGTTCGGATTTATTAGGTCTTCCATTTAATATAATTCAACTACTCCCGCTGTACATTGGCCACTGTGGTAAACCGCGCCACGTTATTATAATAATAATATGCGAAAGTTTCTACCGTGGAAAATTTTATCAATTTACGTCGTCGAGTTAAAGGATCTCGCATGGAACTTTCGCATATTGGTGTGTTAATCTAATACTTGCAGTTTGGCAATCGTATCAATTGATTTAATACGTTGCTAAAGCGATGTGATTTATTGTACCGAAGTCTCACTGTCAATGGTAGTAAAATTTTACGATCCTCTCGAAAGTTTTTGTACGCAAGAATAGGGGGAAAAGTGAAGAGGATAAGTTGAAAAGTAACATGAAAAAGAACATTTGATAAAAAAAAAAAAACAATCAACTGTTAAAATAAATTTTTCTTTCGTCTTAATATAATATAACATGTGATAAAAAATCACCAAAAATTTTAGCTTTGTTGAAACTCGATAGACAATGTTAACAACTATCGGAAAATTTGGAAACTATGTATGTATTGGAAATAATTTTAAATGACTTGAAATCAGCAAATGCTACAAACTCAGTGTATTATTAACACAAAACTTATTAAAAATCAAAACGTATTAAAAAATCTAATTAAAACGTATTAAAAATCTAAAATAAATTATTTTTAAAGCCAAATTTTGTGACGTGATAATAATGATTTTGAATCAATTAAAATATTTAAATTTTAGCACTGACTTCTCTCGTACTTCGTGTATAAATTTAGTAAAAATTATTTTAACTACTAGAACAATACACAAAATTCTATAAAAACTAACTGGTTCGCCCGCCATATGACGGTGGATTCTAGCCCCCACCCGCCCACCACTCGTGCACGCTAGTTTTTGTACAATAACAGTACAGCACCTGGCCCGTTTGACAGTAGGCGAAACAATTGTATAGTGTACCGTTGATTGAATGGGTGTATGGTAGATAGCTTGTTACCAACACACCGCTAAAATAATTTGTTTGATATGTTGGCAATGCTGGCTTAACCACAACTACCCAGACGAACAGGCATAAGCTTTACACTAATATACATATGTACATATATCATCATCATTTTCAGCCGTACACCATCCACTGCTTGATGAAGGCCTCTCCAATCCTCTTCCATTCCTGTCTGTCTTGATCAAACTTGAATCCTCACATTCTTCTCAATTCATCACCCCATCGTTCACTCAGTCTACCTTGCTTTCTTTCACATCCTCTCGAATACCATTCCAGTATGTGTCCATTCTCGCTATGTGTCCACTTCAACTTTTTCACACGTTCCGCTATATCTGCCACCTTGGTCATGCTTCTTACCCATGTATTCCCCTTATACCTACATAGGTACATATGTAGGTACATTAATCTTTTCATCATTATGTGTGTGCGCTGGATCTTACGTAACATTCTCGAATTCGACATCCACGTTTCACATCCATACGTCATAACTGGCAGTACGTATTGGTCGTATACCTTATTTTTTAAGCATAGCGGGATGTTGGATTTAAAGACTGTGTTCATTCTTCCAAAAGCCCTCCATCCTAGTTTCATTCTTCATTTTATTTCCACTTCTTTACATCCAGTCATAATAATAATGTGACAGATTTTAGTATGACACGTCGAATACGTGAAAAGTAGCTACTTTCGCAGACAGCAGCTTTGACATAGAGTCGTCTGCTAAGTGTGACATCAACCGTCGAGGAGTAAATACTATCTACTGATTCATGTTTGCATAGAGTGGCGTAGGAGCAGCTTGTTGATCCGATGGCACATCCGTAAACAACCGAAATACGGCCACTTGTTGCCTTCATCTACTTACTATAACCAGTGTATACATACACATAAACCGTACTCAAACCCCATTCGGGAATACGGAGTAGTGTACATAATGTATGTACATACATACATACATATATACATACATACATACATACATACATACATACATACATACGTACTTACAAACTCGCGAGACTGAACTTAACGCGACAAACACCTCGAAAACAGCTTTAATAACATAAACTTTAATAGTAATTCTCAACGTAGCCTAATCTGTGCAATAAAAGTATTACGTCGATATCGTGCAAATTGTCATCATTATTGCTTATTAGTAGGTACTGGGGTAGTTTCTGAAGCATTTTATTCGATTGAATGGTAGACATGGCGACAGTGCCTATTGTAAGGTTTCATCATTATGATAAAATGTACACATCCAATCTCGTACGTTTCCCGAGACTTACCGTGCAAGTTTTGCGCATTGTAGAATAAAAAAAATAAAATAGTTCGCCCGCTGAAACGCAAAGTCCACATTATAGCAGCAATCGGTTCGAGGAAATCTCTCACCACATAAAAATCACACCGATTGTCGCGATATTGGAATCGAGTGTTTATTGATTATTTATTGCAACTAATGGTCGTGCGACACGACATCGGTATACTGGTATAGTAATGACGGTTTTATCGGACATTCGTTTAATGAAAATGCAATTACAATACATAGGTACAATGTGTGTACAGTTCGCAATCTACCGTCGGAATTTATCCAGCACGTCCTTCGATACTCACTTAACGTATTTCGCAACGCGGATGTGCTCGAATGTCATTGGAGAAAAACTCAAATTCAACACTTCAAACTCGATACAATGCTATAAATTCGTTTTGTATTGGAGTTGTAAGTTGTGTGTTGATCACACTTAATTTTATAGTATTGCGTTCATGTGCGATTTCTATCATTCGATAAATTACTACAAATCAGACGTAATAAATAACGCTGATTAGTTTGAGTGTGGAACTTTTCGTTCAACTTAGCAAACTTATGCAGTAGTTTATAGATATAGTACCGCCTTAAGAAAAAGTTCTAAATGTGCACATTTCTCTTAAATTGATCATTTTAAATGACTTAAAACGCGTTTTATTACATGTTTAAGCATTCCGTCACCGGTTTGACTGCAATCGACAAAAAAACTTTAAAGAGTCACTTCTTATGATTGCGATAGAACCGTACAAAGCTCATTTTCGATGACTGTTTGGAATTATTATATATGTATGTATGTACATGTATATAATAGCCCTATTCCGTCTGTGTCTGTCTGCTGATAACGCTCGCTGAGGTAAATAATTAAAAGACACAAACCGTCCGCGCGCGAGTGGGATTTGAACCCCAGCTCACCAGTTCGGGACTGTGAACGTTTACGCTATGATCCAAACGGAGGTGATAACGAGCCTGCTACGATTCGACAATATCAATTGTCAATAGGCTCGCCACATTGCTAAATTGTTACGTTGTCGTATTATAACGCGCCATCTATGCAACAACTATAAAAACTATTAAATTTAATGTTATTTTTCAGTACGGGTTATGGGAACGCTCCGTTGATATTCAACGGGCTTACACTCGTTTTATATACATATATACGTATATAATAGTCGAAATCCGTCTGTCTGTCTGCTGATAAAGCTCGCCTCGGTAAACGATCGAAAGATACGAACCGTCCGCGCGCGAGTGGGATTTGAACCCGCGATCACCAGGTTGGAAAGAATCGTGTGCTCAACACTATCATCCAACGGAGGCGATGGATGACGCGCCTGCTACGATTTGACAATATCAATATCAATATCTCGATAGGCTCGCGACTTTGCTAAATTGTTACGCGTTGTATTATAAACGCGCCGTCTGCGTATGCAACAACTACACATTAAAAACTATCAACTACACGTACATACATATACACATACATACACGCAGCCACACACATCGCTTGATATACATACACTAGTGTAAGCCCGTTGAATATCAACGCCCGCTGAATTTTAAATTACGTAAAGCGCTTTTTAAATAGAGATCCCCACTAATTAATCGAAAAAAAAAAAAAAAAAAATTTTTTACTTTACTATTTATATTATAATTATTAATTATTTTATATAATAATATTCTGCTATTTTGTAAGTGATTTTTTAAGTGAGCTTAAAATAATAGTTTATAAAGCGCCATCTAATTGATCCAAAGGTAACGATAATTTCTATAATTTAATTAATACCCAGTTTTATTTTTATTATATTATAATTATTAATTATTATATATATAATAATTATAATTTTGTGAGTAAAAAAACACGACTTGTCGTCGTGGGTTCGAATCCCACTCATTCTGGTATTTTAATTATTTTTCCTCATTTCCTATTTATTTTAACTATAGATAATGTTTAAAAGGACTAAATTCAGCAAGGGCGATAGAGTATAGCATTAGTGCGATGACTCTTAAGCCTAAGGTCGTGGGTTCGATCCCCCACTCGTTCTAGTGGGTTTTTTTTAATAATTTTTCCTCAGCGAGCGTTATCAGCAGACAGGCAGACAGACAGACAGACAGACGGACGGATTTCGGCTATTATATATAATAATATGTATGTATATTCAACGGGCTCACATTAGTGTACGTACAATATAAAAGCACAGCGATAATATGAATTTGTACACGTTCATTTATTGTTTCACCATTTTATACAACCCGTAACGAGTTCACGCATATTATACTCGTATTATAAAATTATCGCTTTTATTAACCGCCGACAGTTTCACGGAAGGGGGTTTTTTTCGGGGGGGGGGGTGTGAAAAAAGGAAGGGGGGTGTAGAGTTCTCGTACGGTTTTATCCTGAAGTCAGATTTTGGCGGCAATGGTTTATTTTATTATTATTAATTCTATCAAATTTTACGATTTCCCGCCTTCCCCATTCCGTATCTGGAAATGTAGGGGATGACGCAGGAGGCCGGCGATCCAAACCACCCTCAATTTTCCTCCTTTTCCCTTTTTTTGCCTTCCCCTCGCCCTTCGCCCCCCTATCCCCAACCATGCAAACCTCCCGTGCTATATCTGGGAAGCGTCTTCACGTGGTCCACAGATAACGGGGGCTCTTAAAGCATCGGGAGATAGATGGCCCCAGCGGCTGACCGACGCGGCGCCGCCAGATCTAGGGGGTTGTCTCGCGACCGAGGGGGTGAAAAGTTCCCCATTGAAGGGGAGGAAAGCTTTTCCGGGGTTGGGGGCGACGCCCCATGCCGGCGCCGCGGTGAAGATTCGTCGACTGAAACGCTTTTCCCCATTGAAATGTGCCGCCGCTCTTCTCTCCTCTGCGTGCGATATCTCCGTGTAACGAACGAGTGTTCGTACGGTAACTTTGCGTGCGAAAATCGACGTGCCATTTCGCACTCGCCCAGTTTCACCGAAAAGCTAGCCTTTTTACGCGCCCTCGTTTCGCACTTCTCTTCCGTCGCGAAAATTCATTTTTCTTTTTACCGTGTCGGCTCTGGCGTGTCTTTTTACTCGTGTGTCGATTCACCTGTACACTCGAAAAGTATCAAAACCCCACACTCGTACGAACACTTTCATGTACACTAAAGGTGTCTGTAAACGATCAACATATTCGCGGCAATGTATTCACGGCGTTGATGTGGGGCCGGAAATATAGTCGTGTTTTGCGACATTATTGTTGCTATGGCGAGTATTGTTGACATACTGTCGATGGTATCGCTCGGTAGTATACGAAAATATGTTTCTTTAGTATTCGGAAATATAGTCGTGTTTCCCGACACTATTGTTCCACTATTGCTGGTATGGCAGTGTGTTGGCTGATATCGCTCGGTATACGAAAATACGCGGCAATATAATATGTTTCTTTCCTACTCCCTCACATACGCGGCGCTCTGTCGCTGAGGTGCGGACACGGCACGATACGAGTGTTGACCTTTGGCGAATCTGGGCAATAATAAAACAGCAACTACTTGCCGGCAATCATTCAACGACACATTACTGCGACACATATTGCGCATGTGATGCCGAAAGTGTTTCTGGGTGGTTGACTGAATATTGACCGCAATATTGCGTGCAATAGTCGTGTCCGCACCTCGGCGACAGAGACCCGCGTATTTGAGTGAGCAGGAAAGAAACATATATTGCCGCGTATTTTCGTATACCGAACGATATCATCGGCAATATTTCAACAATACTCGCCAACCTACTGTCATACCAGCAATAGTAGAACAATAGTGTCGGGAAACACGACTATATTTTCGGCCCACATCACCATATTGCAGTAATATTACCAGCAGTGCTTGCCGGCAATACATTGACGTGAATATGTTGATCGTTTACAGGCACCTTCATATTATACTTACAATAATTATTACACCATAGTTTTTAAATCCAACATCCCGCTATGTTTGAAAATGAAAGCATACGAGCAATACGTACTGCCAATTATGACGCATGGATGTGAAGCGTGGACGCTAAATTCAAGAATGTTAGGTATTTAAGATCCAGTGCACACAGAGAAGCATGCAAAGATGTGTGCTTGGTATAACAAGAAGAGATTGTAAGAGGAATATGTACATACATGGGTGAGAAGCATGATCGATAGTGGAACGTGTGAAGTGGACACATAGTGATAGCAGATGGACGCGAGAAATACTGGAATGGTATCCGAGAGGATGTGAAAAAAAGGAAGGTAGACCGAGTGGACGATGGGCTGATGAATTGAGAAGAATGTGTGGTGTCAAGTGGATGCAGATTGCTCAAGACAGACAGGAATGGAAGGGGATTGGAGAGGCCTTCATCCAACGGCTGAAAATGATGATGATGATATTATACTACCCTTTTGATAAAGTGCGACATATGCAGAATTACAACCATACCGGAACAATTACATGATTTTACTCTAAATGCAAATGATGTTTTAGCAACACTAGAGGAATGCAAACATAGATATGCATAGTGTAACATATGTACATACATATATGCAAACATATGCATATCTTATACCTTAACGATTGAAATAAAAGCTATCACTATATTATGCCAAACTTCTAAATGTAATATATAATGTACATATGTAGAATTATACTCGAAGAAAAAATTTTTTTTTTTTAATAAAAGATGTTTTAGTAACACTGTAGGGGAGAAAGCTGAGAAATTTTGTTCTCTGGACCTAATGTCTCTATTCTGTACTTTGTGCGAGTAGTGGAGAAGGGGACTTTCAATTCAAATGTAAGACAACTGTGAGCTAACCGGTATTATGTAAGGGAAAAAAAATATACGTATATTTATAGAATATCTAGTTTTCCCAATACCAAAAATATACACGCGCACTATACAAAGGCAGGGAAAGGGGGGTGGAGTATTTTAGGGCTGCCGGATTTATTTCCTCGGCAAATAGGTCAGAATGGCAATTGAATTCTAATTGATGGCCAGCATTGAGTACAATATTGCCCAAATTTTTATCAGCCGATACCCTCACCTACCTTTTGAGGGTTCAATTTTCAATTCTGTACACCGAAATAGTAGTGAGCTTATTTAAGCGATAAATCTCGTCAGTTTCTGGCGAAGTGAAGAGAATGAGAGATGGAAGGGGCGAAATTAAATTATGCGTCGTCGGTCTGAAGAAAGTTTAAAAAATGGGTTATTTTGACTGGGTTTGCAGATTTTTATCCACTCTAATTGTTTTCTAAGCGGTCGAATTTGCCGCTCCGGCGAGCCCTTTATGCGCAGTAATTATTTAAGAGTACGGCCCTGTCAACCTGCCGCCCAGAAAACTGGTTTTCCCATTTTTCCGCGTAAAATATTTCACAAATCGCGTTAGACACCCAATTAAGCACATCTCGTCTTATGCGCTACGTCGATGAGGGGGATGGCTTGCAATTTTTTTCCTTATTTTCACTAAAAGTTACTTGTTTTAACCGGTTTTGCTTCATTTAATTATTCACCAACCTAGTAAATACCTCTATAAGTCTATCAACTAACTTATTTATAAATTTTATTACATATGTTTAAAAATTATATAATAAATATATTTTGTTTATTGTTACAGGTTGAGAAAAACTACGCTTCACAATGCGATTCAAAAATATTACTGTAAAAAGAATGTGCTATTTTCTATTTATTTTATACAATTTTTTTTTTTATTGTCATTTACACAGTACAATTTCAAAATATGTTTTATCATTTTGACGTCGTAATTTGTATGCGCACATTTGAAACATCGAAAAGTCAACTGAAATTACCTCAATCTTTGATAGAGCAATTGTAGACGATGTGAGGGTGTAGGAAAAGTTAATTCTATTAAAAAAAAAAAGTTCGCTGATTTTCGATGCGCTATGTGTGAATTTATTATACATAGTGTGCGTGTTTCTGTATGCGTGTACGTATAAACATATATATTTTATTTAGTATAAAATTTTAATCGTATTCGATGGATACATTTCCTGGTTTATTTGTGATAAATACACGAGACGTGTACGTCACGCTTAAAGCTCTTTTTATAAGTGAACTTTTGTACTAAGTTGTAAGCTCAAAAAAAAAATTACCACGTGAAAGTCATAGACTTTTTTGTCGCTAAGCTAAAATTACGATAATGTGAAAAAAAAATAACGAATATTAGTCAATTATTATGTAAATGAATGAAAATGTCGTTCAGTTATGTATTTAGTCATTTTTATTATAGCAAGTTTTAAGTATAAACACACGTACACATAATATATAATATAAATGATGAATCGGTTTTCACAAAACGGGTGATTTTATACTGACTGCATTACATGTATGGAGTGTACTAAGTGCAGTGAAAAATGAAATACGAGTGCACTAAACACTTGCACTTTTAAAGTTACAGCCGCCGTAGCCTCAAAGATCTCAATACAGTAAAATAATTACATGCAGTAATGCAAGTTTAAATCTTTTTCTTTAGTGTAAGTTCGTATGAAAAACATTTCTTCACGCAATTATGTAATAGAATTACCTTATCAAAAGCGCTTAATATATTAGTCGGAACACACAATTTTTATACAATTCGTGTACGAATTTTAAATTTATGTTTCAATTAGGAAATTTTAATGTGAGAAATCGAAGAAATAATCAAATGTTAAAATTTTCATTGAAAGTGTTCATTATTTTTACTAATATGACGTACAATTCTGGTCTAATTTGATCATCACAATGTATAAAGTATGTATTGTCGAATTTGCATGATTGGTTATTTCCATGAGCAATTTCGACATTTAGTGCGCCAGTCTTGTATGTTGACATTTTTTTTTTTGTGCATGTTTAATATATGGTGCTTATGATAATATGTCAATAAATATTTTAAATTATATATAATTATGAATTCTGACCGAAACTGGAGGACCACATCTCTAAATAATTTTTCAACTGAATTCCGTATAATTTAAAATGCCTCGACAGCTAATAAATAAAGTTTAAATAAGATTGTGCCATAAAATGTATCTATAAGGCTTCATTTTTATTGAAATTTTGTTTAACTTAAACCGTCGCTTCAGATACGTGTATATATTATTCATTTTAAACTCTTTTTTTTATTACAAACAGTAAATCTGATTTCCGTACAATTTGTAAAGATGTCGTATATACACAAAGTAATTGAAAAAAAAATGAATTTATGTTTGTGTACTTATATTTTGCAATCGCAAATTGTGCGTAACTATTACTTTCATTATTTATTTCGAATGGTGTGCTTCTTGACAACTAAACGTAGTTAAATATAATAATAAAAATGTTAAAAACTAATTTGTAAGTAGTTAATTATACTATGATTATTATTTTGCTATATGTATCCATAATACGATAACGTAGCTATAAAATTATTTCGGTGCAATTCGATGTTTTGCCTTAACGGGTTCAATTATCTAAAATTAAAAAATATGTGAATGAATTGATTAACTAGGCAGCTCTCGCTGTGACGAATTAATGTTTCATTTAACTAACCGTTCGTTTAGCGAAAATAAACGCCACATAATTGTATTGAGAATGAACTCATTAACTTAAAACTAAATAACAATCACTTTTCAAATGTAGGGCTTTGAGTAGACAGCTGACAATGAGAAATTATTTTCAGCTAAGCTTCATTCTGACCAATGTCAAATTAATAAACACTTCTTTTCAACTATACGTTCATAAGAGCTTCTTTATTCGTGCGTTAAAAACAAGCGTCAATTAAAGTAATCCATTCTACTATGTTTTGTTAAGCGAGAACTGCCTACATATACAAAATAGTACCTCAGTTAAAACAATCCGATAGAATACTGTGAAATCATTGAAATTTTTATTTCTGGTTTTAGCCACTGTCGTGAAAATTCAGAAAAAAGTGGGTAAATGAATGCGTACCTAGTTAAAATCTTTTTACCTGAATTTTATGTAGTTGAAATGAAATATAGTTGAGATGAAATATGCATATTTTTTACATGTACGATTGAAAATTTTATAGGCAAATGCTTTTAGCATCCGTTCAAATCGTGTATAGTTTAAAATAGTAATGTATGTAGATAGTATTTAGCCAGAAATTTTTGAAGTGTTCCATATTTTGATAATCAAATTTTATTTTACACATTTAATGTTAAAATTATTATAAAAATATCTATTGCATATTTATGTAAGAAAGCTTTAACGGTAAAGATTGTCAGTTTGTTTGATCAGTGCGTGATAATTTGCAAACGAAAATTCTTATTTGAATTAAGATTTCTACCATTACTTTTTGCTAATTTCCTCTCACGGAAGAGATGAACGTCTTAATTTGCTACCAGAAAATTCTAAAACTCACTGTCCCTAGTTTAATTAACAATACAATCCTAAACCAATTAATAAATAGTGCATCATTCGATTATTTTTTTTCGATGTGTATATATGTGTTGATTTGATCAATTTACCTCAAAGTGTTAATTTGAACTGTGTTTAGCTATAATTTGCAAAACGGACTATGATCGATCGTAAATGTCATATAATTATTATTATTATATAGTAATTGGGACGAGTCCCTAATGTAATTATTGTTTACGTATATATTGTAATATTTTTATATAATACAAATATAGTGTGATTGTGTATAATAATATATATTATACATATAAACAAATGTTATGTAGTTGATATGAATGTAATTATTTGTAATTATATTATTAAATATAGTTGTTTAATTTAAGCTTTGTAACAGGAATATGGGTTATAAAAAACATTACATCGATTTCAAAAACCGAAACGTCGAAGACAAATACAAAATGAAAAAATAAAACTGTCACTGTTATAATGAATATCTATATGTGTAAAAAAAAAAAAATAAATGAGATTTTCAGATTAACCAAATTTTTGTCTATTACCTTTAATATTGTATGTTCACACATTTAAATTACATTTTTAAATCAAACGTCTACATACATATATGTACATATGTAGTAAACGATTCGGTTAGCGAGAATTTCGTGCTTGTGAAAATTTCGTGAAAGTGTGCCACACGGTGTGTTTTCGACCTTTTTCGCGTAAATCTAATCTGGGAAATTAAAAAGCGTTTTTATCCGCATTTTACGCTTAAGGGATGGCTTCAAAACTGCAACGTAATACATATTATGATGGATCAAGTCTAGTCCCCGATCCTTTTGTGGGGTGTTATTGAAATCTGAAAATCGCCAGGACTCTCGAGGAAGACGATCTTCTTGTTTTTCTTCCGAGAAACGATTCTTTATTCTCTTACCGAAATTTTTCATAATAAAACGAATTTTTAAAAGGCACCCTCGAAGAATATAAAATAGCGCATTATTTAAATAATTTTTTATCAGCAACTTTTGTCGAACTTGTTAAAGTGATTTTCATTAATTTGCTGGATGTCGAAAGTTTCGCTTTTTTCTTTATATGCATATTTCATAACCTTGGTGAAAATTCCAGGTGTAATTTCGCGAAAGTGATTCACATTCAGCCACGCAAAAAGAAATAATACAGGTCGTTTTGTTTCTTTATTATTATTAAATTGGAAGCTCGGTCACACTGCCCGCCGACAAAGTATGAAAAAACGTAGTCTTAATGCAATTTTTCAGGAAAGTCGCCGCCATCGTAGCCGAGAACAAAGTTAAATTAAATGTGTGAAGTTTGCTAAAGTTCACCTGACTGAAACTTCGCCGAGAATTATTGTTTGGTGACCCATTTGAATAATGCCGTATTTTAGCCTAACCGAATGAATTTTTTTTTTATATACATATGTACATACACATCTCAATTTTACATTTAAAGCATTCGAAAAATTATCTAAATCTTCGAGACTTCAATTACATGTACAACTTGCGACTTTATAAAAGGAATTTAAATTTTATTTATAGAAGGAATATAAATTTTATTTATAAAAGGAAACCTTAAATTTTCACACAATGAAAGACATTTTGGTTATGAATGTAAAATTCTGAATTTTTCTTTGAAGATACGTGAATAAAATGTAGCTTGTCACAATATTCCACAAATAGCTTGAAAAGAAGAATTATTATATTTTCTTTTAAATTACTAAAATAATTAAATAAAACAACACCAGAAGCTTTGTAATGAATTCGATCATTTATATTTTTAAACTGAAAGCCGTTTTTATTTCTAAGCTGGCAAGGTAAGAAACTACAGAGTTTTCATCTCACGAAGGGGAAATTTCACGCATAGAGGACGAGAGAGTGAGTGAGTGGAGACGAGAGTGGGGATTTCCCCTTCGAGAGATAAAAACAATTATATATACATATGTACTTTAAAATGGCACAATTAAATATTTTCAACCGTTCACCATCTACTGCTGGATGAAGGCCTTTCTAATCCTACTCCATTCCTGTCTGTCTTGAGCAATCTGCATCCACTTGACTCCACACATTGTTCTCAATTCATCACCCCATCGTCCACTCGGTCTACCTTGCTTTCTTTCACATCATCTCGGATACCATTCCAGTATTTCTCGCGTCCATATGCCATCCATTCTTCTCGCTGTGTCTACACCAACTTTTTCACACATTCCACTGTATCTGCCACTTTGGTCATACTTCTTACCCATGTATTCCTCTTATGCCGTATCATCTTTCCATGCTTCTCTGTATGCTCTGGATCTTATGCAAAATTCTTGAATTTAGCATCCACGTGAAACATCCATACGTCATAACTGGGAGTAGGCATTGATCGTATGCCTTCTAAATCATTGATTATTTAAATAGAAACGGGAATACATTGTACTTTTTACTTATTACTTGTTACTAGACATACAATAAAATGCTTGCTAAATTGTGAAAAAAATAGCATCACGTTAAGAAGAAGAGTATTCTAAAAGAGCTTTTGCCTATTATTTGCCTAAAATTACCGTAAAATCTTCATCTAAATCGATTCTAATTATAATTTAAACTCATTACAAGAGGGAATCATACAATTTATTCTGTTCCAATAAATTTATTATATTATAACAACTTTATTGAATAAATTAGTATTTAACCTTCATAGTTTATATTTTTAATCGTGTAAGAAACAATTAAACTATTTAACTGGAAATAAAACCTAATCAATACTCGAAATAAGTCGTGTTTCGGCCAACGATAATTTGTCCCACCCAAAACAAATTCTATACTAGCTGTTATAACACGCTATACAAAAGTGACATCTTGCGGCAACGCACGTAAGCATATGGTAACGTATTTTTGCCAACACAGGATAATCTCGTCTTACATGGCGCGCATGTGCGTAATAACGATGGTCATATACCTGACCAAAGATCATATGTTTATAAACGTCAGCTCTATAATCAGTAGCAGGTGAATTTTGTACGCGCATGCGACTATCAGGAATTTGGCACCTCTTAAATAGGTGCTCCTCCGCCCAAAGACCCCTTATCAGGTAAGATAAGGCCTCAACAGTGTGACTAAATCATTGGGCCTCACTTAATTGCGACCTACATTTTGCGCACAATTTGCAAACTTTCCATACGTGTATTTGTACTCTAAAGGTTTTTTTTTTAAATCGATAAGTTTTTTCAGTGATAAAAGTGAAACATATTTAAGTTTAAGTTTAAAATTTTTTTTTATACTGAAGATTTTTTTTCAGCATTATCTTAATTGTATGATAACCCTCAAAATAACACTATAAATTTGTTTGATTTAGCGTTATTGTAAGTGAACCAAATAAAATTTTCACAAGATAAAACTTATGTTTACCAAATACGTATGTAGACTTACCATATTATTTATCTCTCAAAATAGGACAAGGATTTTAGGTGAGGAAAAGTTTTTTGAGCAAAAATGCGCCGCAAATTTTTTATTTTAGTTGAGAACATTTTGCATTTTACCTATTTGAATTTTATAATAAAATTACTAGATTTTTTTTCTAGAAACAGCATAATCTTTAGTCGATCCCGAATTTGCGTTGTGAATTTTGTAATGAATATTGCTTTCCGTTTATCAAATTTACTACAATGGTCCAATTTTGCTTACCAAGCTCTGGCCAATGACTATACGGTCTTCCCAGGCTCATGCTTATCTGTTAACGAAAAGGATTAATGGTCAAAGGAAGGGATCGTTATTTTTTCGCAGTATGCATTTGTTTAAACTTTGGTTCTCAACTACACTAGCTAATTTGTAAAAAGAAGTCAGAAGGACTTCTTGGAACTTTTAACATGTGCTCTATTGCAATACCGCACACTTTATTCGAAACTGGTAATCCAATAAGCGTGTTCTTATGAGAAACTACATATATTTAAACGACTGCATTCAATAATGTGAGTACGTTGGACTGGTGATCACCTTGATGACTTTGCGTTTTGCTTCAACTAATTATAAACGTAATTATTTGAAAATAGCCAATGGTGCACAATGTTAAATAGCTCACTAATTAATTCTTTTAATTGATCTTTTTAATAGAATTTTTCGTTTTTTTTGAATTTCCTTACAGCGTGTCCTGCTCCTCTCCCCTAGACAAATAATAAAAATAATAGTATTTCGCATATTTTAATTGAAAACTAAAAAAAGTTAACAATAAGATTCTTATTACCGTATTATATCCGGCCGTCCACCTAATTCTTGTATTGAAATCGATCGCCTTGCAAATTAAAATAAAAAAGGAGCTCCCAAACTGATAAAGGTTTGCTTTATTAAGGCATCTGTAAATGCAGTTTCTTTTAGGCAAATCTAATTTGTCACAAACTCTCGACAACCTCTGTTGACTGTTATACACTACCCTATCAACAATTATTGTCAGAAATCTACCCTCTCCACCAAAAGCATAAATATGAAACGATTTTCAAAGAATGAAACGATAGATGCGTACAAAATGACAAACCGGCCGGAAAGTTGGGACTTACATATTATGGTAAACTACATACATACATATATACCTATGTATGTACATTCATATGTACCATAAAAAATATGGTATATGTAGTAAAGTTTCATACTTAAATTAAATTGTATACCTAATAGTGATTCCTCAAGTTGCATTAATAGTTCCGAATTTATCATCATAAATTATTTAAATACATAATATATTCAAGTTTGCATAGAAAATTGAAAATCATTGCTATTTTCGATTTATTGTATGAATATGTATGAAATTGACCTTCTGCCTTAAGTTTATGTAATCTTTTTTTTTTGTTCACTTAAAATCACGTAATTTTTCAAGTGCTATCACGTTTGATATAAATAGCTAGGTATTTTGTAATCATCTAGAAAAATCTCTTCGCTATTATCTCATACTAATTAGATATTGCCATTTATTTCCACTGAAAATAAGATTAATTTGATTAACGCATAGTTCGCAATTTATGATGATGAAAAGTCCGAATCTAATAAGAACGAATCGATTATAGTAGAATGGAAAATGTCGCAAACGAATGAGGTCTAATGAGAATAAGATGGAAAACGCATAAAATATCATAAAATACATACAAGGTCGAAAATCTTGATTAAGACACGAGGAGTAATTTCTTTAAGCATTTAACCAGTGATTTCTCAACCTTTTTTAAGTTGTTTTGTATGTATTTTTTCGGTACGCGTCAACTCGGGGACAATCAAGTTGGCGACGGTCAGCTTGGCGATGATGAGAAATCTCATTGACAATAATTATTTTGAAAAGAAAATTACATATGTATATTACATAAAAATAAATTTGTAATAACTCTAAACAAAACATGTACATATTTGTATATATAATTTTCTTTTTAAAATAACTTTTGTCATTGAGATTTCTCACCGTCACCGAGTTGACGTATTCCATATATTTACCTTTCGATCAAATCTAGTTTCTATCATATTCCTATTAGACCTTAATGCGCTTTCCATCGTAATCTTATTAAGACCTTATTCGCTTTCTACATTATTCCTATTAGACCTTATCTGTTTGCGATATTTTCCATTCGACCATAACAGATTCGTTCTTATTGGTTTCGGCATTTTCAACGCCTCCCATTTATGATTGCTGGGGATAAACTGGTCAAGCAGGTTAATTGACAATAAATTCTGCACGGTTATACTGGTTCATCCATTATCACATTTAACTTTTCAATTTTGCAAGATCTATACTACTTTTTTAATATTTGTAATAAAAACCCAATTTACATATGTATATATGTATGTATCTTAATATGTTTCAGAATGGCTGCTACATCAGTAGATAGTAAAAAAATCGATGATATACTGCCTGATTTTCCCATTGGTCCTTTAACACCTTACCGAAAGCAATCATCGTTTGATTGGAGAACACTTAAGCTATCCATCTACGATGAAGAATCATTACGTTATATAGTAATATTGAGTTTTAATTTTTAAATAATAAATACTATATGTACATTAAACAGTTTCTATTTTTATCATAAATTATTTTATAGTACGATATATGGTCATTCTTCGAAAACAATGAACTATTCCACATGTCTCCGGCGACTTTGAGTTTAGATGAACAAAGACACGTATCGGTTAAAAGAATGAAAGCGATGAAGGCGTATGGATGTTTAGTACCAATGGACAAGGTATAATAAGTTAATCATAATATATATGTCTAAAGAAATTATAATGTTTATTATAATTACACAAACTTATCATAGATATTGACAAATCCTAAAATCATGTCAGCTTGGTGCGAAGCCCTCCTAACGTTCGATCTCGACTCCGGTGTGAAGTTAAGTTTATCATATTCGATGTTTTCCAATGTCATACGAAGCATGGGTACCGAGAGACATTACACATACATCGACCAATCTGATAACGATGAAATTAGGGGATGTTTTGCACTCACCGAAATCGCTCACGGATCAAATGCTAAAGGGATGAGAACAAGGGCCACATACGACGTTGAAACTAAACAATTTATAATGCATTCACCGGATTTTGAAGCTGCCAAGTGTTGGGTCGGATGCTTGGGTTAGGCTCAAATATGATTCATCATTCTATCCAAGTACATTGCTATTGTTATGAACTGTGCTATTTCATCCTTGATAGGTCAAACTTCTACTCACGCTATTGTCTACGCCAAGTTGATCACTTCGGATGGCAAAGATCAGGGATTGCATGCATTTGTTGTTCCGATAAGGTGTACAAAATCAATGAGACCGTTCGCCGGAGTCATAGTCGGAGATATCGGTGAAAAAATTGGTCTCAATGGTGTCGACAATGGGTACGATCAAAAACAACACGTACATCATATCCAATATCATCATCATTTTCAGCTGTTCACCATCCACTGCTGGATGGAGGCCTCTCCAACCCTCTTCCATTCCTGTGTCTTGAGCAATCTGCATCCACTTGACTCCACACATTCTTCTCAATTCATCAGCCCATCGTTCACTCGGTCTACCTTGCTTTCGTTCACATCCCCTCTCGCGTCCATCTGCCATCCATTCTTCATGCCATGTGTCCAGCCCACTGCCACTTTCGACATACTTCTTACCCATGTATTCCTCTTATGAACTCTTCTTGTCTAACCAATCATACATCATTCCGTGCTTCTTTGTGTGCACTGGATCTTAGGTAGCATTCTTGAATTCAGCATCCACGTTTCACATCCATACGTCATAACTGGCAAATACATAACTATAATCATCATTTTCAGCTAATATACATATGTAGAGTTTAATATTAATGTGTAATGTTCAATTTTAGATTTGTCATGTTCAATTCGTATCGGATATCTAGGGATTGTCTGTTGAACAAGCTGGCAGATGTTGACGATGCCGGGAAATATGTCAGTCCGATCCGTGATCCGAACAAACGGTTTGGAGCATCACTCGGTGCGTTGTCCGGAGGAAGAGTTCAAATTACAGGAATGGCTGTAAATAATCTTCAGAAGGCTATAGCCATAGCCGTTCGTTATTCAGCCGTTCGCAAACAATTCGGTCCTGATGATTCCGGTGAAGAGTTGGCCGTCATTGAATACCAACAGCAAGTCAGTCTCTTTAATAAAACCTTCAATGAAATAAAATCAAATCAAATTTATTATCTGAAATTTTTTTTCAGCAATTCCGTTTGATACCGTACATAGCCGTCACTTATGTATCACGTGTATTCCACATTTGGTTTTCAGAAGTTCACACCCTATTCACACTCGATAGTTTTATGGGTATGTAACATATCAAGTTTGTACTTTCGAGTTATAATAGAACTTACGACTGAATATGTTATACTATAGGTGCTATGAAAAGTGAAGAAAGTGCAGCTAAAGGTCTTGAAATACATGCACTTTCATCGGCATCGAAACCAATTACTTCTTGGATAGCTAGAGATGGTATTCAAGTGTGCCGAGAAGCATGCGGTGGTCACGGCTACCTCCAAGGTATTTTCAATGTTTAATTTTTACAAAACAAACTTACAGATCCATCTTATTAATTGACCCTTTGTATTCAGCTTCCGGAATTGGAAAAATTCGCAATGAAAACGACGGAAACTGTACGTACGAAGGGGAAAACAGTTTGCTTGTACAGCAAACGAGTAATTGGCTACTTTCACTGATGAATAATTTAGAAAAGGGCGAGAAAGTTAATACTCCTTACAACTCGGCTAATTTCCTTAACGATTTTGATACAATACTCAAATCTAAAGCCAAAATATCAACGTCGTTAGAAGCCGTTAATACTAAAGGTACACAAATCTTAAATTACAACATGTGCAATGACTTAAAACAGTGTTTCCTAAATATACATCATGCGCTTACATAGTACCCCTTTCGAGACATTGATTTTACTGACGTACCCCACTTTTGACAAAAATAATTCTGGGTGAAATTTTTATTTCGGTTTTTGTGCAAAAATGCACCGCATGCAGAATATTTTCTCGCATAAAAACATATCTAAATTATTTTTAATTTGATAATAAAATCATTAGATTTTTCCCAAAATTTTCCAAAACAGTATCGTTTAAATTGAGTAAAATGAGATTATTTACCAATTGGAATGACGGTTTTCTTTATTATTTCCTTCTGACTGGGTCAAAATTACAAACCTCTGGACGTATGGATCATACATCCAGGTATGCACATGACAATCCCGGTCAAACTAGAACATATGGTAAACCTAATTTTGGTATTAAAATTGTCAATAGAAGACAAACTGTTAAATCAGTAGGATGGAACTGCTCTTAACTGATCTTAAGACAAAGATGAATATTCAGAATATTATGAAGTCAGTTCATTTTGTTCAAATTTTCATTTCAAAAAACCATCTGAAGTCTGCTCCGAGAGCTGTTCTTCTTCTGCATTTGACAGATTACTCCGCAGGAAAGGATTTCTTATCCACTGAAAAGTCAAAAAAACATTCAACGTTATTCTTAAAAAAAATTCTGAAAAACGTTACATTTTAGTTCTGCTGAATGCGTATAAATGGCTGGTGTGTTATATGTTGAAATTGACATCTGATAAAACGAAAAGATTATCAAAGGAAGGATATGATAACTTCAGTGTTAGAAATGAAACTCAAGCTTATCTCGCCGTGACATTATCTACCGTATTCATCGAGGTATAATTCAATAACATATTAATCAATCAACCGTAATAAATGTGCAATCGAATTCAAATAAAATAATTTATAGCACGCCATACTGGAAACATTTTACAATTTCACATTGAAAGTTGAAGACAGAAACTGTAAGGAAGTCTTGACGAAACTTGGATCTTTATACGGAGCGTGGACTTTGGAAAAACACTTGGCCAATTTGTATATGGTATTGATGCAAAAATAATAAACTATAAATAATATCCTCGTACGTTTATCATAAACTACAATATATATTTGCAGGGAGGTCACTTTACTGGTGAAAGTGGACAATTGCTCCGAGAAGGAATCGTAAACTTATGTAAAATACTAAAGCCTGAGTCTGTAATGTTAGTGGATACATTAGCTCCGCCAGATTTCATACTAAACTCTGTCTTGGGAAAGAGTGACGGATATGTAAGAATTGTCACGGGTGTCTAATTATCATAATCTATCTTAGAAAATAATTTAATCTCGTGCTTACAGATATACCAAAATTTGCAATCTACCATATTTTCGTATCCCGGAGCATTATCCAGACCGAATTGGTGGCGTGATATAATAAAATGGGAATCTAACGAACCTTCTAAATTGTAATAATGGTTCAAGTGAAAGTGTTAAGCAATATTATATTATAAAATATGTTATAGTCATGGTTGAGGCTCCAATGTTATATTGCATTTTTTATATTTTTATAATGTAGATGAAAAGTGTTAGATGAAATTTGATTTTATGATATTACATTAAATTTTATATACATATATCTTTCATAATAATCATACAAATATATGATAAATATTGTTTTTTTATTAAAATTCATAAAATATAAGTACACTGAACATTGAAAATTTTCACCCATTCTTTCCAAACACCACTACGTCTATACTTACACATATTTTTATTTATAACAAACAATTCAATGGTGTTATATTTAGAGGACAATACCAATATGTTCAATGACATACGCACTCTATAGGTCATTGAACGTATTGATGACAATTTGCATTCATCATTGCCACTGCTATAGAATCTCTTCAATATAAAGCGAACAACATCTACAGTTCACAACTGGGTCCACCTTGGGTTTAAGAATTAACTATAAATACAAGACAAATGTTCAACGACATTATATTGAACACTATCTTATGGTTTAAATAACTTTCACAATAAATAAAAAAAAAAACAGATTGAATGATACATTGAAGACAGAAAAGATTAATATATTATAACTAATTTTAGTAGATTACAGTTGAAATGGCCGAATCCTTTATGGCCAAACGAATAACGTCTAATACGAATTATGTAGAAAGTGGATTTGATCTAAAGGTAAAAATATCGAAAAGCTTAAATAAGACATGAGGAGTGATTTCTTTTAAGTCTTCTTTCGAACCAGTGATTCTCAATGGCTTGTATTTATTGGGTCAGTAACTTTTCAGTTATTTTAACAAAATGGGGAGTAATTTTAATAAATGGTCGGTACACACTATTTGTGGAGACCTATTATTGGATTTCCGTATTTATATAAGTTTCTGTTGTTGTAACATAGCTTTTGGTCTTCTTTAAAATAAATAAAATAAAATAAAAATAAAACACAATAGTCAGTAATTAATACTAGACGACCATTTACTTTAAATACCGACCGTTTGTGGATTTAAATACTGACCGATTAATTAGTTGCCATTCTCAATCGTCATACTGACATACATCTAATTATAATTAGTGAAAATAAATTTATTTGTAAGAAAATATACAATTCACACAAATACAATTCTTTATTATAACAATTATTTTTTCATCGTATTAGTTTTATTAATCGACGTAAATGAAAATATAAAATCTCATTCTTCTATCAAAAAAGGTTGAGAATCGCCGGTAAAAGGCTCACAAGAAATCACTCGTCTCATTCAAGATTTTTGACCTTTTTTGAATTTTATACAAGCCATTGAGAATCACTGGTTCGAAAGAAAACGTGTCTTATCTAAGCTTTTCGATATTTTTACCGTTAGATCAAATCCACTTTATACATAAGTGGTATCAGATCTTATTCGTTTGGCCATTTCAACACACAAGTGACCAAATACTATCATATATTTTACAATAATAACAATAAAATTGTTATCATCAAAACCCCAACAATTCAACACATCGCACCAGAGACAACGGTCGAGATCAACATAGAAAAATTTCATACAAAATATAAACAATTTACATACAAAAATTAAAATTCGACTACATTCCATAGAACTAAACGAAAAAAAAGACACCGAGTTACATCAGAATTAAGACTCTCATTATCATTGTGCGAAAATTTGACTAACAATTTTCAACAATCCACGGATGCTTCACGATCTCAGCCAACGGCAACCGCCTCGTCGGATCGACAACTACCAATCTCAATATCAAATCCTTAGCCTTATCGCTGATGTAATCAGGAAAGCGAACATCGGCGTTGAGAATCTTCCGGTACGTCTCGCCGTATTCCCTGGCTTCGAACGGAGGCTGGCCGACTAGCAATTCATAGCACAACACACCCAAACTCCACAGATCAACGGTACTGGAATGCGGCTTACCGTCCACCATCTCCGGTGAGAGATAATCCAAAGTACCGCACAGCGTAAACCTACGAGATGATGGAGCATGAACAGACCAGCCGAAGTCGGCAATCTTAAGTTCACCGTTGACTCCGAGCAGGAGATTCTCCGGTTTAATATCCCGATGAATAACACTCTTACTATGGCAATATATCAAAGCGTCAGTCAAATCTCTAACGTAACGTGCCGCTATCTTCTCGTCGAATCGCTTATTCGGTTGATTTTGCAAATGTTTATAAAGTGCGCCATTCTTTGCGAATTCCAGTATTAAATAGACCCGTTTGTCGTCGTGGAAGTAGCCGTACATTCTGAGTATATTTTGGTGGCGTAGGTGAGTTTGAATTTCAACTTCGCGCCTTACTTGGTGTTCGATGCCAGCTGATAGGATTTGATTTTTGAATAGGACTTTCAGCGCGACTACGAATCGGGATCGTTTTTCGCGAGCAAGGTACACGTTGCCAAATTTACCTTTACCGAGTGGTTTACCTAGGTCGAAGTCGTCCAGGCACCACATTTTCTTTGGCGCCGTTTCCGTTTGAGGTTCCGCTTCCGGTTGGTTTTGAGGTTGGGTTTGTTTTCGCGGGCTTTTGTTCGGTTCGCACGATTTGGTCGGCTGTTGGGGTTGTATCGGTCTCAGGAGTCTGTTGGCTGATGGCTGTTGTTGACGATACCTGGTGGCTGACGTGGCCGTGGATGCTGCGGCCGGTCCTTGTCGGTTCTCCTTGTCCTGGTGTTTATTGGCGCGCGAATCCATCGCCGATAGCAGCTGACGAGCTGACTCCAGTGACTGGTGTGTGATTACAATACTCGCAACAGCCGTTACCTTTCAAACGTTCGCACTACAGACTACACCAACGGCTAAAGTTTTGGTCGTGACACTTCTGGTAATCGTCCATTGCGAGTGGAGATGACTTTCGCGATATATCATCCGCAAAGTATTTTATTCACTTTTTGCACAATGGACAAGTACTTTTGCACGGTTTTTTTTATTGTAAACGCACGGCTTAATGTTAAATGTACAGTATTTTATACAAATGTACAGTGCTCTCAAATATTTTAACTAAAAGCTTGATTTGCCGAGTGCTGCAGCCTCTTAAGCCGGTGGTCGGGAATCGGCGGCTCCGGAACTTCATGCGGCTCTCGCTGTCTTCCAACGTTTTGCGCGAAACGCAAAATGTTTAGACAATTTACACAAAATCAAAATGAATCCTGTTTCTACATATAACTTTTTAGGGGTAGATAATCGGATAAAGATTGTGATCAAACTTGGTCCTATTAAAGCAAACTGCACTCAATTAAAATACTCAGACAGTGTACTATTAAAGTTTGAACCGATGAATTCACACTTTCAATAGTTCAATATCGGTGAATTCATATATTCAAATTAAGTGTGGTTCAAAAAATTTTATCGATAGGGGATAATATTATAATTAGAATTCCACAAATTTGCTGAATATAAGCATATCAAGATAACATTCAAGGTCACAGTATAAGAAGAACAAATTTTTAATAAACTAACTCGCCGATAAATGAGTTGATTTTCATAACTGATTTTGCTTTGAGTATTCTATATTTTTTTACTTTATCCTAATCGGATCAAGTATTGTGTCGTGCAAAAATTCGACCTTGAGATTTTGACTGATTTGTACCAGGTATCATCCCCTGATCACGTTTTCATTATTTCTGGAAAATGCCTGTATGGCTGTCTATGTACCTGTGTAGAATCGCTAATAACTCAAAAACCGTTTATCCTATTACATTGAAACTTTATATTTATAGGTTTTTTGCCGGCCATTACAATCCATAAGGCTTTCAATATTTTTTGTCAACCGAAATTAGTACTTCCCTTGGAAAGTCACCTAATATTTGTGTAATCTTCGGAAGGTTTTTCTAGCAAAACTACGATACACATTAAGCTGAAATTTTGTAGTACAATGTGTAAACCTTCAAAATAATATTATATTTTTTCCAACCGGAAGTAGTACTCTTGGTTTTTGGTGCTTTTAACTTTTTCTCCGGAACTATCAAGTCTATCAAGCTGAAATTTCATATCTATTATTTTCACGTAAGGTGTAATCCCGACAGAGACCCGCATATGTGAGAGAGCAGGAAAGAAACATATATTGCCGCGTATTTTCGTATAGTGAGCGATATAATATATGTATATATATGCACATACATCTATCTAATATTTCTAAGTTTTTATTGTGGTTTTATGATACTATATATGTACATATATGTATTGTTTTCCCTGCATGGCGATCTGGATTTATATCTGTAATGTCTTGCAGGACGTTTTTGTAAATAAATAAATAAATAATGTGGTAACAATACTCGGCAATACCAGCAATAGTGCCCACTATTGCAACACGGCTATATTGTCGGGCCACACGACCATATTCGTGAAAATTTTGCTCATTTACAGGCCCCTTGAGGAAAAATTCAATCGTTCTCATTATAAAAAGTCAACACCAATAAATTAATGCGGTTGATGATAAATATGTATTGAAAACAAAATATATACATATGTACATAATAATATAATATTTACAAACAAATGTATTATAAAAATAATTACACAATGTGTAAATGCAATAGTATTAATAAGATATTCATAAGTTTTACCAATAAAAATAATTTATTTAATTAAATGACTAATACAATTTATATTGTAGATCACATTGTTATATTGTAAACCATACATCCTTAGATATAAATATCTGACAAATTTCTTCTCATTTAAACACTTAATAATACAGCTGAATTCGAGTTTACACAACAGTAATAAATAATATAGACATTTGATTACTCTAAAGTCTTAGTCTTATTATAGAGTTCTTATACACAAGTTTAATAGGGGGATTTTTTGATATTTAATAATAATAGAGTGAAGTGAAAAGTCATAAATTGAGATACACAATACAAAAAGTTTCATTGTAAAAAAATAGCAACACATTTATGGACATAATCGATAACTTATGTAATAAAATTAATAAAGTCATAAGTGATACCCAAGTCTTTTACATATTTCGTGAACTCTAACAAGACGCTCATTCAACATACATATAATGCAATAATCTGACAAAGTAATTTAATATGAACTAAATTAAACGTTAAAATATAATCATAAAAAAACACTTTATTTATACTATGGAGTCAGATAACCAATGGTGATATCGCGGTCAGTAGTGAAGAAGAGGAGCAGCTATTTGACAGAGCAAAGTGGAAGAAGTGGAAAAACGAAGAAGCCGGATCCCACAACCAAATGGAACTAACAGTTCCAAATAGGAGAGAAGATATGAATAAAGTAAAAACATTGTAGAAAATACGTATGCATTGAAAATTTTGAATGAAGCTTTCGGTGGAGCCGCTTTTGGTCTACGGTTTACGATTCTCTTTTGACCGACTAAACGACAATACTCAAATTGGATCGAATGTGATGAAATAAATACTGGAAACACAAAGTGAAGCTGATGTCTCACATAAACGCAACGTGGGTATTACAGGGAAATCAAACCAAGAATTACCTGTAAATTCCATGAATACGCATAAATAATACTAGGATTTGCAAATTTCGTTCACAGAATAAATTACACGATGCAAGATATCTATTTATAAAGCAACCAAAACAACCTAATGTATCTGATAGAAGACTACAAAAAACCTACCAATTTCCAAGCGAAAATGAACCAAGCATAAGAAACCAACTTATATCTTGGATGGATGTTCATGTAAAATTGCTAAACATCAAGCTGGTTTTTTTTTTTTTTCTTTATGTACAGTATTTATAATATATGCACATGTATATAATGAAGAAATTTTAAACACTATTCTTTTGATATTATATAAAGTCATGGGCGGCACTTTCGCAGTCAGGTAAAAAAGCAAACGAAAACAAAACAGCCACCCACTTAAAAAATGTAATGTTAACTAGTAGAAAATATAAAATAATCTAATAAATGAAAAACTGTCAAAAGTTGAAGAGTAAGAAAAAAAGATTCATAAAACAGAAAAGATAAAATAACAGGACAAAGTAAAAAAAAAAAATAACTAATGTTTATTTGCTCCAACGTTTTGAGCCATGTTCCGTTGTTTTTTTGCTCGAGAGGAGGGGTGACTAGGGGTTGATCTTTTGTTACCTTTGTGTTCGTAAGAGCCAACAACCATCCGGCCATTATCAGAAAGTAGCCCTTCATTATCCCATGAAGACTCGGATTCAACTTTTATTCGAATTTCGTTTGATCTGTTTCGCACAATAAGATAACTTCCCATACCATTTATCAACAAAGTATTCAAATCAGCAGAATTTTGGACCATTTGCATTGCGGATAAAATATTTTTTAATAAATATGAATTGCCAAATTCAGAAAAAAAACGCGACACGCATTCAGATACTTGCGCGACAGATACTTCTGCATCGTCTTCAACGTTTGCCAGTATTATACTATTTTGAAATAAACCCATTTGTGATTCTACATGCTCTATTGGTGATTCTACAAGCTCTATTTTTGATTCTAGAAGCTCTATTGGTGATTCCAAATCCTCTATTGGTGATTCTTCATGCTCTATTGGTGATCCTACATGCTCTACGTGTTCATTAGATTTTGTAGTGGAAGGCTGTTCTGTAACTGGTTTGTAAGCATTGTTGTCACCTGACGCTAAAAATGCCATAGCATTGCGATCGTCAATTTTAGCCGTTTGTACATTGAAGCAAAAGGAATAAACACTGGCTAGGTGTTTGCACGGATTTCCCATATTCCCAAACTCACATGAACAACATCCAAGATTAGTGTCAACATCATATAGTTGATCCGTTTTCTCACTCGGTACTTGATAATTGTTTATGTCGATTGTAATAATTTTGTCTTGCGTGAGATACGCTGCCTTGTCGAGTAGCGATTTCCACAGACGTGCATTTGTATCATTTTTTCCATCAGCGAAATCTGTACACCGCTCAATATAATGTTCCTCCATAAGAGTGACCACATAATCACAGAGTTCAACAATGTTGTAGGTTTTACACCTCTTTAGAACATTATCCTTAAACATGCGCGCTGTGATTTCAGCATAATTGTTGGGCTGGCTGCCGTGTGAACATACATCACGGAATGCATGACACCAGTCCTCCCTACGTTCCCAGTATTTTTCTATGTAATTGATCCAATTTGAGTATTTCAAAGATACCTGATCCATTTTAGCGACTCTATAAGCTTCCTCTGCTTTGCGTGGAGTGGAGGAAGTTAAAATATTTTTAAACAATTTATATAAATGTTGCCTATCCTCTTCAGAAGCACAATGCTTATTTACATCACAGAGCCACCTCCATATTGATTGCAATATGTGGAAAGTGCACAACAAAAGTCTTGAATTAGTAAAAATAGCTTTTAGGGCAATGTGTTCTGTGTCACTATCGTTAGTCAAAATAAATCGCGGGCTTAAACCAAGAGCCTCCCTTGAAAGAGTGAATGCAGACATATAATCTGAAGCACTCTGACCCTTGGTGATGAGGACCGCCAGTGGAACAGCACCGACAGCACTCATCGTAAGTATGAAGGTGATACTGTGATGTTGCACATCACACGATGGAGTGGTATCTATAGACACAATGTGCTTTGATGATACGAAACTGGCGGCCCTCTTCATCAACGGAGTCACTAAAATAACGGCAAATGGCTCCTGACATATATTAAAATAAACACCTCTCCTTTCGTATTCGGGCATTCTCTCTTCTTCTAATTTCTACAAAAAATAAAAATAAATTATTTTGTGTGACCATAAATGATCAAATTCGCTGTTGTGAAATCTGCACGTTACCTCAATTGATTGGGCTAACGAAAGAGAGCCCAATTTTTTTTTGAGCCACGTTCTATACCAATGATTGATGGAGGAGCGTTTGGGGTTGATTGACCTATTAGTGTGGTTATCTTCACTCGACAACCCCGCATCCCTTCGTTCCTTCCTGTACTCAAGTGTAGCACTTGCCACCCCAAAATTCTTGGCGAATAAGCTTTCAAATCTCCACCTCACCGAGGGAGATGGAGCTAATTCAGAAAGTGCTGCTGCACTGAGTGTATCATGCGAATGCTCTAGTTTTAAGGAAATAATAGCTGGAAGGTTTTCCTGAAAACAATAACACATTTTATAACAAGAAGGGATGATAAGAGGAATGAAACAAGTAAGAGCAAGTGGAAGATGGACTGACAGTAAAAGGAATGTGTGGAGTCAAGTGGAGGCCTTCATCCAGCAGTGGATGAACGGCTGAAAATGATGATATTTGTAACTCTGTCATGAAAAAGGTGGGTGATTAATTGTACTTTAGTTTAGAATTGAGTGGTCGGCAACCTTTTGGTAGACTGGGTAAATTATTTCAGTTTTGAAAATTTTATGTGGTAAAAGTTTAAATTAAAATTTTACGAAATTATTAAGCCAATTTTATTCATATAAAATAAAAAGTTGGCTGTACCAAGTAAATACTAACTAATCCAAAGTGCAATTATATGTATGTATATATGAGATTGTGGTTTCTCACTTTTATATGTTGGTATCTTCTTTTAGATCTATAGTTGGATTTTTTTATCACAATGGTGATTGACGCCAAACAATTTAAATTTTTACTATGTAGCTTAGGAGTTCTCGTTTTGTGATAGGCACTCAGATGGCAAACATACTTTTTTCTGTAAAAATATAAATAAATTGATATGAAATGGGTTTGTAAAACTCTTATAATAAATAAATATAGAAACTTACTTGCATACATGTCGTTGGCCATGTGGATTTGTGTCTCGAACTATCCACTGTGTTGAGGTTAGGTGCGTATACGCTTTAACCCATTGGTCACACTGGCATAAGTCCTTAAGATCCGCAAATATTTGGATTGATAGACCATCATCGGATATGTGTCCAATCCGATATTTGAATTCTTCGGGAAAGCTGGGTTTAGGAGACATAATGAGAGCAAAGTACAATGTGACTGGTAAACACCCGCACGCTGATTCCACCAAACAACAACAGGTACTAAACGTAAACAACGCGTGTTTGTGCCGTGTTGAAGAAGATAAAGGCGTCTCAAAATTTCGGAATTTTGAATTTTGAATTTTGAGACAGCATTACTAAATGAGTGAAGGCGAAGGAATATTTTCAACATTATAGCATAAAAGTTGTTTACATATCTGACATTTTTCTGCCATGTTCGTAAACGCAATCGAAATTGCCGAGTTCGCATGACATCTCGCTCAACGCCATATGATAGAGCAGTGATGCACAACCCGCAGCCCGAAATGACATTTCTTGCGGCCCAAAATGGCAAGTTCTTCATCACCAAGTACTAGCAAAGGAATATATTATGTACATAATCTGAATAGTCAGTAACAGAAAAACCATGCAGTGCTGTTTTTTTTTTTTATTTTTATTAAGTACCACTATTTTTTCACGGGTAGGGTTTGCGATCAAAATTCATTTTTTTTACAAATGTCTCATACTCTCTACAATGCAATTACAGTCTATTTTTAGACAATTATTTTCAAGACACGTATTTTAGTATTAGTTCTCCCTTTAATTTCGTCAATGCACAACGTTTACGAAACAATATTGAAAATTCGCCGTGATTCCCATTCATTTACAATGGCAGTAAACATTAAAAAACAGTTCAGAGCCTTTCTTGATGAAATCGATGCTGAATATAATGACCTATTTATTGTACTAGTGCGAAGTTCGTTGGTTAAGCAGAGACAAGGTTTTTGTGTTACTTTTGTGTTACTTTTTGTGTTACTTTTAAAAGAAATCAAAACGTTCCTCGTTAACAAAGGAAAGTCTATCGATATTTTGGAAGATTCTCAATAGCTGTGTGACTTGGCATTTCTGACAAATATTACAACACACCTTAATTATCTGAATCTTCGATTGCAAGGGAAAAATCATTAAAATCTCAGACTTCGAGGAAAAACTTAAATTGTTTCATTCACAGCTGAGAGAAAATATCTTTCCGCACTGCAAAGAAATGTTATCCTTACATGGCATTGATTCCAGCCAAAAGTATATAGCCACATCATCCGAATTCAAGAATCTTTTGAAAGGAAATTTTGTGCACCCCGTGAACAATAATTAGAAGATGGATAAATTGGCCCTTCTATCAAATGGGTTGTGCACCGCTGCGATAGAGCGAGACGAACGCGATGTATCATTTTCAGCCGTTCACCATCTGCTGCTGGATGAAGGCCTCTCCAATCTTCTTCCATTCCTGTCTGTTTTGAGCAATCTGCATCCACTCGATTCCCCACATTCTTCTCAATTCATTCACTCCCATCATCTCCCATCGTACGCTTGGTCTTCCTAGCTTTATTTCACATCCTCTCGTATGCCATTCAAGTATTTATCGCGTCCATCTGCCATCCATTATTTCTCCAGTATTTCTCACTTGCCATCCATTCTTCTCGCTATGTGTCCACTTCAACTTTTTCACATGTTCCGCTATATCTGCCACCTTGGTCATGCCTCTTACCCATGCATTCCTCTTACGATCTCTTCTCGTTATACCGAGCATACATCTTTCCATTCTTCTGTGTGTGCACTGGATCTTGCATAACATTCTTGAATTTAGCGTCCACGTTTCACATAACGTCATAACTGGCAGGGCGCATTGGTCGTATGTCTTCTTTATTAAGCATAGTGGAATGTTGGATTTAAAAACAATGTTCATTGTTCATCAAAAGCACTCCATCCTAGTTTCATTCTTCGTTTTATTTCTTCTTCTTTACAACCAGTCATATTCATCAATTGTCCTAGACAGGGTTTTTTACTTTATCCCAAGTATTCTGATCGTTTGTCATGTAACGCAGTGGAACGTCGTTCTGGCACCTTTTTCGGAAAAGCTGCTTTAAATTTCATTTAAATAATATTTAAATATAATTTACTTTAGTAAAAAGCTTGACAAGAAGTGAGTTCCGGCATTTACATTCATCCAATTCAACAAAGCGTTCCAATTTACATTTAAATTTACAAAAAGGTTATACGAAGAACAGTGGGTAATTGAATACAAATTGATAGCATTAATTATTCAATCCCCTTTGCATGCAAAGTTCCCTCTATCATTTCATTCCATTTCTTTCGTTTGGTTGATCCAGTAGTGGCTTTGATAATACTGTTGCAAGTCTAAATATGAAGTATTTGTGTTTCATCTTTCACCTATTTCTAATCAATACTATTGGCTTTGCATTGTGCAATCAAGAAGAAATTAATGCGTGCGTTTTATTGCACATTTGAGTATTTCAATGTGAATGAATTTAAATACATCCAGATTACCTCAGGTATGATACTCAGGTATGATTTCAGGTATGGTATTCAAGCGATTTACAGGAATGCTGTTCCTAATGAAGAATTAGAACAATTTACTGTTACATTGATGTACAAAGTATTGTTGAAAAATGATATTAATTGTATATGCATAATTTGCGATAGTGTGTATCTTAACATTTTTCAGAACCAGTGGTTTAAAAATATTAAAAACGTAGCTTTTATTATGGTAAGTCCGAAAAAAAAGTATATATTTATCATCTATTCTAGCTTAAATTGTTATTCATGATGTGAAATTAAACTTTTAGATTGTTGTTAAAGAATCGGAAGATCTTCTTTCTCCAAATTTCGCTACATTGCAATCGATGAGACTCGTAAGAAAACAAGGGTGTAAACTGTATGTAATATTTATATCAAATGGAATGCAAACTTCTCGTTTGTTAAAATTTGGCGATAAGTACGAGCAAGCAATTTATTTTAACTCATATGGACTAATAATTATGTGCTAATAGTTTTTTTAAATGTTAGCACATTAGCACTCACGAAGGGGAATCCTCACTCTCATTTCACTCTGAGCGTGTGATTTCCCTTCGTGGGATGAAAACACTTGTAATTAGGTAGCATACTAAATAATCTGAAATGTTTTCAGGTATAGGGTTTTAGATACGAGGGCAAAGTATGTTCTATTGCATGATTTTAGATTATTCAATTCAAATATGCATTACATATGGAAAAGAATTATTAATGTGATCTTTATCAAGCATTTTATTGACAATAAAAATTCATGGTTTGAACTAAGCACTGTCCCCTTTCCGGCACCGTTCAATGGAGTTCTAATCACACAAAGAATAGAAACATGGAAAATAAATACACATTTGAAAATAGACCGATTTTTTCCAGATAGAACATTCAATTTAAAGGGTTCTTCTTTGCAAATTACTGCAATAGAACATACACCAGCCGTTGAAAAGAAAAGACAAGGAAACAGTGTTGTGTTTGATGGTGTTGAAGTTAAGGTAAAAGTTCATTTAATTAAAAAAATACATTCATATATAATCTGAACTTCATAATTTTAAGGTGATGCGCACTATTGCTAAAGCGATGAATTTTATACCCGTAATATATGAACCGTCTAATGCAAAGCGAGAGAAATGGGGATACAAATATTTAAACGGATCTTTCTCTGGACTTTTGGGTGAAATGGTACATGGAAAAGCAGATATAGCATTAGGAAATTTACATTACACTCCATATCATCTCCAACTAATTGATCTCTCAATACCATACATTTCCCAGTGCTTAACATTTTTAACACTGGAGTCTTTGACAGACAACTCGTGGAAAACTTTGATTTTGCCGTTTAAGTTAGATTTTTGTGTGCATTTTATTATTGTTTATTACAAATATGTACTACTTAAATAAAAAATAAAATGTTGCAGGTTGTATATGTGGATTGCGGTATTGATTATGTTATTCTTAAGCGGGTTTATATTCTATGGTCTAGCTAAATTTCACAAAAATATTTATTTCATAAATACTTCAATCAAAAAAAATAATAAAAAAGGTAAGAAATTTTTTATTTATTTATAATAAAGCTTATTAATGAGGCATAATACGACCAATATACTGCCAGTTATAACGTGTGAAACGTGGATGCTGAATTCAATAATGCTACATAAGATCCGGTGCATACAGAGAAGTATGGAAGGAGGTGCGCTTGGTATAACAAGAAGAGATCGTAAGAGGAATACATGGGTAAGAAGCATGACCAAAGTGGCAGTGTGCTGAATACATAGTGAGAAGAATGGTTGGCAGATGGACACGAGAAATACTGGAATGGTATCCGAGAGGATGCGAAAGAAAGCAAGGTAGACCAAGTGGACGATGGGCTGATGAATTGAGAATGTGTGGAAGCAAGTGGATAAAGATTGCTCAAGACAGACAGAAATGGCAGTGGATAGTGAACGGCTGAAAATGGTGATGATATTAATGAAATATTTTCAGATGATTCTAAAACAAATAAGATCAAAGAAAAAATGAAAACTGTTGGGCTCTACTTATTTGAAGAACTTCCTAATAGTATTTTGTACACATATGGCATGCTTCTTGTAGTATCGTTACCAAAATTGCCTCCTGCCTGGTCCATTCGTCTTTTAACTGGATGGTATTGGCTTTATTGTGTTTTAGTGGTCGTATCTTATAGAGCTAGTATGACTGCTATATTAGCAAATCCTGCACCTAGGTAATTATAATATTTCTAATTAAAACTACAATACTTTCTACAGAAACTTTGTACATGTTTAAATTGTCAAATTAGGGTAACGATAGATACTATGCAAGAACTGGCAGACAGTCCTATTATGTGCGGAGGATGGGGTGATCAAATCAAAGAGTTTTTCTTAGCTTCGTTGGATGAAGTTGGTCAGAAGATTGGACACAAATATCAAAAGATAAACGACGCTAGTTTTGGTGTCGGTGAAGTCGCTCAAGGAAAACTGGCATACTATGAAAATATTTATTTCTTACACTACATAAGTGCAAAACAAAAACACTTGAGTAAGAGCATCAATCATACAAATGATAACATTAGTGATATTTATTCTGCGGGTGATAGAAATTTACACATTATGGAAGAATGTGCCATACATATGCCCATTTCAATCGGTTTGCAAAAAAATTCTCCGCTCAAGCCTCAAATAGACTTGTTATTGAGAAGAATTATCGAAGCGGGTCTCATAGAGAAATGGTTGAATGATGTGATGGCTCTGATATTT